>JAZEWU010000043.1:2435575-2451024 GCA_036362915.1 Geotria australis | reverse complement strand
AATCAAGACACTTCCTACACGGATTCAATATTTCTCCTGCACGGTAACCATTCCCACAGCCCGCGCCTCCCATTGAACGGACCCCTGGGGGGCTTCAACCACAACGTTGATACAGTACATTAATCCCGCCATTCTCAATAGGTGGGTCGCGACCCATCAGTGGGCCACGAGCGCCACCTAGTGGCCCGTGGAGACCATACCAAAGGGGGGGTCTTAAGGTGTAAACGATTGAGAACCGCTGCCTTAAACAACAAGGATCCCCCGTATGGCCTTAACAGACTATAGGGCCAAGTGCTGTTAGCGGAGTAGCACATATTAAAGGCCAGCACGGCACATGAGCGGCTGGGTCGCCAGCACCACGCCGGGCCGCCTTTACGTCCCTAAGTGGCGATGTTTACCCAATGTACCAAGTACTCCGATCGGACACACACACACACAGTGAGCGAAGAAGGGTGGCTAAATCAACAACTAAGCCTCTTACCTCTCTTGTGCTTTCTTGAGCGAGGCATGGCCGGGAGACGAACACGGGCTGCCGACTGTCGTGAGACTCGGTGTCAGCGGTCCGTCTTGTGGTGGAGCCCTAACCGGGAGGCGACAACACGGGTCCCTTGTTGGGAGAAGCCGGGGGGAGGAGAGGCGACGGAGCGGATTTCGAATTCGACATTCATTTTCACCGGGCGGCCAAAACCCCGGGGCGGACCACGTCAATAACACAACACCCGGGGTGGCAGGATTGCTGAGGCCACCTGTCGCCATCTTACATAGGGGGGTGTGACAACCGAGGCAATCGAGCTTGCTCAATGGTAACTGCTTGAGCCGTGTCTGCCGGGATAGGCTCCGGATCACCGCGACCCTGCTACCACTTTGTCCACTAATGGCAACATCGTTGTCCGGCGGGGAGAGAGGTTAGCAAGTTACAACAGCGAAGGATGCGCACAAGTCGTAGAAAGTAACGTAATCGATGTAAATACGAAAATGCTCCACGTGTAAAATTGCACGAGATAGAATTCCTATTATTGAGCGGGGTTATGCGTTGAATAATAGCAATATTATCAGTGTGACTAACGTCAAATATAATTTTACACTGAAAGTTACAACAGGAGACAAAAGTTTAAATACTTTTTTTTACCTAAAAAACGAATTGGCGCCAAAAACGAGATTTAAAGATGCACCTCCCACACACCGTGGATAATCTCACCTCCAAAAGCCATCAACGGGACCAGCAACTTGGACATCACGGTTTGTAGCACGGACCAAACTGCCACACGATTAGATCACCAAAACAACACACATCCCATCTAGATACGTAGGTATATAATATAACCCGTTCGGCAATCCAGCACGCGGCAATAGTTGCACATTATGGGTAGGCATGGATGGCTAAGTTGGTTTGTCTCCCCTACGTAAGATGGCGGCGGGGTATGTATCTTAATGCACGTATGGTCACGGCAACCGCTAGGATTGAACCTACTAGTATGGATGAGCATACGGGAGCGGTGCTAATGTGTGATGGGAAATACAATGCTAGGTAAACCATACCGGGTAGCAGGTGAGATTCTTGGGATTCTATTAGATAATTAATTGTTAGAAACCAATTTAATCCTGTACAGGGTCGCGGTGAGCCGGAGCCTATCCCGGCAGACACAGGGCGCTAGGCAGGGCTATTGCCCATGATAGGACGCTAGTGCATGGGTGAATTTGACCATACTTCACCGTAGTAGTCACTGGGTTTTTGTAATAGGGGGGCCCATGACGAGTTCAGGTGTAATTCGCCACATGTTGGGATTGGTTGGAATCAAAGTCAGCTGATACGCTTCATAACGCAGTGGGCTAATCCATTGTGCCATCACTCCACTGTCATCAATTTCGACTCTATACTGTGTTAAAACGATTTTAACATTCATTCATTGTCAGAAACCGCTGAATCCTGTACAGGGCGCAAGGCAGGGCTGTGCCCAGGATGGGACGCCAGTCCATCACAGGGCACCGGGGGCAATTTAGTCAGCAGGCCAATTTAGTCAGCAGGCCAATAAAAAAATGTGTTGCTGATTTTCCGTTCTCTGTCGTTGTTGACATGTTCTCTCCACAGCCTTGTGCAGCGCGTTGTGACCCTCGGGTGAACGGCGCTTTATAAATGCTATTATTATTATTATTAATTAACCTATGCAGCAGCATGTCCTTTGGACTGTGGGAGGAAACCGGAGTGCCCGGCGACAACCAACGCGGACACGGGGGGAACATGCAAACTCCACACAGAAAGGCACCATCTGTTTAGAAACAATCGTCTTATTCGCATGTTTTACACGGTTATTTTCACAAGAGCTAGCTGAAAACATGGGTGTAAAAATGTAGATGCTTGGGTAAGTGCCGTACAGTAGTTTTAAATAGCCTGTAACACACGCTCAATCGTTAGCGTTATGTCAACAATGGGTGTAAAGGCACAGTCATTCCAACAAACACAAGTGGTAGAGGTATTTCGTCTGTTGTGGCAACAGTTACTGAGAGCGATCAGGCGACAGTTCAGAAACTACTTGGGACTATCGCTTGGATCAGCTGCATGGCAAGTATTTGTTGAATCACTTCACTGCTATAGTGTGTACATCACAGATCGCATCCACTCTCTGTAGTGTCCCTGTTCAGCCAATGTCTCAATTGGCTGCGAGCTGACAGTTCCAAATCGGAAGTAGCGAGATTTTTGACCGTGTTAGACGTTTGAGTTATACGTTTCCTGAATCGTACACTGTAATGTATTTCGTGCTTTATTTTAGTTATACAGTAATTAATCTGTATTCAGATTCATCAGTTTGTGTTATGTATTAATCAGCGGTAAAGGAGTGAAAGTTGTAAATGTGACAAAAGCTAAACAGTGAGCCTAAATACGTTTTGTATGACAGGTCTAGTCAATCATTTGCACCTCAAGGCCCACTTGGCCCACTTGGGTCTGGTCTACACGGACCGCTAGGTGGTGCTCGCGTCCCACTGATGGGTCGCGACCCACCGGTTGAGAATGGCTAATGTATGACGCTATGTCAACATTATCCATTGACCCTGATATACTTCGTTGTCGAGTGCGCGTCTTCTAACCGTGCTGTGCACGAGGTGCTGAACTTAATACGCCACTTTTGATTTCTGCTTTTTTCCAGACAGATTTCAGGGCTGCCTCGAGCACAGCAATCAAACAACAAACCCTCGCTCAGCTCGGGGCTGCAATGGGCAGCTCCCCAAGCGCAATCAGCGGAAATAAAACTGTGGGTGTCCAGGAGTACGCCGCGAAGTCACGTACCACCGCCTACAGCGGGGCACGGGCGGGTTCCACTGCAGAGGCGGTAGGTGCCCGACCGCCCAAGATCGTCAGCTCTCGGCAGAAAGATCGCGAGGATGATGAGCGATCGCGGCACAACAGCCTTTACATCGACTTCGAGGTGAGTATAGCGGGGGACGCCAATTGATCCCCAGCCTGCCAGGTCCCAGGTAGCGTCTCGTAGCTTCTAGTGACGGCACATTTAATAGCCGTAAAACACGCTCAGTTATTACATAATTAAGAATGTCCTTGAACTTCCCCCTAAAAAATAAATTAATTCAAAATTCATCCTCACATTGTAGTGTTTAATCATTGCTTCAATCAGTGGTTGATGTGTGTGGTTTTTCCTATGCAGGATATGAAGGATGACGAAGTCGCACTGATATTTGACACCTTTGTACATGACAACGGCACGTGTTACTCCTGCATCATGCAGGATGGAGTACGCTTGTACTTTGACGAAAACAGGGTGAGCTGCTAATGCATTGTGCTGTCGCATTTACAATTCAACAAACCACAATATGAACCACTGCTCGTTAACAATGGGTTTTTTTTGCTCAGCTGATGAATGTAAATGTGTTTTTGTTTCAGCCGCACATGGGTATGATTCCGTTTCCCAACGAGTGGGAGAATCAGGGGACATTCTTCAATGACGGATCTCAAAATAAAGTAAGACAAGGTCACGCGTCCTTGTATACACATTAAGAAGGGCACCTGCAGTAACATGACGTTTTACCGTAAACTATTTTTTTTTAATCTAGCCAATGCGTGCACACGTGAGTATAAGATCTAAGTATTGTCACGAGTGGGCTGGCAATCACGAGGATTTGACCAGCTAGCTGCAGATTTGATTTCCCGAGGCAAAACGTGCTGCATTGCCCCCCCAGTGAGTGAGTGGGTGAATGAGCGGTCGAGTGGCTGGCTGAGTGAGTGGGTTGTGAGTTGTATTCATCTAACGCATTGCACACGTGGGTGCAAGATCTAACAGTTATCACTCGTTTGCCCGGGATTGTGAAGATTCAACCATCCAACCGCAGCTTTGGTTTCCCCTGGCGTAGCCGGTAACACTCGGGAGGCACAACACAAACCCAGCCGCATCGCCCCCCACCTATTTAGTGCGACGTACGTACGTATTTTCTCGTTGGTGCTTCAAACAACAACACAAACAACCGCCATTCGCCATTAGGTGGCGGTGACGTCACCACGGCGCCTGTGCCAGGCCATATGCACATTGAGGCCACGTGAAGTGTCGAAGGCTCGCCGACAGGAGGTCACGGGACAGACCCAGGTGTGGGCTGCTTGACCGAGATGACTGGCAGATGCACCACCTGCACTCCCGACTGTGCCAACTCGCTGTGTCTTGGCCGCCCGGCGCTCGGCTCGCTGTTGTGAGCGTCGCTCCTCCGCCCTCCGTTATCACTGGAGGGCAACTGCCTCCAACTGCCCAGTAGCGTCCTTCACGAACCTCCTACACAGAGGTCGATCTTGACACCGCTGGTACTAGTTTTCAGCAAGTCCACCCAGCTCCAGGGGTCCTCCTGTGCCGCGCCCGTTTAGCCCCCTCTATCCGGCCAAACACTGGCCACATGGCCCAGCCACCTCAGCCTCGTCTGCCGGAGGAGCTCACAAATGGGACCTTGTCCAGCTCTTTCTAATATTTGTGAGCGCCTCACACAATCCAGCTTGGTTAAACCCAGGTAGGACCGTCGGCAGGTGAGCCGGAAAGTTTCCAAACGGCGTAGATGTTCCGCCAGGGGGAGGGTCCACGTTTCGCTGGCATAGAGAAGAGACGGCATGACCACGGCTGAGAAGACCCGGAGCTTCGTGCGGAGCGACAGGCCGGGCAGCTTCCACGCAGCATTACGTAGCCGATCCAACGATAATGCCGCTCGACTGATTCAGAGACCTCTGCCGCTAAACCGGAGCCAGCCGTAAGCGCACTGCCTAAGGGTATGGGAACTTCTCCACTCGCTCCACAACTGCCCCATCACTCATGGAGCGCCGGGATGGTCGAGTGCTTTACATCCGTAAACACACAAACACACGCGCGCTCTGAGCTATAAACAGCTGGATGCCCGTCCACCGTGCCGCCCCGACTCAGGGTCCGGCTCACGGCACGGGCGGTGGGCACGGGGACCTTGACAGTGGGGCATGTGCCCACAACGTCAGCGCCAGCATGGTGGAGGATGACCGCATTGGAATGTTCCGTCATCCGACTAAAGGCGAGCTGACGACCTACCTGTTCGAGGTAACGGCTGTTGCGTGCATCTCTTATTTCAATTCAGCTTTAGTGTCAGTTCTGCCATATGTACGGGACATGTAGAGGATCGAAATGCCGTTTCTCTCGGAGCCAGGTGTTGGCATATACATGGACTGGAACACGGCAACAAAGGTTTAAAAATACTAGGAAAAAAAACTAAATACTAACAGTTTTTGTAATATTTACAAGTTCAGCTAAGCTGGGGGTAGGGTGGGGGACAATAACATGGCACAGATCTAGAACAAAAACTCTAATTATAACAAATATAGTGCAAACAGGACGAATATAGCGCAGATATAGATGAAAAAATGTGCAAGTAATATGCCATTTCTCGACACCTCTGTCTCATCTGTATCACTCTCGTCGTTTCACCGCAGCTCTGTCTTGTCGACATTTCTCTCATCTCACTACGTCTCTGTCGCTTGTCAAATTTCACAGATATTTTATTACCAAAAGATACGAACGATGTCTCTATCTTTTGTCCGTATCCCGTCTGTTATCTCCCCAAAAAACGTTGTCTGCTCAGGGGCCGCAAACGGGTCGGCACGAACCTCAACTGTCAGAACTGTTGTCATTCGCAGGAGCGGAGAATAATTTGCAAGTTCTTTGACGAGGAGAGCGGAGCCTGGCTGCACGTCCCGGCACAGTGGGAGTGCGGCTTGGATTTTGTTCGGAGCAAATTGGCCTTCGTCCAAGTACGTGTGTCCCTACATTTGTTAGCTATTAATATATATATACACGGTACGTCGCGCGGAGTAAAATATTACGTTGAGACTTTAACAAAGTTAAAAGTAAATGGCAGATATGACATCCGCTGCCCTCTATAGTTCCTTCGTTTGGCAAATAAATGTGACAGTGTTTTTTCCCCCCCTCTATCCAACTGTCACGACGCATCATTATTTTTAACATCGCGATGAATGTATTGGCCAATCGTGGCCACTGGGGATGGCATGGTGGCACAGAGAGTAGCGCTGCCACCTCACAGCAAGAAGAACCCGGGTTCGATGCCCAGTTCAGGTGCCCTTCTGTGCAAGTTTTTGCATGTTATAATAATAATAACATTTATAAAGCGCCTTTCACCCGAGGGTCACAAAGCCCTTGTCCACGTGGGTTTTTGTCAGCTACTCCGGTTTCCTCCCACAGACCAAAAGCATGCTGCTTAGGTTAACTGGCCTCGTGACTAAACTGCCCCTGAAACCCTGCGATGACTGGCATCCCATCCGGGCGCATAGCCCTGCCTTGCGTGCGTCCTGTGTCCTCCGGGATAGGCTCTGGCTCACCGTAACCCTGTACAGGACGAAGCAGCTACTGAGAATGAATGAATAGTGGCTCCTGAGCTTTGCGTGAATCCGTTGCGTGCGGCCGTTTACGATTCCCTCGCACGCAGTTCCGCGCGCGTACCATGACCTTAAGAATCAATACTAATTACGAATGTGATTAGTGACTCTATACTCGTTACGTTTTACACTCGGATTCCCAAACAGGCAGCAATCCCAACCTGGAAGGACCAAGCAGACATTGTGGCGATGCTCAGACAGTGCAATTACGACGCCGATGAGGTTGTGTCCAACTACACCGCCCTTCACGGTGACGACGTCAAGAAAGCCTCTCCAGCACATGTTAATGCCCAACTTAAGACGCAAGGGTAAGCTCATTTACGTTGGCGCATATCATCATCATCATCGTCGTGGTCAGAAACTGCTCAATCCTGTACAGGGTTGCAGTGAGCCGGAGCCTATCCCGGCAGACACATGGCACAAGGCAGGGATATACCCAGGATGAGACGCCAGTCAATTACAGGGCGCCGCGGGCAATTTAGTCCGCAGGCCAATTAACGTATGCAGCAGCATGTCTTTGGACCGTGGGAGGAAAACGGAGTGTCCGGCGAAAGCCCACACGGACACGGGGATAACGTGCAAACTCCACAGAGAAAGGCACCCGAGTCGAGATTCGAACCCGGGAACTTCTTGCTGTGAGGCGGCAGCGCTACTTACCGTGCCACCATGCCGCCCTCCGTTGGCGCATATGCTTAATTGAATTGCTATCACGAACTGCAAGAAAAATGAACACCTTGCTATCATCGCCCGTTCTTTAAATTAATCGGCATGCCGCCCATTTAATAACGAATAAAGTGCCGCTATATTTAGCTCACTTGTTTAAGAGGTTAAACTGACGTCGCCAAACCCGGGCCGGATACTTGTCACGGCAGGGCCCAGGATGACGCGCGCGCGGAGCTGCGTGAAACCCGAGAGCGGCTGGAAGTGTCCCAGCGGCAGGTCGCTCAACTTCTACAGGATCAACAAAGCCTGGAGGTCGAAGTTCACGGTCTGCAGAGTCAAGTGGCGTCGCTGGAGGCCCACTGCCAGCAGCTGGAGAGCAGGCTACAGGCCTGCCAGGTCAGCAGACCCAAAACGCCGGCGGCAACGTCCACTAAAAAGGTGACTTCAGTCGCGTTTTATCTAAGCTTTAAAGGAACCCTTGAGACGTGCGTAGCTCTGTTGTAACAGTCGTCCAGTGGGGAGGGTCGGGGAAGTTTCAACATCTCAGGGCAGCGGAGAAAGTGTATAGCAATAATAATTTTACATTTATAACGCGCCCATATTCTGTCAATGTCGAAGGCATTAATTCGACGAGAGAACGACTCAGAGGCGTAGCGAGAAAAGCGCAGAGAGGCGGAGGAGGCAGCCAGGCGGTTTTGCCGGCGCCATATTGCCACACACTGCTTCCTATATATTATTATGTTAGACAGAACAATTAATCTAGGCGGCAGTAGCAGCATGTGTTTTGGCTGTTGGGAGGAAACCGGGAGTACTCGACGAGAACCCACGCGGACACGGGGGAGAACGTGCAAACTCCACACAGACAGGCACCCGAGCCGCGAATCGAACGCAGGACCCTTCGACATTGAATGAATATGTGCGCGTTTTAAATGTAAAATTATTATTCGAATTCGATTCTTCGAGTCGTGATGGTTATCTGACAGTTTCCCATTGCAGCAAGTTCTTATTTAGTTGCGGACAGCGTTCACGTCGCGATCCCTGTCAAGTAACACTTGGGCATTACCTGCAAATTCTACCAAACACTTCGAAGCCGGGGAGCTGAAAGACAACGATGTCCAGAAGCTCAACAGATGCTAGAGATTTTGTATTATTTTTATTCTTGCCGCGAGGCCTCAGCGCCGCGCACCGCGCCACCGATCGCGCACCTCTGTCACTCGCCAGGCATCAGTGTCAGCGCGTCTGCTCATCAGCAGCCACGGGGCAACGCTGAGGCAGATGCAGCAAGAGGCGCGCGGGCTTTCTCTGCTCGGCGCGCGCCTCTCCGACGACGCCCGCCTGGGCCTCGCCGACCTGCACCGCCTGATCCGGAGCGTGGCCTCGGAGGCGCGTCGGGCGGCGGGCCTCGCGGCTGCCAGCGCCGGCTCGCTGGAGGAGGCCCGCTCGCTGTACCGGCGCGAGGCCCTGCAGCGGAAGCTGCTTCACGACCGGCTCGCCGAGCTGCGCGGGAACGTCCGCGTGTTTTGCCGCGGCCGGCCCGGAGGCCCCGAGGGAGGAGGGAGCGCCGTGGAGTTTTCGACGCCGGCGGGAGAGGTGCTGGTCGCGCACGGCGACGGCAGGAAGGTGGCGTTCGGCTTCGATCGGGTCTTCCCTAGCGACGCCACGCAGGTCGGTGTGCTTTTTCTCATTTGCCGAGTGTTCGAAAGCGCTGTCGACGTTTCACCGAGCTTGAGAAGCTGGTGGAATGGCTGGCGCAGTGGTGACGTCTTGCCCGAGGAGGTTCGATTCCCGCCTTGGGCGCCTTTCTGTGTGGAGTTTGCATGTTCTGCCCCGTGTCCACGTGATTTTTCGCCGGCTACTCCGGTTTCCTCCCACAGTCCAAACACGTGCCACCTAGGTTATTATCCTGACCAAATTTCCCCCCGGCGCCCTGACATGTTGTAACCTTCCTTATCCCTCCCCGACTGGACAACTGTTAGAAAAAGAGCTACATAGCTCAAGGGTTCCTTCCAGCTTAAATAAAAACTAACCAAAAGCTATTGCTGCCGCCCCTCCAGGAGCAAGTGTTTTCAGACACACTGCCGCTCATCACCTCCTGTGTGGACGGCTACAACGTATGCATCCTGGCCTATGGCCAGACCGGCTCAGGCAAGACTCACACCATGATGGGCACCTCCGGTGATCCCGGCGTCAACATCCGGTGAGACTGATTTCACGTGAACCCGTTCACTGTCCGTGGCCGATGTTATCCGTAACTGAGCGCTTTTGGATCGGGTCACCGTAACCGGAAGCTTTTCTACGAGGAGCCTGTTGAAGCTGATTGCGGTTATCGGCGAAACGTCGTACTCGATTGTGAATGTTGGGGGTTTTGCGCTCACGACAAGCCGGTGTGCTGCTCTCTAACACCTCAATGTGTGAGTGCTCTCTAACGCACCGGTGTGCTGCTGAAATAGGAAAGAATTGACACGTTCTGTTCGCGTAACGGCCTTCTTAGGGGACGCTGGCAGATTTTTGCCGCTCTTAAGATTGCCAGTTTCACGACCTTTCAGTGTATTCGAAGCAGCTTTAATTAAAAAAAAATTGTTGCCTTGGATTTTATTAGTTTTTTTTTCTGTCGTTGTGCAGCGCTTTGTGACCCTCGGGTGAAAGTCGCTCTATAAAATCTATTATTATTACCTATCTGCAGTATCGGGTGGAGGCGGGTTTACAACACTTACCTTTCACGTGAACCAACCCAAACGTGCTTCATTGCGGATAGCGTGAGTCACCGCTAAAAGCCGCTGTCGCACGCAGACGCCTCGCAAAAACACCCGCCTCTCACAGAGAGAACTCACTGGGACATTGCTGCTTAATGAGATGTTTTTAGAGCTCTCTGCAAGGATGAAAAAGCCATGTACAAGAATGTATCCTCTGCAGATTGTGATGGTTGGTTAAATTAATTTAATTGCGAATCGTCGCGGCTCTAATTGTGTACCGTACTCCTCTCGTAGTTATTCAGCCAGACCTTGTTGTTTGCTTTTGTCGCATTCCGATTTGTTTCTGATTGCCTTGCCATCTCGAACAATTAAATGTGATTGACTGCGCGTGGTTTCCCACCCCCCCTACTCCTCACGGTCGTATAAGTGAGCTCTTTAGTGGGAGAGATTATGGGCCGTAATCAAATATAACTAGGTTCAGTTTTAACGAGAATAGTTTCTCATTCGCACGAGAGTGTCATTCCAGTGTTACGTCAGCGCACTCATTACATTTTGAAAATGCACGCCGTGGCATCAGCCTCTAAAGCAAACGTTCAAATAACAATCTAATTGTCTGTGTGAAGTCATACATGCAAATACCATGCGAGTGTATTTATAAATTGCGATATTTTCCAGGTCGGTTAAAGAGCTCCTTAAAATCTGCCAAGAACGGCAAAATGTCAAGTACACTTTGAAGGTCAGAAACGGTTACCTCCGCACTGTTTAAATTTGTTTTTCAATGATCACGGTTTGTAAAGATAAATGTCGAAAAACGTTATCAATGAACAACCTCGGCTAAACATGCAATACTTCATATAGTGAGTGAAGAATAATGACCCATGAAATACCGTTACTATCGGGCTTACAGAATTGTGAACGGGAATTGATCATGTCTCATGTAAATGCCGTCTGTGACGGATTGTTAAGTAAATTCCACGTGACATTTCAAACTCGCGACTACATTACTTGCGAAAAACAGCATTCCACCGGATAGGCTATGCATTTTCTGCTCTGTGCACTGTGCAAAAGCCACTGTTACTTTAACACATAAGATATGTATGATTAACCCAAATGGCTGAAACGTGACAAAACATGCCTTCGTACTTTTTGAAAAGGGTAGCACCTACGATTAACAATTATTATAATTATTAGAATCATGCCGGCTCGGGGGGACGTTGTGTGCGGAGTTTGTATGTTCTCCCCGTGTCCGCGTGGGTTTTCGCCGTGTATTTCGGTTCCCTCAGACAGTCCAAAGACATGCTGCTGCTTAGGTGAATTGTCCTGACTAAATTGCCCCCGGTGCCCTAAGATATTGTAAGTTAATCCTCCCCGCTGGACAACCGTTGAATAGAGCCGCATCGCTCAACGAACTGTTCCATCCAGCTTGAACAAACAACTCTACTACTGTACTCTCACTGCTACAATATTATTCCTGGTACTATAGTCCTCTTATATGGATGCCAGTATACAGATGATGTAAAAAGATTAAATGTTTTACCTGTTCTATACATCATATATAGGACTCCTGTTGCTACGGTACTCCTGCTGCAGCAACAGTGTTCTGGCTACTACAGGACGACTGAAGGTGACGCACTGTGCTGTGTAGATCTCGCTGCTGGAGATCTACAACGAGACGGTGAGGGACCTCCTGGGGAAGCCAGGCTCAGGCCCCCTGGAGGTGCGCGGCCAGGGCCGGGGCGTCACCGTTCCGGGCCTCACCACGACCCCCGTGACCTCGGAGGAGGACATCGTGCGTGCCATGGAGACGGGGCTTAGTAACCGCACCGTGGCCTCAACCAAGATGAACATCCACAGGTGGGTGTTGGTGGCGGCGCGGTGGCGCGGCGGGTAGCGCCGCAGCCTCGCGGCGAGAAGTCCCCCCCTGCTTCGAATCCCGGCATGGTTGCCGCCACTCTCTATGCAGGGTTTGTGTGTTTTTCTGCCCGTGTCCGTGTGGGTTTTTAGACCGTGAAGTAATTTTATTCTGTCACTCAAGGATCAGATTATTTGAAATTGATGTAGTCCAAATGCACCTGAAGATAGAGATCTACAGTTAACTCGTAGGCTTTCATGACCAATGTTATCCATAGTGAAGCTCTGTTTATGAGTTTAGGCCATGTGAATAAAGTGTGTAAGTCTAGTGGACCCGTCGTTTTCTCCAACCTAAACTCATAAACAGAGCTTCACTATAGATCTACAGTTGTCGTTCTTAACAGTACTTAGTATAGAACCCATTCAGATCTCGTGCAGAGAAGTGCACCACCTTGTGATGGGGAACGACCTCAAGGAGATATCACAGGTCTGCGTCTGAGATCCTTTTTTCACCGTACGCTACGGGGTTAAAAAGAAATGTTCGTCAAACGGCAATCGAAACCAATTTTTTCATCTCATTTTAAGAACTGGAATTTAGCCAAATTGAACGAAACCCAAATTTAATATGATGGGTTTTTTTTTCAGTAGTAATTGGTGATTGGGCTGACAACCAGCAACTCATTATACTTGGGAACCCAGTTAAAATCACGGGTAGCTTCTCAGATCTGAAACCCAGGGTCTCGGCAGTGTCAGCTCAGTGCTTTCACCTCGAAGCCATCTAATCACCTGTCTCTACACTTAATTTCCACTGTGAGACACATTCGACTGGAGCCGTCATTCTCAACCGGTGGGTCGCGACCCCACCACTGACTGAGCCGCCCAGTGGTCTGTGAAGACCATACCCAAGTGGGCCTCGAGGTGCAAGAGGTTGAGAACCTCTGGACCAGGGAACGGTCAACGGGGAGATGGATCAGTTCGGTTCCGCGTGCATTAGTGGATCACCGGGCTGTGCGAGGTGCTGGTGGTTTGGAGAGGCGTTCATTTAGCGGATGATTGCCCACGCGGGTAATCATCCGGGGGTTACTCCAGATGAAACCGGAGTGTCTGGCGAAAACACACGCGAGCACGGGGAGAGAACACGTGTTTGTTTTTTGGCCACAGCTCTCGCTCGCATTTGCTGGTGACGCTCAGCTTGGAGGGGCTCGACACGGTGTCGGGCTCCACGTCCCACGGCTCGCTGACCCTGGGCGACCTTGCCGGGTCGGAGAGGATCTCCAGAACGGAGGCGACGGGCCAAAGGCTTGTGGAGGCCGCGGCAATTAACAAGTCCCTCACGTCACTGGGCCAGGTGAGGTGACGCCGCGATCGTTACTCGGTGAAACAAGATTGAGCGGAAAGATAGCAAAAAAAAACATTTCCAAATATCGCGTCAATTTCATATGGGTCCGGACTTATGATACACCGTGGTATATTGATGTGGGTTTTTATGGCTCAATACATGAGAATCAGAGCCGCTCTTGAGAGATAGATGATAGACAAATGTTTATTATTAAGGCAGGATATACCCAGTGAGCTTGCAAGATCTTTACGGGATTCTTGTGACACCACAAACACGCGAAATGAAAAAAGTCAATTAAAGTATTAAATTCACAACTTAACACAACGAACCACAAAAACATGAGATAACCATTTACACACAGCATTGCACAGAAACATTTACACACAGCATTGATGAAAGATAATGGACTCTTGAATGGATTTCTATAAATGCTATCATTATTATTATTAATTGCAACATCAGATCGTGACAATCCATTGAATCACTGGCAGTTCAATTCAATTCAACTTTATTGTCAATTATGCCATATGTACAGGACGTATAGAGGATCGAAATGCCGTTTCTATCAGACCCCGGTGTTGGCATATACATGGACTGGAACACAACAACAAGGGTTTAAAAATACTAGGATAAAAAATACTCGGTTCACGGGCTTCGTAACGCAGTGCGCTAACCACCGCGCCACCACTTTATCCCTCAACCCAGCAAATATCAGCGTATAAATATTGAGCGGAGACCTTGGATGACTTTCACTCTCTCCGCCGCTCTCAGCCACCGGAAACGCTCACATTTCTCGTCTCACTGCGATGTCAATGACGTTTCTACGTCTTCCATTTTTTTTTCTAATGTCAATTTTTACGATTCGTATCAAAGTAACGAAATTAATTATGCCATTACGTTCTGCTTAGTCGATAATCGACAGCACACGTTAGTCTAATCTTGCGCGCGCAAAACGGTCATGGAAATTATAATCAATGTCCTCCTCTCGGGTGTTTGAAATGCAAATCGTGGCGCCGCGCAGTTACAAGCGTTCGTGTCTGTCCACCAGTGGGCAGTAGAGGTTGCGTGTTATTTGATTTTGTTGCCCTCGAAGCTCGGCGTGTCTATTACATAACGTCTCTTATATATCGTGGCAAAAAATAGTGGCTTCTCGGGGCTGCAGGGGTCACCCGCTCCATATAAAATATACAAATTTTAAAAGCATCCACTTAAGAATTTATATGACGCTGCTGCGTAGGTTAATTGGCCTGTGACGGACTGGCGTCCCATCCTGGGTATAGCCCTGCCTTGCGCCCTTTGTCTGCCGGGATAGGCTCCGGCTCACCGCCACCCTGTACAGGATTAAGCGGTTTTTAATAAACTGCCTTGGCAGGAGATGGAGTCGAACCGGCGCCCTCTGGATTGCAAGTCCAGCGTGCTGACCGCTTCACCACGTCAGCATTCCACGACCCCACCATTAGATGTAAACAAACGCGCAGGATAGATTAGCGTCGGATGCTTTCGCTGCTTAGCCGGTCAAGCATCTGCCGCAGAGTGCACGCTAATGAGCCAGCCGTACAGCAAAGCCTAAGCCTGCGTGTGCTAGCCGCGCTCGTTGACTCAAATTATAAATGAACATATAGCCCTCAGCTGAAATAGAACAAAAAATCCTCCTGACATAACTATTTCCACAAAGGTCTCTCTTACATAAGAGATCATTTATTTCGTTTGGTTCCCGCTTTCGCGAAGGGTGTAGAGTGCTTGAGGTTTTACACTTGCGCTTTATCGCGTACGAGTGGACGGAAGCGGGCTGCGGCAGGACACATGATTAGCGGGGGGCCGTGGTTGGCGCAAAGTGCACGTGGAGAAAGTGACCGAAATATTCAGTAATAATAATAATAATAGCGTTTTATAAAGCGCCTTTCACCCGAGGGTCACAAAGCGCTGCACAAGGGCCTCGAAGAAACGGCATGTCAACAATGAAAAAAACCAGAGGAACAACATTTTTTAAATGATTAAGGCTGCT
>JAZEWU010000043.1:2396308-2423789 GCA_036362915.1 Geotria australis | reverse complement strand
TCCATCGCCTCGTCTCTCCCGTCGCTCGAAATGTTCAGCCCCTCGCCCCAGAGGAGAAACCCCAGCCACGTGGCCACAACCAGCCCTTAAACCCGCCACTTGCCCCTGCCCAATGCGACCCCCTACCCACCGCTTCGCTGCCAACGCTGGCTGTGTGTGAGTGCTGCCTTAAGGAGTGCTGCTTCTCAGCTGTTAAGTTGTCAAGCTGTCAGGAACGCGGCCACCCCCCCCGCCCCCCCGCGTCTCTCGCGCTCTCTCGCTTGTCAAGGTCATTGGTGACGCTCGACTTCCGTGGGGATCGCAGGCACACGCTGCAGCGGCGCGTGACGTGAGAATGAGCTGCTCGCGAAGGAGATTTCACGCCGATGTCGAGGTGGTGTTTTGTTCGTTAGTCAGCGGTGGGTTCTTGCTGTGGAGAGATTGACTCCAGTCATTCGTTCGTCGTGAGTCCCCGCTTTATCCTGTAGAGGGTTGCGGTGAGACGGAGACTATCCCGGCAGACGCAGGGGCGCAAGGCAGGGCTACAGCCACGATGGGACGCTAGTTCATGCCAGGGCACAGGGGGAAATGTAGTCAACAGGTCAATTAACCGAAGCAGCAGCGTGTCTTTGGACTGTACGAGGAAACCGAAGTGAGTGGGTGGGTGGGTGAGTGGGAGAGTTACAACCAGGTTGTCTTTGGATTGTGGGAGGAAACCGGATTACCCGGCGAAAACCCACGCGGACACGGGGGGGAGACCATGCAGAACACGCTGTAGAAAGGCACCCGGTCCGGGAATCGAACCGGGGTTCTTCTTGCTGTGAGGCGGGCAGCGCTGCTCACTGTGCCACCGTGCCGCCCCAGATACAAAGCACGTGAAGTGAAATCACCCGTCGGAAAAGTGCAGTTTAACAACCCCTGCTGTGAGATGTTTGAAACGAAATGACAAGCTACAGAGCTGACAAGCCGATAACGCCACACCGTAGAGAAGCACATATAACTTAGTTTGAGAGTGGCAGTTCAGATAAATATCTATCAATAATAATATTAAATATAAATTCATACATACATCCATTGTCAGAAACCGCTTAATCCTGTACAGGGTCGCGGTGAGCCGGAGCCTATCCAGGCAGACACAGGGCGCAAGGCAGGGCTATACCTATGATGCCAGTCCATCGCAGGGCATCGGGGTCAATTTAATCCGCAGGCCAATTAACCTGTGGGAGGAAACCGGAGTGCCCCTGTGAAAACCCACGCAGACGCGGAGAGAACATGCAAAATCCGCACAGAAAGGCACCGGAGCCGTGATTCGAACCCGGGGCCCTTCTTGCTGTGAGGCTACAGCGCTACTCACCGTGCCACTTGTCGCCCATGGGTAATAATAATAATAGCATTTTATAGAGCGCCTTTCACCCGAGGGTCGCAAAGCGCTGCACAAGGGCCGCGGAGAGAACGGCATGTCAACAACCACATTTCGAAAATTGCTCTCGAGAGCTGCTTTTTCGGGATAGCCGTTTGGAGCGTTCCTCCTCTCGCCTTTGCGGCGTTTCACTTCCCACGTCGGAGGCATCTTCAGGCGTCTCGATCCAGACGCCCGATGATGCCTCCAACAAAAGAAGAGCTGTCGAGAGCAATTCCCCTCCGAAGAAAGCACTTTAAAAGCGCGCCGCAGCTGAGGCAGGGCAGCATCTACTCGGCAAGATAATTGGGGGCTTATGGATGTGCCCGCGACAAAGTTTCTCTGTTATAAAAACGCTGAGCTGAATTATTTTCTGCACAGAAAAATGGAATTTAAAGCCTCCCTAATTGTGGTATAATTGGGACTCGCTTGAATACAATAAAACAATTAAATGCCCCCTGTCCGTGTTGGGTTTTTTTTTTACGGTGTTGTTGCGAAGTGCGATCAGCCTCGCCGCCGCTCCGAGCGTTTCCAATTCGCTTCGCTCCACTTAACTTTACGCCGCTGATGCGAATCAGCGTAAATTTTACAGCCGTGCGTTTAATACCAGACGTTGCGTTCGCGGAGCGGTGAGTTTTACTAGAGCGGCGTCACCATCGCCGTGTTGTTAATCAAATTCATTCCGCTCTCATTGCAGGTGCGTGCGAGCGGCGAAAGGCGAAGAAAACACATCCGTACGAGAATAGCTCTCACTTAGTAGTGTTTGTGTTAATACGAAGGGTGACATTTGTTTGACGGCCATCTTAGGGGACGCTGGCAGATTTTTGCCGCTCTTAATATTGCCAGTTTCACGACCTTTCGGTGTATTCGAAGCAGCCTTAATCATTTATTTTTTGTCGCTTTGGTTTTTGTTGGTTGTTTTGTCTGTCGTTGTTGACATGCCGTTCTCTCCGATGCCCTTGTGCAGCGCTTTGTGACCCTCGGGTGAAAGGCGCTCCATAAATCGCTATTATTATTATTATTAGGAGATGAAAGGCTGCTGCGTTTAATATCCCAGGATGTATCAGAAGCATGAAGCCATTGGGAAGATCTCTCTCATCTCATTGTCCCAGAATCACCAAGACCGCCCCTAGTCTTTGGACGGTTGGAGGAAAGCGGAGTGCCCGGCGAAAACTCACGCAGACACGTGGGGGAAGAACATAAAAAAATCCACACAGGCGCCCCAGCCCGATATCGAACCCGGAGCCTATCCCAGCAGACACAGGCGTCAAGGCTAGGGCTAAATTGCCCCCGGTGCCCAGTCCATCTCAGGGCACCGGGGGCAATTTAGTCCGCAGGTCAATTAACCTATGCAGCAGCATGTTTTTGGACTGTGGGAGGAAACCGGAGTACCCGTAAAAAATCTCACGCGCACACGGGGAGAGAACATGTAAACTGCACACAGAAAGGGACCCAGAGCCGAGATTCGAATCCGGGACCTCCGTGCTGTGAGACAGCAGCACAACTCACCGCGCCACTGTACAATGATCACTTCACACCCCCAAGTGTGAGTGGTGTGAGCAGTGTGTGGTGTGTGTAGGCGTATCGACCCAGCTCACGATGGCCGTCTGATTATAATTCTTTAATAATGGATTAATCCTCGGTGGGGGGCCACTGTACGCCGCGGCAATGTAATCCAATTCACCGCATCGATGGGGGTCAAGGTAGAAGCGTTCACGTCGCGATCCCTGTCAGGTAATACTTGGTATTGCCTGCGAATTCTACCAAAGACTTCGAGGCCGAGCTGAAAGACAACGATGTCCAGAGGCTGACCATCGTGCTTCGAAGAATCGCAAAGAAGAAGACCGCATCGATTCCACCTGCATGGGAAGGATTTGGGCCAAGAGCGTCGAGACGGCACAACCGAGCAAGCCGCTCATGTGCTCAGTCCGTCGGTCACGTTGTATCTAAGCTGGAATGAACCGTTCTACTTCTTTGCGATTCTTCGAAGCGCGATGGTTAAATTACAGTTTCCCATTTCCTCACACAGCCCCTTGCATTTTCATTGAACTCCGCAAGGTCTTTTGAGCTGCAGAGGTTGGGTAGTAGAGCACAGACAAGGCAGTGTTCCATAGTATGGTCTGCTTCTCCACATTCACAGGTGGTTGGGCCGGTCTTGTAACCCCATCTGACCAAAGCATCTTTTGATCGTCCCGTTCTAGTTCTCAGGCGGTTGAGTGTCTTCCACTGAATCCATGGTGCGTCTGAGCCAGGAGGGAAGTCTTCAGCAGGTGGGATTCCCATGCCAGAACCGTTAAGCGGGCGGAACGGTGGCGGAGCGGTGAGTAGCGCTGCCGCCTCACAGCAAGAAGGTTCCCGGATTCGAATCCCGGCTCGGGTGCCTTTCTGTGTGGAGTTTGCATGTGCTCCCAGTGTCCGCGTGGGTTTGCCCCGGGCAATTCAGTATCCTTCCACAGTTCAAAGACATGCTTGCTGCATTGGTTAATTGGCCTGCTGACTAAATTGCCCACGGTGCCCTGTGATGGACTGGCGTCCAATCCTGGGTATAACCCTGCCTTGCGCCCTCTGTCTGCTGGGATAGGATACGGCTCATCGCAACCATAGGCAAGATTAAACATTTTCTGACAATGAATGAATGAATAACGAGCACCTATGAAGGCCGATACGGCAGACAATGGGGGTGGGTGGCCAGCACTACGCCCGGCCGCCTTTGTCTCCCTAGTGGCGATGTTTGCACACTTCATTTGAGGCTGAATCGACCATAGGGGGGGGGGGGAGTCCCAGGACCGGTTCAAATAACCGGTCCTGCTGTTGGCCGTGAGCGGGAGGTTCGAACTCGGGTCGCCAGCTTCGTAGCCCAGCGCGCTAATCGCTGCGCCACCGCTCCCCACTCCACACACATCACGTGGCCCAGCGTGAGGAGCCCGTGTCACGCCACGTGGCTTCAGGCGAGAGAAGTCGGCTTGTTGTCTGCTGTCAATTCCCTTTTAATCTCCCCTCCGCTGTCGGCGCCGTGTCACCAGATGACCTGACCTCCCGATTCTCAGATCTGTCCCACAGCAGTGCGGCCCTTGTTAAGACTGGCGCGCCAGGGCTATACCCGGCATGACATGCCAGTCCGTATCATGGCACTGGGGGGCAATTTAGTA
Organism: Geotria australis; assembly: GCA_036362915.1. NCBI lineage: Eukaryota > Metazoa > Chordata > Hyperoartia > Petromyzontiformes > Geotriidae > Geotria > Geotria australis. Next base: position 2,419,262 of record JAZEWU010000043.1, on the reverse strand, counting down.
AGTAGGCCGATTAACCTGGGCACACAGCAGCATGTCTTTGGACTGCGGGTGGAAATACCAGACAAAAAAAACCCCACGCTGGCACGGGGAGAACCACGCAAACTCCGGACAGAAAGGCACCCAAGCCGGGATTCGAACCCGGGTTCTTCTTGCTGTGAGACGACAGCGTTACCAGCCACGCGACCGTGAGAACGGGCATTCGCCAGTATAAGTCAGCTGCAATCCCCCTGACCAATAATAATAAAAATAGCATTTATAGAGCGCCTTTTACCCGAGGGTCACAACGCGCTGCACAAGGCAGTGGAGAAAACGGTACAATCGGCCAACACGGGTCAACCTGGACGCACCGGTTGCGTCTCTTGCCGCCTGGGTTTGAATCCAGGTTCTCAGTGGTTCCAGCTCAGAGCTCTCACCGCTCAGACGCCCGGCCACCGTTCGGCCACCGGGCGGCAGGGTGTCTATTTCTATCTATCTATGCAGCGGTAACGTGTGCGCCTCACGGAAAGAAAGTCCTGCCCGAGGCGGTTCGATTCCCGCCTCGCGCTTTGTGACCCTCGGGTGAAAGGCGCTCTATAAAATGCTATTATTTACGTGTGGAGTTTGCGTGTTCTCTCCCCGTGTTTCGAGTGCGTTTCCTCCAATTTTTCCGGTTTCATCCCACAACTAAAAAAAACCACTCTAATTAATTGGCCGATAACATCTTAAAACGTAAGACGAAGTGTCTGGGCAGGTTGGCGCCGGCTAACCGCCTGACTTGACTGCCCCCTCTACAGGGTTACCTCGGCGCCGTTCTCTCTTCGGCGCGTTCGGATGCAGCGGCTACTCTCGGACCAAACAGTGCGGTGTCTTCATGGTTTCATGTTCGTTTTTTGTCTACGTTTTCATCAAGTAACAAGTACAGCCGTTGCGTTCCGTGAGTCATTTGCAGAACGACAGTAAACAACGCCGGGGTCTGAGAGAAACGGTATTTCGATCCTCTATATGTCCTGTACATATGGTAGAGTTGACAAATAATGTTGAATTGAAATTGAAAGAATACGTGCCACGCGTTACACACAGTATTTTTCAAACATTCATTTTCAAAATGTTACTTAGTGAAACTTCCGCGTCTGTCTGCTCGAGAGATTATTTAAAATCAAATTCGCGTGCGTTGCTGGCTCTGTAAATATGTACGATTATGGACTCTCAGCTCATCCAGACCTCCGTCTTTATTGATACGAACATTCGCCGCGGAAAGTTAGATTAATATTTGCTCAGCCGGGGCGGTCCGGATTGAGTTTTAAGCCAATAATTGACAAAATCCTACTATTTTTTTTTCTTGTTTAGTCCTCCAAAAAAGAAGCATTTCACCAACCGTTTGGCCAGGGACATGTGAATTATGATAAAAAAAAAACCCCGTGTTGGTTTATCGTGGGGAGCAGATGACATTTGCCGAACATTGGGCTGCTTGTGCCGCTTTAAGCCACTCAAATTGCAGTCACTGCAACTACGGGTGAGCGGTAGTGATTTTTTTGCACCTGCATGCGCTGCCAGGGTGGGATTGTGTCGGCGCAATATGGCTTAAAGCCCTGCCGCTAAGCCTTCTTCAATGTATTGATGTAGGTTTGGCACGGCTTGCATGTGTGAGAATTGCTCTCTCTCGAGAGGAGGCTTCTCTCACCATAGCCGTGTCGAGCGTTCCTCCTCCCCTTCTCTCCGTTCGCGACGTTTCGCCTCCCACGCTGGAGGCATCGTTCAGGCTGATCATTGGAACTGATGGAACTGGATTAGCCTGATGATGCCTCCACCGTTGTACGAAACCAAGATTGGGAAGAAACCGCAGCACGCAGGCAGATAAACGGTAAAACTCATCCATCCATTGTCAGAAACCGCTTAATCCTGTACAGGGTCGCTGTGAGCCGGAGTCAATCCTGGCAGACACAGGGCGCAAGGCAGGGCTATACCCTGTATGGAACACCAGTCCATCACAAGCAACCGGGGGCAATGTAGTCCCGCAGGCCAATTAACCTATGCAGCAGCACGTCTTTGTACTGTGGTGAGGAAACCGGAGTGCCGGGTAAAAAAAATCCACGCCGACACGGGGAGAACATTCAAACTCCACACAGAAAGGCACCCGGAGCCGGGATTCGAACCCGTTTCGCCTCCCACGTTGGAGGCATCATCTTCAGGCGTCCCGGAGGTCTGCGTGAGTTCAATAACTGCTGTTAATAATAATATTTCTCATCAGCAGCGCTTTAGGTGTGGCAGCAATTATTTTAATGCCAAGTTGCCCGGAGCGGCAGGCGCACCCTTAAGAGATGTTTGAAGATTTATTTCCCGCTGAGTTACATCCGGCTCAAGATTTCACGCCGGCAAAGTTGGCTTTGTATTTATGGGGGCTCCATGCGTGGCGCGGTGAGTAGCGCTGCCGCCTAACGGCAAGAAGACACCCGGTTTCGAATCCCGGCTCGGGTGTCTTTCTTGTGTGGAGTTTGCATGTTCTCCCCGTCTCCGTGTGCGTCTATGGTATCTCCGTGTCTGTGGAGTTCTACGCGCCTCTGTGTGTCTCTATAGTCTCTACTTTTCACTCTAAGTCTCTATATATCTGTATGCGTCTCGATGTAGCTCTGAATGGGATGCGGACTTGGGTGCGTTCCCGCGGCGCCTGTTTCCAATCCCACCCATAGATAGCATGGCATCCATGAGCCTCCCACGTTAGAGGCATCAGGCTTTGATGACGACGTCACGAAGGAAAGGGTGAATGCTCGACACGGCTATCCCAAAAGAGCGACTCTTCACAACAATTCTCATACATCGAGCCGTAAACACATACATCAACACACAGCATGGTTGATTGCCAGGGTTGTGCGTGGTAGGGTAAAGTGTGGGTACTTCCACATTGTCCAGTAATATTTTGGCCAGCGTGGAAAAGTAGGGTTAAAAAGCAATATTAAGTATATTTTCGATGCTGTAGGACTGCATGCTTTGAATATCAAATACATCACTCTCTCGATACGTATCGCCTCAGCAATATTAATTTATACGAAATTATTTCACCGGTTATTAAAGTAATTACATTCTACCACTATTGTATATATCGTGAGACCTAAGTAGTAAACATCGGAGAATTTCTTTCCAAAGCTGATCGTTCGGGATAGCCGTGTCGAGCGCTCTCTCTCTCTCATTCGCGAAGAACAGCTTCAGACAGCAATTCTGATACATCGAGCCGTGAAAATCTACATCAGTACGCAGTGAATGGCCGTTCGTTTTATGATTGCCGTGCGGTGTATAGGTTTCCGCGCGCGATAATTTACGAGCGATTAAGTAATAGTTTAAATTACCGAATCTAATTGACACCGCTGGCGTGAGTTGAATAACCGTCGTCATTTCTGAAATGACCACTTTCATTTATTCATTCATTCATTGTCAGAAACCGCTGAAATACACTCCCAGGTTCAGGTATTCAGTCGGTTATTGTCCCCTTCCATAACATCACTACCAGTGTTGTTCAGGCATTGAGTCAGGTGTCTTTACCTTCCCACACGTCACTAGCAGTGGGTTCAAGATTTCAGTCAGGTCTCGTCCCCTTCATGAACATCACGAGCATTGAGGTTCAGGCTTTGAGTCAGCTGTCGTTGCCTTTCCACACATCACTAGCAGTGGGTTCAGACTTTGAGTCAGGTGTCTCCCGCCTTACTAAACATCACTGGCTAGATAATATATATAATAATAATAGCATTTATAGAGCGCCTTTCACCCGAGGGTCACAAAGTGCTGCACAAGGCTGTGCAGCATACCAACACTTGCTCCATTACATATAATCATTGATTCAGGTAGACAGTCCACATACAGTCCACACACAGTCTTGCTATGATTGCTGTGACCATCACATTGTAAAAAAAAAAAAAACGCAATTTGTCATAGAGGTGTAATTACCTGAAATGAAGGCAAAAACGCATTCGATTACCATTCCGAGTGGAAAGCGTTTGATATCCGTCACTGGAATAATGCGCTGTATGCTGGGCCTGTTGTGAGAAATATAATCAATTATAACGGTGCGACCAGTTGCCATGGCAATCCGTCAGAGCCCCGATGGCTCGTGTTCCACCGCGGTGCATACAGAGGGTTGCTGGGAGAGAAAATATGAAATGTGCCGTTTCGTGTCAGGCGGGATCTCATCGAAATCCGTCACCCCTTCACATTCCCTCAGCGAACCACATGGGAGAGAACAGGGGAATTAACAGAAACCTAAACTATGATTCATAAACTGAAGCCTCAAACTGCCACGCTTTTTATTCTCCCACAATTAAATAAAACACACACAGGAGCAATAAAGCGTGCGTCACGTTGACAAACTGGGGGTGGGGGACGCGGTGGGATAACGGTCAGTAGGGCTGCCGCCTCACAGCAAGTCACCCCTGGTTCGATTCTCGGTTCGGGTGCCGCCTTTCTGTGTGGGGCAGGCGCGTCGCAGCCGCGGGTGTTGCAGGAAAAGTGAGGGGGATGTAATAATGTTTCTGTGAAAGTGCGGGTGTCGCAACATATGATATGAGACTACCTCAGGAAAGAGTGGGGGGGGATGGAATCATGTTTCAGTGAAAGTGCGGGTGTCGCAACACCCCCGGCCGAGACGCGCCTGGTGTGGGGTTTGCGTGTTTCTCTCCCACTGTCCGTGTGTGGCTTTTCGCCAGGCACCCCGGTTTCCTCCCACAGTCTAATGCTATGGCTGCTGTCGCTCACCCACTGACTTACACATTCACTCACCCACCCACTCGCTGGGTACACCGGTTTCCTCCCCCAGTCCAAAGGCATGGTGCCTAGGTTCATTGATCTGCTTATTAAATTGGCCCCGGAGCCCTGCGATGTACTGGCGTCCCATCCTAGGTTTAGCTGCCTTGCGTCCTGTGTCTGCCGGGATAGAATCCGAGTCCCCGCGACCCTGTAGGATTAAGCATGTGTGTACTGAATGAAGAACACACACACACACAATTAAACGTGCGTCATACTTACAAATGGCGTGTACGTTTCCTTAGTATTATTCTTTCCCCACGGATTATTATTTTATTTCATTTGAAGAAAAATAATTGAAAATATATTTAGCTAACACATATGCAATTATATTTAAGCTCTTGTAAGTGGTATGCCGGAAATATAAGGTTTTTTTTTTACACATCCCTATAATCAGAAATCTTGGGCACATCCACCCACCCATCGTCAAAAAAACCGCTTAATCCTGTACAGGGTCGCGGTGAGCCAGAGCCTATCCCGGCAGACACAGGGCGCAAGGCAGGGCTATTCCCAGGATGGGACGCCAATTAACGTGGGCAGCTAGTATTTGGACTGTGGGAGAAAACTGGAGTATCCGGCGAAGATGCACGCGTGGAATATGTAAATGTCACACACAGAAAGGCACCCGTGCTGGGAATTGAACCTGGGGGTTATTCATAGTGAGGTTATTCATAGTGAGGTTCCGTTTGTGAGTTTAGGTCATGTGAAGGCGTGTAAGTGAAGTGCACCCGTCGATATACCGGAGCAAACGAAAGAGCACAAATCTCACTCACCTCAAAAGATGGTACCGACGTTTCGCTGGCATTACAGACAGCATCATCAGGGAGAACTTATTGCTTTGAGGCGGCAGTGATACTCTCCGCACCACCTTGCCGCCCCTGTCTGATGTTTATGTTGCCCTAAATACACTCCCAGGAGGCCGGCTGGCCGGAATAACATCCGTTTAATGTTGACTGTGGGGGGTCAAGGTAGAAGCGTTCACGTCGCGATCCCTGTCAGGTAATACTTGGTATTGCCTGCGAATTCTACCAAACACTTCGAGGCCGAGCTGAGGGACAACGATGTCCAGAAGCTGACCATCGTGCTTCGAAGAATCGCAAAGAAGAAGAATGTTGACTGTGTGGGAGGTCGGATACGGGCAGGCGGCCCATCGAAAAACCGATTCGTTTTAATACCAGACGCAGCCGCTAGTGGTCACCGTTTGCAGCCCAGATTCTTAGACATCACTGTCATTCCTCCGTGACGATTGAACAGTGCAAAAAATGTAATTAGTTTGCACACTTAACCGACAAACTCCCTGCCTCTGTTGTGGAGAGATATATACCAATGATATTTCGTGATGCAATATTCAAAATCTTTGCTTACACATCCTGCTTTTTGGAAGCTTTGCAAATCCCAACTAAGACACGTGCTTACTGACTCGTCAGTCCCAGCATCAGCAGCAGCAGTGTCAAGCTCGATTCACTGTTGGATGAATTAATCGCCAATGCGTCGCCAACTCTCATTGGTACAACATCACGGTCCAACTGTGATAAATTATTTGCAAATTAGAATTGCTCTCTATCTCTCTCGCTTGCGGCACGGTGGTACGGTGAGTAGCGCTGCCGCCTCACAGTCTTTGGACTGTGGGAGGAAACCGGAGTGTCCGGCTAAAAACTCACGCGGACACGGGGAGCACACGCAAACTCCACACAGAAAGGCACCCGAGCTGGGATTCGAACCTGGGTGCTTCTGGCTGTGAGGAGGCAGCTGCTACTCACCGCGCGACCGTACCGCCCTTGTTGCAGGTGTGTTATACAGAATTGATTGCGGCCGTTGTTACAGCGCAGGATTAGTTAATTGGGAAACGAAGCCAGCCTCCCACTTCGCTCAACAAGTTCACAGTGCAATTCCATTCAATTAGGAGGACAGGCGCTTTAATCCGGGAGCAAATAAAAAACCCCACTACTCGAACACACATTTGTCAATAACATCGCCGTAAAATAGCAACAAAAACTACAGGGTGGTCCAGATATCTTGTGATCCCCATTTCACAGGTTTTTTTTTCTTGTTTGTGATCGTTCGTGAGTCCATCCTCGCGACGCCTTTTGCATCCAAGTGGCAATATTCACACGTCGCGCTATGTACTCGTTTGAGGCCGAGTCGACGTAAGAGGAGGCCGAGGACCGATTCAGAAAATTGTCACTGGTGTTGACCATAAGCGAGATTCGAACACGGGTGGCCAGGTTTGTAGCACAGCGCAATAACCACTGAGCCACCGCTCCCCACACACACACACGCACGAGTAACCCCACGATATCTTACACGCATCCACAACGCAGTATATCCACACACAGTCAATGCACACAATGTGACAACCACACACTCACGCACACACGCACACACACCCCGAAACCCAATATATCCCACAGGGAGAGCAACTCACACACCCATAACCTCGTATATCCACACACACTCACACTCCCACAGCCCAGTAATTCCACACACTCCCTTAACCCAGTATATCCACACAGACACACACCCATAACCCAGTATATCCACCCACAGTCAAGGCACACACGACAATGTGACACCCACACGCTGGCTGACACACACACACCCCCCACACACAGGGACTGACACACACACACACACACGCGCGCACACAGTGGTAAGATGGCGTGTGAGGGAGCCGCCGTGATAACTCCATAGCGCAGGCACTGCGCCTTTTAGCCATCAAGTCGGAAGAAGAGCCAGCGAGAGAGAGAGAGCGAACGAACGACAAAGCAGCATCTCCTTTCCTCCGAGCAGCGTTCTTCATCCCCGTCAAGGATCAAATAGCAGCGACGCCACCATCACCAGCATCGCAACTCGGTCCCATTCAGTTCCCCATGATTCTCAAGCGATGTGGACACCGACAGACCACGAGAAATATGGAGTGGGTGAGTAAGACTGCTGCATTACGCGAGCCGCCCGGGTGTGTGTGCGTGAGTATGTGTGTTTGAGACGGGTGGCAATTCCGCCGGGTGATCGTTTTGAATGCCTTCTTCTTGCGATATGCCTGTCAAAGCGCGCATGTGTGTGTGTGTATGTGCGTGCGTATCTATGTGGTACGCACACAATACTGTACAATGATAATTCGGTACACGGCCTTGGATATCGCCGGCGTATCCGCCTTGAATGGGGAGATCGCATTACTGGCTGGCCGGCTCACAATGTGTCTATGCAACAGCGTCGCAAAAACATCTGTTTACGGAATAGCGAAATAGCCCTGTGTCTGCCGGGATAGGCTCCGGCTCACCGCAACCCTGTTACAGGATGAAGCGGTTTCTGACAATGAATACATGAAATAGCCTCAGTGTGTTAAACGTCGTTTTTTTGTTCAAACAATTCGCGTCGCCGTTTAATATACTCAGACACCCGAAGTCGAATGTGCTTCGTACATCGATATCAACTTGAATACAACCCACGGTTCCTTCTCGACAGACGTGTCTCGTTGCGCGTTGGGATATAAATATCTTCGTGAAGGAGTGCGATGCGCTCCGATGCATCGGTGCAATTATCGTCAGCAGGAGCTTCCGATGCGCGTACGGCGTTCACACCGTGTGTTTATGTCTTATCAATGCACGGGGCTTGATAATTGATACAATATTGCTTGGACGGAAGGCTTTGATGAATTCGCGCATTGATTGGGGTATTCGATAACGCTTGCGCTTGCAGCGAGTATGCGTCTTGAGTGTACGGTGGTGATGGGGAGCGGTGGCGCTGCGGGTAGCGCGCTGCGCTACGACGCCGGGCCCTCGCGAGTTCGCATCCCGCTCACGGCCACCAACAACCACCGACAGATTTTCAGAACCGGTTCCGGGCCTCCTCTAGGCCGACTCGGCCTCAAACGAGTACCCGGTGCGGTGCGTAAAGATCGCCACTGGGGAGACGAAGGCGGCCGGGCGTGGTGCTGGTCACCCACCCCCGATTTGTGACGTGCCGGCCTTCATAGGCGCTCGCTCGCAGCACTCGACCCTACAGTCTGTTATGGCTATACGGGGGATCTTTGTATTTGTCTTTCACCCTGCCCTGTGGGGAGGCGGTGGCGCAGTGGTGATCGCGCTGTGCTACAAACCTGGCCACCCGAGTTCGAATCCCGCTCACGGCCAACACCAGTGACGATTTTCTAAACCGGTTCGGAGCCTCTCCTAGGTCGACTCGGCCTCAAACGAGTACCCGGTGCGGTGTGTAAACATCGCCGCTGGGGAAACAAAGGCGGCCGGGCGTGGTGCCGGCCACCCACCCTTCGTGTGTGTGACGTTCCCGCCTCCATAGGTGCTCGCAAACGGCACATGACCCTACAGTCTATGAAGGCTTTACCGGGGCTCTGTGTATTTTGTACGTGCGTGTGTGCGTTTCAGCCAGGCACACAGCCGTACGACGATGTACGTGCTGTTAATGTGGAATTAGGGAACGTGCTTTCTCCGCCGGGTTGAAACGACACCGTTGCTATCGCCGTGTAGGAAAAAAACGCACCTTTATTTGCTGCATCTCATCATCTCCGCCCGTGTGTGTGTGTCTCACACACACACACAACGCCGCGTTGCATGAGCTCCCCGCTTGATGGCTAAGCGGTGATTTCGCGTAAGTGGATCCCGTCCTTGCAGCCACAGAATGCCGAGGGATGATGATCACCGCAACCGGGCATTCGAAGGCTATCCTGCTGGGTAGGAGATGGTCACTCGGCAATGCATTCGTGGATCAGTCCGTGCGGTGCTCTCTCTGTGTGATCGTCGACCCGAAGCCCGCCACCAACGACGGCTTGAGATCACGGCGTGGACGAAAATACGGCGATGGATCGATTAATCAATCTGTGCGGAGCGTTGGGTTGGGATTTTATTTCCACCCCCCCCGCCCCCCACCTTGTTTCACGATGGTTTCCTGGTGCGTTGGGGAGATAAAGGCGGACGAGCGTGGTTACAACCGCACCCGCCCGTTATGTTCAGTAATAGGTGCTCGCTGACAACACTTGCCCCAGCAGCCTGTTTATTCGAAGCAGCCTTGATCGTTTATTTTTTATTGCTTTGGTTTTTATTGGTTGTTTTTTCTTTCGTTGTTGACATGTCGTTCTCTTCGCGGCCCTTGTGCAGCGCTTTGTGACCCTCGGGTGAAAGGCGCTTATAAAATAATATTATTATTATTATTGTACTGATGCCGGTTTGTGATGGTTCCATGTACTAGAATTGCTCTTTCGGGATAGCCGTGTCACCGAGCGTTCCTCCTCTCTCTCTATCCTTCGCGAGGTTTTGCCTCCCGCGTTGGAGGCATCATCAGGCGAAGGAGAGAGAGGGGGGAGCGCTCGACACGGCTATTCCGAAAGAGCAGCTTTGGAGAGCAATTCACATGTGTTTGTATAGCAGTGGTTGAGTGCGTTCCTGATTTGTTTTAATCTTTCACTTGCAAAACCCATATTTCCTGATGGCTTGGAGCTGACCAGGAGATGGCAGTGCTGAGGGTAACCCCCTCGTAGGCTTGGGTTTTCTCCGGGATCTCCACTTTTCTGCCACAAACAACAAACACTACTGACATCGGCCAAACATCTCAATACAGTACTCTACTGTACCCACCTGAGATGTATCCTTGAGAGTCACAGTGAGTCTTTTCTGGATCAACTATGCTCATAACTCACGGTTTTCATCATGTGCTGATGTCGGTTCGTTCCGGCTCGATGTGAGATGAGAATTGTTCTCCATCGCTGCTCTTTCGGGATAGCCGTGTGGAGTGTTCCTTCTCTCTGCTTCGCGACATTTTGCCTCCCACGTTGGAGGCATCGTCATGCGTTTTGGTAATTCAGTGTTAGAGATAGGAGACAGCGTTAGAGATGGGAGTCACGGTGTTTGAGCTGGGAGTCACAGCGTTAGAGATGTGAGTTCAAGTATTAGAGATGGGAGTCACAGTGTTGTACGGTAGGAATGACGCGTCCAGGGCTTGCAAGCTCACTGGGTATTTCCTGCTGTAAAAATAAACATCTATCTATCTGGTTGCTCTTCAGAGCTGCTCTTTCGGGACAGCCGTGTCACTGAGCGTTCCTCCTCTCTCCTTCGCGACGTTTCGCCTCCCGCGTTGGAAGCATCATAACGCCTGATGATGCGTGCAACGTGGGAGGCGAACTAGCAGCTCTGAAGAGCAACCATCATCATGAATCGAGCTGTGAAAACCTACATCAGTACACCTGTCTATCTCTCCAACGTGGGCGTCGCGAAAGAGAGTGAGAGAAGGAACACTCGACACGGCTATCCCAAAAGAGCAGCTGCGATCTTCCAACACGGTATTCTATCTACGCGGCAGCTCCGGTCTCTCGAATCATTCCGCGGTTATATTGACAAAGTGCTCTAATCGATTAATGAAACCGATGACCTGATGCGCAACTCCGTGATAGAGTTTCACTCGCTGGGCTCTCGCCGTCTGTGATGTGCAGGCTTACAAAGGGGCATTGCAGCAGCCACACACCATTGTGTGCTGTTATGGAACATGTAAAAAGTCACCAGACAACAGACCTTAACAATTAACCCTTTGTGCTCTAACTCATGACACCCACGCTCTGCGCGGGCTTCACGACGGCACGAACGGTGATGCTTACAGATAGATCGATAGATGTTTTGTTATTATAGCAGAAAAATACCCAGTGAGCTTGCAAGCTCTTTACGGGACTCCCGCGACACAGCAAACATGCGAGTTGCCGCGTAGCGGGCGGCGCCAGTCGACTTGTAGCGATCCGGTTCGATTACATCTCCTGGCGCGGCGGTTGAAGCAGTGGTGCTCGTTTCTGAATTATTTTCCAGCCTCGGTTAACCCACGGCAGTGTGCATGAGTACAAGCGGACAGTCCATCGGAGAATTGCGTGTGGTGGGGGAAAGTGTGGGTACCTCCACCCAGGTAGCGGTCTTAATGATTATGGGGGCACCAGGCAAAATTAAATGACGAACCCCCCCCACACACACACTAATTAAAAAGCACTGAAGCCTCACAATGAATTTTGCAATCATGGACTTCACTTTTAATCCTAGACCATAACATACCATTGTCAGAAACCGCTTAATCCTGTACAGGGTCGCGGTGAGCCGGAGACTATCCAGACAGACACAGGGCGCAAGGCAGGGCCATGCCCCGGATGGGACGCCAGCCACAATCACAGGGCACCGGGGGCAATTTTGTCCGCAGGCCAATTAACCTAGGCAGAAGCGTGTATTTTGAACTGAGGGAGAAATTGCAGGGCTGCGTCACCGCAACATATTTTGTCATCGTGATGCAATATCGTGATTCAATATCGTGATTCAACATCGCCGCTTGCATGATGCACTGCTGCCGATAACGTAACGTCATTGATATTGCATAACACCTAACTGTGCGACTCCTTACAGTTTCATTATCTCTTTCAAACGCGCGCTCGCGAGAGACTCCAACAAACCGGACGGACCAGTCTGTTTACCTTCAATCAACAGCATCACGTCCTAATAATCACAATAATGATGATAACCCATTAGCGTAATCATGCATGCTGATGATTAGGAGAGGCACCTTTTTTATCTTTGGAGAGGACGTCGTTTTTTTTTATTTTTTCAAACGGAAACCTTATCTCGCACAGATAAAACCCCACAGTGCTTTTAGAGGGGATGCAGGCTGTCCATTCACAGATGCTCTGTGCGTTGTAAATTGAACTCGCGTCCCCAGAGTGCCTGCCATACTTCCCCACGGGGGTTTCCACAAAGCGGTTCTATTAGCTTGGCCATTTTAATGCCAAATCGCAGCTTTCCGCAGCGTGATGCGAACCTTCATTTGCTCGTAAATTGCTTCCTCATCGTGCTTACGATCATAGGCGTCATGGTCGTCGATACGGGGATCAAGGTAGAAGCGTTCATGTCGCGATCCCTGTCAAGTAATACTTGGTATTACCTGCAAATTCTACCAAACACTTCGAAGCCGAGGAGCTGAAAGACAACGATGTCCAGAAGCGCAACAGATGCCAGAAGTCCCTCAGTCTGGAGCAAGAAGAGAGGCCAATGCCCGCCTTTAAGGTCAGCACTGACTATTATATGTCTAAATGTTGAAGGGCTGTCCGCAACTAAAGAAGAACTTGTTGCAATGGGAAACTGTCATATAACCATCACGCTTCGAAGAATCGAATTGAATTCGAAGCTCCCCAGGGTTCGAGTCCCAGACCTGGTGCCGGCTCTGTGTGTGGAGTTAGCATGTTCTCCCCGTGTCCGCGTGGGTTTTCCCCAGGAACTCTAGTTTCCTCCCACAGTCCTGACGATGTTGCCTTTGGTGCTCCGAGGTGTTGTTACTTGCTTACCCCTGGACAACTGTTAAAAAGAGCTACGTAAAAAAAAACAACTGACTGCCTACAAGGCACTAAACGCACCTTACTTGAATGGAACTTTCCTAAAATTTGAAAAGTGCAATGTCGGGAACAAAATACTCCCTGGTTTTGAATGGCCCATCTTCATTGAACTCTTTCACTTACGGTGATTAAGTAGGTGTCACAGGATCCGTAAAACCATGGAATTTATTACTGGCATGTCCGGGAATAATCCGCGGCAGAATCCACAGCTGTACTGGAGAAACACTAGCTGCTGCAGTTATGGAAAACGCAAGAATTTTCATTAATTCGTTCATTGTCAGAAACCGCTTAATCCTGTCCAGGGTTGGAGCTTATCCCGGCAGACACAGGGTGCAAGGCAGAGTTATACCCAGAATGGCACGCCAGTCCATCACAGGGCACCGGTGGTAATTTAGTCCACAGGCGAATTAACCTATGCAGAAGCTTGGCTTTGGACTGTGGGAGGAAACCGGAGTGGCCCGGCGAAAACCCACACGGACAAGGGGAGAACATGCAAACTCCACACAGAAAAGCAACAGGGCTGTGAGTCGAACCCGAGACCTTCTTGCTGTGAGGTGGCAGCGCTACTCACTGTGCCACCGTGCCGCACAAAATATAAGTAGATGTCTGTAAAACGGTTTTTGATTTGCAAGGAGCACATTTTCAAAAAAATGTCACGTGAGTCCAATCTCGCGTGCTTCATTGGCGTTGTGACATCAAAACCAAGGCTGCAAGTGAAACATTTCCATAAATACATGCAATTGAAACGAGAGCCTCTGTTGCCGCCTGCTTATCCGCCATTCTCAACCGGCGGGGTCGCGACCCATCAGTGGGCCGCGAGTGTCACCTAATGGTCCTTGAAGCCCAGACCCGAGTGGTCCTTGAGATGCAAAAGGTTGCGAACCCTCGCCCTGTACGATTCTCTGAAGAGAGTCTTGAGACCGAGACTCGACAATGGTATCGTGTTTTTGGCAGATGGTCCGGGGTTCGCAAGCTACGGTAATTTTAGTGTCTTACATAACCTCTGGGTAAATCTGCAGTATTGCACGCGCTGTTGGCATGTGCTGTCTTCACGCTCGGCATGGTATTACGAGCTCTCGTGCGCCCAGAGTTTGTGAATTGGCAGGTCGCTGTGTGGTGGGGTAAAATGTGGGAGGGCCCCCCTCTACCCACAATGTCTGCCCAGCGTGGAAAGAGTAGACCAAGTGCCCTGTAGGAGGCTCTCTAAAGCTCCCGGGAGTGAATATGTGCGCGTTATTTAAAAAAAAAAACATTTATTATAAATACCATTCATTATTCAGCCAGCAGTGGAACAAGCAAGACATTACTGAGCTGCACTCCCATTGCGATGATATCGAGGAACGACATACAATTCCAGTTCTCATCGAATTGGTTTCGATACTTGTACGCTATATATTCACACGCGAATAGCGCGGTCCAAAAATATCTGACACATTTCCTCCTACATTAACTGGAAACGCGTCAGTTATTTATGGCGTATTTTCTCTCTGGTTTCCCATTGAAGACTTTATAGGATCAGGGTGCTGTTAGCAAGCACCTTGTTACGCGTTCCGGAGGCAAACCTCACAATGCGGGAATTGCAGGACCGCGCCTTTACCTCTCGGCCAGCGGTTCCACAGCACGCCGTAAGCCTGCCAGTGTTTCTCACCACAGGAAGAGGGAGTCGGACGGAGAGAGCAGGGAAGGAGGTGGGATGGGAGAGAGCAGCTATAACGAGCCTTTCATTGCATCGCCGTTCTATCAGCTTCACAGGGAACCGCTGAGGGCTGTGCAATCGCAAGCGGCAGAACGAGGAGCCCCGGAGCGAGAGGAAGCCAGCGTACGAGAAGGGGTTAATCCAAACCGCCGTAGCACTCAGCACAGCGGGAATGTTCCCCAAAGGTTAAGAGAAATGCAGCGGGGCTGAGTGTGTGTGCGTGTGTACGTGTGTGACATCAAAATTCTAATCTCAACTCGACGCATGTAAAAAAGACCGAGCGCGCCACCGAGAACGTTCCTCCCAGCGCGCGATATCTGAAACGCGGTAATTATTCTACAAAAAGCGACGATTTGGAGATACGCGACTGGCAGGGGTGGCGGGATCATTACGGCGCCGGTTCCTCCTGAAAATACACGCAGCTTTCCACGGATCGATGTACGAGAATTACTCTCAAGAGCTGCTGCTCTTTCGGGATAGCCGTGTCAGGCGTTCCTCCTGTCTCATTCGCGACGTTTCGCCTGCCACGTTGGAGAGATAGGTGTTTATTATTTCAGCTGGAAATAACCCAGGGGGGCGACGCGGTAGCGCGACCGCCTCGCAGCATGAAGGTCCCGGGTTCGAATCCCGGCTCGGGTTGCATTTCTGTACGGAGTTTGCATGTTCTCCCCATGTCCGCGTGGGCTTTCGCCGGGCACTGCGGTTTCCATCCCACAGTAGTCCAAAGGTTAATTGGCCTGCGGATTAAATTGCCCCCGGTGCCCTGTGATGGACTGGCGTAATATCCTGAGCATAGCCCCTGCCTTGCACACTGTGTCTGCCCGGCATAGGCTCCGGCTCGGCAAGATTCGAACTCGGGACCTTCTTGCTGAGAGGCGCCACCGTGCCACCCAGTCTTTGCTAGTGAACCTTCAAGCATCTATCAAAAACACCCTGACATGGGCGCCCACCCGTCCTTAAATCAAGAGCTTGTCAATGACCCGCTGCTTCATAGGATCTGTCCGGACTCAACGAAGGTCAGATTATCGTGACCAAACAACGGGCGAGATTTCGCCTGGTCCAGACTGTACAGCCTCCGTGTGCTCATAGAATGTTCTGCATTTCATTGAAACCGATAAATAATAAACATCTAAATCCCCGGATGTGCGTGTATACACCACGCGGGGTTATGTATAATAATAATAGCATTTATAGAGCGCCTTTCACCCAAGGGTCACAACGCGCTGCACAGGGCTGCGGAGAGAACGACATGTCAACAACGACAGAGAACGGAAATTCAGCAACACATTTTTTTTTGGGTTTTGTTTTTTGTAATAAATACATCGATCGTTAACCGCTCATTGTAGTTCAATACACGCGATGCGCAGCGCGCTTGCTGTCGTATGCGTAGGCTGGGATAATTGCGAGCAATTGCAAAGTTATTGCTGTACGGTTGTGCTTTCCCGCGTCCCCTGATAGAGACTGGGGCTGGAGTCGGCGTTAACCACTGCGCTGCAGGGAATCCGTTTTTTATGGACGATGCAACAACCATAGCCGTTTTTTCGGGATGGCCGTTTCGCCTCCCACGTTAGAGAACGCCTGGAGATGCCTCCGACGTGGGAGGCGAAACGTCGCGGAGAGAGAGAGAGAAGGGACACTCAGTGACACGGCTATCCCGAAAGAGCAGCAATGGGAGAGCAGTTCTCCTGGAGTTGTTTGCTATTCCACAATCGAATCGGAACCGACGCGCGGCTCGGAAATATCTCTCTCCGTGCCACTGCTGGCTGATTGAATGCTCGTCACTATAGGGAGCTCTGGAGAGCCTCTTACAGTAGCCTTTGGTCTACTCTTCCACGTCGCTCAGAACCTGGCCAATTCCCCCCGTCTGCGCACTGTTCGGCAGCCGCGCCACTGAATTCCACGTTCTTGGAACAGCGCGTGTTGGGTGTTAATGTTTATTTCTGGGATTATTTTTTTTATCATTAGTATTTCGAGCGCTGAATCGTAATGCCGTGGTGTAGGCCGAGAGTGGGTTTGTAAAAGCCATGCGTCGTTGTTAGGAGCCCTGCCTGCCCGCCCGCAGACATTCATTAGTCAACGTGTACAAAATGTGACACGTTCCGAAGTGAGACCGAACAGAAATTATATTTACGTACTGTTAAGGGTTCACACACGTTAGTGGGCCTCCAATAGAGGCAGCGATGGAGAGACCTTCAAGAGAAGGGGTTCTAAACCTTTACTGCAGCCTGCAACCCTTTGGTTGTCAAAATATATTCTCACACCCCCTTGTTAATAAATACATACATAATACAATACATCTCATCTCATTGTCAGAAACCGCTTAATCCGGTACAGGGTCGCGGTGAGCCGGAGCCTATCCCGGCAGACACAGGGCGCAAGGCAGGGCCACACCCAGGATGGGACGCCAGTCCATCGCAGGGCTATGATACAATACATGTGTAATACAGTACATGTATACTACAGTAGGTACAAAAGTCTGGCACATCTCGCACTCCCAGCAAGGGCATCTCGCTGTTAAAAAGAGCTGCGCAGTTCAACGGTTCCTTGCAGCTTAGAAGAAGAAAAAAAAAACTGACCGCGACAAATACTCATTTCGGGCCGAGTCAACCAAACTTGGCGGGAGGCCCAGGACCGCTTCAGAAAATCCTCGCTGAGCGGCCATCGAACTGGGTTTCAAAACCCACCTTCGCCAAACAATCACACACGGTCCCCATACCAGAGTTGGGCTGCGCGCTGGGGAGGGAAGGAGGGAGGGAGGCTGTAACGTGACACAAACTGACAACACAAAAGCCTGTGGGGCAACTCGGTAAGTCTGGAAGACATTCCGCCTCTCATTGTGTGAAGCTGGCGGGGGGGGGGAGTCGGGGGGGGGGGTAGGGGGACCCTGGCGACAGCAAAACTCTTCACAGCCAACACGCAGAGCAGCATCCATCTATTGTCAGAAACCGAGACGTTTCGCCTCGGACGTTCGAGGCCATCATCAGGCTCAAACGTGGGAGGCAAAACACAGCAAAGGAGAGAGAGAGAGAGGAGGACACCCTCAACATTGCTATACCGAATGAGCAGCTCTGAAGATGTTCGTGTGTGGCCTTCATTAAAATTCACGTCACGCATTCATAAGTGCAGGAAACTACCCGTAACAGTCCACAAGAGTAAAGTTAAAAACGCGTCATCCGGAGTGAGCGGTTCGTGATTAAAGACACTCCGAATGTTGTATCTCTCTAGGAATACCTTTTTTTTCGCAGCAAAAAAACGAACGCCGTTGTGAATGATTTCTCACGGCAATTAGCGGCGTTCTAGTTTCAACTAGACCCCAGAAAAACGCGCACCATGTGACACCGAGCGATCGTGGCCTTACGCATTATTCATTTAGCGTTATCCCACGAACGCAACTTGACATGACAAACACGGATTAAATTGCGTTTGGCACTTAGTTCACTGGCAAATTGCTAATAGCATCGGCTTCCTAAATAATTTTAAGCTCTTAATTTATCCGCGGTAATTATTTACGTTTCGACAAAACACCCGGCTAAACCTGATGCGCTCTTTCTGAGAATTGCTTTTCATAGCTGTTCTTTCGCGATGGCCTTGTCACCGAGCGCTCCCGTCTCTCGCGCCTTTTCGACGTTTCGCCTCCCACGTTGAGGGCATCATCTGGGGCGTTTCTGGAAGGGCTATGGAGAGCAATTCTCATACGGATCCTATCCCGGCAGACACAGGGCGCAAGGCAGGGCAATTTAATCCGTGTTTGTCATGTCAAGTTGCGTTCACCCTCGGGTTAATTTAGTCCGCAGGCCAATCAACCTATGCAGCAGCGTGTATTTTGACTGTGGGACGAAACCAGCGTGCCCGGCGAAAACCCACGCAGAAAGGCTCCCGAGCCGGGATTCGAACCCGGGGACTTCCTGCTGTGAGGCGGCAGCGTTACTCACTGCTACGCCACCATGCCACTCGAACATCATCGTCCCGCGCTATTAAACTCTCTTGGGTCCGACTCGGTGGGTAGATAAACTGGGACGGTGATCGATAAGGACACGCCTGTGCCGGGAGGAAGCAATTCGAGGCATCGGCGGGCACCTGCTAGCGGCGGTGACTGGTCGCAATCGATCTTCTTCTTCGTTTGCGATTCTTCGAAGCACGATGGTCAGCTTCTGGACATCGTTGTCTTTCAGCTCGGCCTCGGAGTGTTTCTAATTTGTATCCGCTTACTCGTGAACGGGGATAACAAGTGCGCCGTGCGTTTGTTGGTGGCCTGACCCGAAACGTGGGCAGCCTCGGCTCGTTTAAAAAAAAAAACCCCGAAAAGTCCCACTTTCCGCTCAATCAAAACTAGATTAGTTTCGCTTCAAGAGCGCAGCTTTGGGTTGGCACATTGTTCGACCGTTGCGGCTGGGTCGCTGTTGAGAAACAACTTCTCGGCTCAATGTGCCCGACCGCGAATAAACCGACTGACCGCACGAGCACATTGCACCGCCGTGAATACGGCCGCCTGAGTTAGATTCCCAGCGGTGGTCGATATGTGGGCGGCACGGTGGGTCCGGATGGGACGCCAGTCCATCACAGGGCACCGGGGGCACTTTAATCCGCAAGCCAATTAACCTATGCAGCAGCATGTTTTCGGACCGTGGGAGGAAACCGGAGTGCCGGGCGAAAACCCACGCGGACACGTTGGGGGAACGTGCAAAACTCCACGCAGAAAGGCACCCGAGTCGGAATTCGAACCCGGGGACCTTCTTGCTGCGAGGTGGCAGCGCTACTCACAGCTACGCCACCGTGCCGTCCCCCCCACCAACCACCTTGCGCGACGTAATCGGATCGTGTTTTTTTTGCAACAAGGAAAACCCTCCCACAACAACAGTGCATTAGTGCTCGCCAGTGTTTGGCTTGGCCCTTGGGCCAGCGAGGCGCGCTGTGGAGAGAGTGTCTCTGTCCCGTAACGAGACACCGCGCTTGTCTCCGACAAGGCAAAGACAAAGATCCCCCGTATAGCCTCAACATACTGTAGGGGCAAGTGCCGTTAGCGAGCACCTTCAAAGGTCGACACGGCACACGAGGGGGTGGGTAGCGCCAGCACCAAGCCCGGCCGCCTTTGTTTCCCTAGTGGCAATGTTTACACACCGCACCAGGTACTCATTTGAAGCTGAGTCGACTTAGGGGAGGCCCAGGACCTGTTCAAAAAAATAGTCACGGGTGCTGACCGTGAGTGGGATTCGAACTCGGTTCATAGTCAGGTTTGTAGCTCAGCGCGCTAACCATTGAGCCACCGCTCTCCGACACACACATACACACGGGCGCGTTGCTTGTGTGTACGTTAGGGGGAGGAAGTATTGAAAGCTTAGTTGCGGCTTCAAAGGCCTGCAGCGGTGGAATGCACGCTGCGTTATAAACCCGCCGGCCGCCTGAGTTCAATTCAGGGCCACGGTTCGTATCCGTGGGTGGGAGGGATATTTGGAACGCGCCTCGTTTCCACCCTGCTCTGCCACTGCACACCGTCAGCCTGTCCAAACATCTGCCACCCATCTTTTAGATAACTTTACCGTAATATTAGCTCGATAATACAAGTCAGGCGCTTTGATATTCAAATTAACAAATTATGGCACTACATGAAAATAATTCGAAAAAATACATGTTTCGCTTTCCGAGGGGGGGTCAAGGTAGAAGCGTTCACGTCGCGATCCCTGTCAGGTAATACTTGGTATTTACCTGCGAATTCTACCAAACACTTCGAGGCCGAGCTGAAAGACAACGATGTCCAGAGGTTGACCATCGTGCTTCGAAGAATCGCAAAGAAGAAGACTACCCGAGGATGGCTGGTGTGACTTTAATAGAAACTGCCCCGTTCAAGTGGCGCCCAGGGCACGTGCCATACCTGCCATCCCCTAGGTACGCCACTTTCCCACCCCCCCACTCGCTCTCTTTCACGACGCTTTACGAAACAGACACGGTGAAACGTTGTCAAAACGCTTGAACATGCCTCCGATGTGGGAGGCGTAAGGTCGCGAAGGAGAGATTGGGTGGTGGAGCTCCGGACATAGCTATCCTGAACGAAGAATCCGTCTGACTCCTTTGACCTTTCGCGACACTCGCGATATGTCCGGGTGCCCTCCGCCGCCAACGTCTCTCGCGAATTATTGAACACGCGAATAATCGATGCGCGACGCGCTGATCGGAAGGAGCAGGGGGGTGGGTACCCGGACATATCACGCCGCGCTTCCGTCAGCCGCCAGGTCGCTCAACAGTGGCGTCCAGAGAGGGGGCAGAGTGGGCAACGGCCCCGGGCATCCATTTCGGGGGGGGGGGCATCCAATCAAAGAGTGAAATTAAACAGTCCCACAAGCTGGTGTGAATGTGGATCCGTGTTTTAATAAGCGAGACCAGAGTAGAGAACCTGTTGCACGTAAATACTGTGCGTAATGCCGATTAACTCTTTCAGTGCCCTGTCGACGACCGTCGACACGTTATATTTAATTTGAATAAAACGTTTATTTCATCTGTTTTTACAGATTGAAGATGTCTTCCTTCCTCACATTTCTCAGTACTAGGCCCTATATACTTGAGTCTTGGAGGCATACAATCAAGGGAGTCGGAGTTGGCCCCGGGCATCACCAAACCTCCGCACGTCACTGTCGGCTCAGTACGTTCCGTCGGCCAGAGCGGGGCCAAGCCGCGAGGAAGCCACATAAAACGTTAACGCGGATTACCGCGGCTTGGCTTCCGTTCGCGCCGACGCTCAGCCAGGAATCGTCGCCCGCCATCCGTGGGGGACCGAGCGACGGTTCCGCGCCAGGCCTGGCGGCGTTGCGGGGAAAAGTATCGAGCGGAACAGGGGTGTGGGCAGCCTGTCGGAAGCGGCGTGACCGGGAGTCAACGCGTTCGCTCTTAGTTATTAGGGGGGATCCGCAAGCCGTCACCGATAGGACGGCCCCGACCGAACGTAATGTAGTAAATAACGCAACTGAATCGCTTGTCTTTCTGCGTCAAATAGCTTTCGTAGGGGAGCATAATTAAGAGATTGACACCGCGGTCAAGCGTACGTTTTTATCGAGTGGGTTTGTTTTTTTCCGACTTGGTTTCTTCGTCATTAATTAGACTTTGATTGCGCGTGCCGCTCAAATTCATCTCTCATCTCTAGTGCCACTCACGGCGCGAGTGGCGGACGGCTCAGACTACCGCAGGAGAGACGGTCGTCAAGGTCGTTATTTTCGTCCAGGATGTTCGTCTGTCTGTCTGTGTGTCTGTCTTCCTGCGTGCGTTTATTCGAAAGCAGGTTACACTGGCCAATGCCGCGAACATAATACGTGTTTTTGGACATCGTATGAAAGGACAAATCTGAAGAGATGTTTCACATCCAATCCAGCATTCGGATCGGTCCGGGATGATGTTAGCGGCATCTTACGGAATTACGATGAAGTCAAATTTGAGCGCGTTTATCGAAGAGCGTGTTCATCGTGTGTCCGAGTGTTTGCGTTCATCGCCGTGTGTGTGTTCATAGCAGTGAGTCTGAGTGTGTGTGTTCATGGCTGGCGGTCGCGGTACGCGGTACGCATCTCAATGCGGCTTCGCGTCGCGCCTTGATTGAATGCCGTTGGCGGCACGGCCCAAGGTTGCAGCAGCCTCCTCCGCCGGCCTCCTCCTCCTCAGACAGCCTGCCTTGTCCTCAGACAGCCTGCCTTGTTCTCACAGCCTCCTCCTCCTCCTCCTAAGACAGCATTCTCTTAATGCAGCCTTCGACTCCTCATCCAGTCTCCTCCTCGGTCTACTTAGACAGCGTCTTCGTCAGACAGCCCGTCGCCTACTCAGACACGGCCAATCATGCCTCGAGGGTCGATAAAACGAGCACCGCTTCGCGGGGGAAGTCATCGCTGGTGTGGGCCCGGTGTTAGAACGTCGAATGACGATCACGCATTCTCGATTCCGGGTTACCACAGCGCAGGGTGGCACAGTTGTAACATCTGCGGCTCACAGAAAGAATGGTCTTGCCCGAGCAGGTTCGATTCCCACCTTGGGCGCCTTTCTGTGTGGCGTTTGTGTGTTCTCCCCCTGTTCTGCGTGGGTTTCCTCCGGGATCTCCGGTTTCCTCCCACAACTGAAAAAAGATACTCATTAATTAATTGACCGATAACATC
>JAZEWU010000043.1:2365322-2383773 GCA_036362915.1 Geotria australis | reverse complement strand
AGCGAAAGATTTGCAATTTCGCTGATGCGTTTCACCGGAGAAGCCGCCGCGCTTTGAGTTTTCGTTTTCCCTGAAATCCGGTAGAGAGAAGACCAAACGCCGCGCAAAACGGTGCCCCGAGGCGCTACTCCTCGTGTCTCTCTCTCTCTCTGTCTTCCTGTCTCTGTGTCCCTATGTATCCCCCCTGTCGCTCACCCTCCCTCCCTGTCTCCCTCCGTGTGTTTCTTTAAGGAAGTGACGGCCACCTTAGGGGGCGCTGGCAGATTTTTGCCGCTCTTAAGATTGCCAGTTTCACGACCTTTCAGTGTACTCGAAGCAGCCTTAATCATTTATTTTTTGTTGCTTTGTTTTTTTTTTTCTGTCGTTGTTGACATGCCGTTCTCTTCGCGGCCTTTGTGCAGCGCTTTGTTACCGTCGGGTGAAAGGCGCTATATAAAATGCTATTATTATTATTTATTATTATTACAACCACCTTCACGTGCGGATGTTTAACGCTGCGCCACCCTGCCATCCAAAAATATCAAAAGCACGCTTTGTTCCTTAAATTTTAGAGCGTTCTTGACGGCAGTATTTTTTACGCTTGCGATTCTCAACGTCGGTTGAACGTCTCAAGCGTTTACGGCAACAATCTCCAGCCAATCGTTGTAGCCAAAGAGCACAGTGCCGGGAAATAAACCGCAAATTGAGCTGCCAAAGTTTGATCTTATAAGCGGTGTTTGCATGCCATCTGGTTTAAGAGCACGGGGTGAATATTTTGGATTACGCTAATCGCTTGCCACCAGGGATCCAGATGGCCGTGAATTTTTTGCAAAAAAACTCGGCCGCGAGTGAAACGCAGCGATGAAATAACCTGACCGTCGCCTCTAGACAATGTCAGGATTTGTTTCCGGCGTTTGACATTTGAGTCGTCTTCTTCTTTGCGATTCTTCGAAGCGCGATGGTTCAAATTACAGTTTCCCATTTCTTTACGCAGTTCTTTGCATTTTTATTGAACTCTGCAAGGTCATTTGAGTGTTTTCTACTGCGTTCACTCTCTACATTTGCTTGGCTCTCCCCGGTACCCCTCATAAATACACGAGACCTGTATCTTAATAGGTTCGCACACCCGATCACAAATCAAGATTATTTTTAATCGCAGAACTGCGATGCTGCCCGAGTGTGATAGTTGGCACGCGTGACAGGTCTCGTGTGCGGCAAGGTGCCAAGGTGAGTAGCGCTGCCGCCTCGCAGCAAGGAGGCCCCGGGATTGATTCCCGTCCCGGGGGCCTTTCTGTGTGGAGTTTGCATGTTTTCTCTGGCTCCGCGTGGGTTTTCGCCGGGCACTCCAGTTTCCTCACACAGTCCAAAGACATGCTGCATACGTTAACTAACCCGCTGACTAAATTTCTCCTGGTGCCCTGTGATGGACTGGCGTCCCATACTGCGTATAGCCCTGCCTTGCGCCCTGTGTCTGCCGTGATAGGCTCCGGCTCACCCTGTAAAGGATTCAGCGGTTTCTGACAATGGATGGATGATATTCATACACACTGGCTCTGTTCATTGCCATGACTGCAGGTTATTCAGTTTAGGCGTGATCAACAGTGTTGCTTGGTTCCTTCAGTGTGGAAGAATTACTGGACAGCCAGTCCATAATGCGCGCAAACGTTGTTTCTGCGATGGCAATCTGTATTTCTAGCACGACGTATCGTGCCCTCGTTCCTGCGCGGTGTGTTTTTTTTTTTTAAACCGGCGTTGAATTTCCATTAACCGAACGAGGACTCTATAAATGTACCGTCCTACTTGAACAACCCATCAAACCCACTTGAAAGAAAAACGTTTTTTTTTTTACAAATTTTCAACCCTCGTTGAGCAGGACTAATGTACTGTAGATATGTGCAATTCGCGTGAAAGCCAGACTCGTTGTGCCACAGCGGTTACACGGCCTTTTGCGCAGCCGTTGAGTGTGGCCGTCTCCCGACCATCTGCTTCAAGGACGATTTGTCCAGACTCGCGTTTAGATCGTTGCGGAGTTCATTGACGGGACCACCGATTTAGCCCTCGGTGTATGGAATCTGCTCACGTTTTCGCGGCTCGATTCGTGGTGGTTGCTCTGCGGGAGCTGTTCTTTCGGGATAGCCGTGTCACCGAGCGCTCTCCCTCTCTCGCTCGTGACGTGGGAGGCGAAACGTGCCGTTATTATACTCCCCTTGTTTCTACAGTTACCCGCGTTATTCGTCAGAACTGGAGTTTGGGCAAATGGGCGATCACTCTTCTGCGTATCAGAGGAGAGCCATTGCCCTAAACTTCACTAAATATACATTGTTTCTATGGGCATAATTACAATTTATAACGCGTGCGTATTAGTCGAAGATATTCGTTGAAAGAGAGAATGAGTCGAACGCGCGAGGAAACCGCAGAGAGGCGGGGAGGGGCAAGGCAGCCATGCTGTGACCCGGTGCCAACATTTGCCAGAAACTTCGCCCAATAATTACGATGATATCAGCCAATTAATTGATTCGTTGTTTTTATTTGTTGTGGGAGGAAACCAGAGAAAACTCTATCTGAAGCAGTGTTATTGACAGACTCGTCGAGTTTTTTTGTCATTCAATAATAATAACAAATTATAACGCGCACAAATTCCCCGCCCATGGGAATCCCACCTGCTGAAGACCTCCCTCCTGGCTCAGACGCGCCATGGATTCAGTGGAAGACACTCAACCGCCTGAGAACTAGAACGGGACGATCAAAAGATGCTTTGGTCAGATGGGGCTACAAGACCGGCCCAACCACCTGTGAATGTGGAGAAGCAGACCATACTATGGAACACTGCCTTATCTGCGCTTTACTACCCAACCTCTGCAGCTCAAAAGACCTTGCAGAGTTCAATAAAAATGCAAAGAACTGTGTCAAGAATTGGGAAACTTTAGTTTAACGATCGTGCTTCGAAGAATTGCAAAGAAGAAGACCGCTTTGGTTTTCATTGGGTTTTTTTTCGTTGTTGACATGCCGTCCTCTTCGCGGCCCTTGTGCAGCGCTTTGTGACCCTCGGGTGAAAGGCGCTATATAAATTTAAATTATTATTATGTGCAGATTGCGCGCGCCGTTAGCCATCACCTTTAAATTCTATTGGACTTTTTTTCCGTTGTACAAATAATGTAAAATATACGAGGTTTAACCCTTTCCGGCACTGAGAAAAAAGGATTAAGATCTTTAAACGCTAAAATGGACACCTTTTTGCAAAGGTTCCAGTTTGCAAGCAGCCACACATGCTTGTGGCAAACAATAAGTTTGAAGGACACAGCATTATCATAGCATTCATTTGCATATTAAAACACTCATTAATTATTCGACCGATAACATCATAATATATAGGAAGCAGTGTGTGGCAATATGGCGCCGGCAAAACCGCCTGGCTGCCTCCTCCTTCGCCTCTCTGCGCTTTCCTCGCTACGCCTCTGAGTCGTTCTCTCGTCGAATGAGTACCTTCGACAGTGAATGAATATGTGCGCGTTATAAATGTAAAATTATTGTTATTATTATTATTATACTGTTTTGGTTGGTTAAGGTGGGTTGGGTAAGGGTAGGTTGGGTATGCTGGATAAAGGTCGGTAAGGGGGTTAAGGTAGATAGTGGTGACGGTAGGGTTGGGAGGTAGGGAGTGAGGGAGCGCTCCCACTGTGTGGCTGTTAACAGGATCTGTTGGACTGCAGTGCTCAACCGAATTCAGGTCAGGGGTCAAATTGGATTTCCGCGTATTATTCTGTGCCGGGCTGGAACATTCAAATGTGCATTCCATTTTGTGCGGTACTTATTGCATTTTTGTTAATGGGTTTCTCCAGCATTGATTACACGCTTTTGCCTCTAAGTCTCGGTTGCTCTTTCATTCACCCCACGTGGTTATCTTGCTCTCGGTGTGGCAACAGTTGCCTTCGGACGAATGATCGAACGACTTAACAAGTTGAAGACCGAAGCGACCAATCAGCAGACACCCATTCTATACGATTCACTCATCCATCCATCCATAATCAGAAACCGCTTAATCCTGTGCAGCGTCGCGGTGAGCCCGGAGCCTATCCTGGCAGACACAGGGCGCAAGGCCGGGCTATACCCCGGATGGGACACCAGTCCATCACAGGGGCACCGGGGGCAATTTAGTCCGCCGGCCACTTTACCTACGCAGCAGTATGCTTTTGGACCGTGGGATGAAACCGGATTGCCCGGCGAAAAACCCACGCGGACACGGGTAGAACATGCAAACTCCACACAGGAAGGCACCCGAGCCGGGATTCGAACCGGCGTGCTTCTTGCTGTGAGGTGGCCAGCGCTACTCACCGCTACGGCCACCGTGCCGCCCACGATTCACTCGCCGTTCCGGCGCCGGGCAACGCAACAATGTGCCTCGCCCGCCAAAGTCGCGCGTGCCGCGCAGAACAAAAAATGCCACCCCTCCGTGTCTAAACTCGGAAGCGCGGTGTCATCGGCTGTTGTCGAAGGCAGATCGGTAGCGTTAACTATTCCACCCTCCACACCCACCCACAACTCCTGCGGGAAGAATCACGGAGGGTGCTGGGCACGGTTCGGGTTACGCTACGTGACGCAATGGCCCTCCCCACCCCCGAGGAGGCTCCGTGGGCATCGTCGGAATGCCGCCGTGATGGACGCGAGCACCGTAAGGGGTGCCCGCACTCGCCCCTCGGTGGGCACGTTTTTGTTGAAGCTGGAAGGAAGCCTGCCTTGCGCCCTGTGTCTGCCGGGATAGGTTCCGGCTCACCTTGACGCTGTAGAGTGTAGAGGATTAAGCGGTTTCTGACACTGGATCGATGGACGGAAGCATTGTGCGTGGGTTTTCGACTGGGAACTCCGGTTTCTTCCCGCAGTCCGAAGACATGCTGCTTCGTAGGTTAATTGGCCTGCAGACTAAATTGCCCCCGGTGCCCTGTGATGGACTGGCGTCCCATGCTGGGTCTAGCCCTGCCTTGCGCCCTGTATCTGCCGGGATAGGCTCCGGCTCACAGCGACCCTGTACAGGATTAAGCAGTTGCTGACAATGAATGACTCAACGAATGGGTTACATCAAGAGGTCTGTTTAATTGTAGTGTCGTTTGCAAATTTAGTCCGGTCCTTACGCACGTCAAAACAAATCTAAAATTGGATTTCATGACACGGCTCTTTGGACAAATGATGTTCACGCATTACAATCATCTACCCCCCCCCCCCCCCAAACAAACTCCCGCATTACACACTTCGGCTGATCGAGGGACGAATTAGCGCATCATCGTTTTATATTTGTGAGCCATGCGCGAATTCACACCTTTCATGAGCGGAGCCCGCGAGCTAATTTGCTATATTTAGTCGCATTAAAATTATCGAAACGTAATTCTTCGTCGTGGTCCCCGCGAATCGTATTATTATTATTTATGCTATTATTATTATTAATATTTAAGCGCCCGCGGATTTCGTGAGATCCAATCCCCAAACCCTTACGGAAATTATGCCACAGTCGTTGATTTGTTTGTCTGCCGAACTGAAGTCAGTGGTTGCCAAACATTCTCGTTTCACGGCGCCCTTAGTGTATCAGGATTTTTTTCCCCACGGCGCCCAAAGTCAGAAAATATAACATCGCCTTGTCCATACTATGGAACACTGCCTTGTCTGTGCTCTACTACCGAACATCTGCAGCTCCAAAGACCTTGCAGAGTTCAATGAAAATGCAAGAGGCTGTGTAAGAAAATGGGAAACTGTAATTTAACCATCGCGCTTCAAAGAATCGCAAAGAAGAAGGGAAGGATCGTCATGTATAGATAGATAGATGTTTAATATTTCAGCAGAAAAAAACCCGGTGAGCTTGCAAGCTCTTTACGGGATTCCTGCGACACAACAAACATGCGACTTGCTGACAATAATTAAAATATATACAAGATTACAAAAATAACCAAATTTATATCATACCGACAAATAAAATATTTACACGTAGCATTGCACACATTTTAAAAATAAATTAGTCCAAAAAGACAGCATTGCACATTTTTTCAAGTAACCGGGTAAGATTAAGGTTGTGCATTGCGATAGTGAAGATAACTAAAGCATATTAAAGGTAACAATTGGAACCGTTAGAACACTAATCGAGATGAGCAATCACAACTAGGCCGAAATTTCAATTCTAACTGGGATCTAAGTTTTAGTAATGGACGGTTAGTGACTAGCTTCAGGCTCATTCATGGCTGTATTGTTCCAGAAACGTGGGATCGTCGCAATCGAGGGCATGTGTCCGGGGGCCGCGGCTCCCGTTCCCCGGAGGTTGATTAATCCCGCGCCACACGCTCGTGACTCATTCACGATGAGTATTTTGAGATCGTCGAACCGTTCCCGCTCCCGTACGCTCGTTAGCGTTCAGGCGTTTAAAAAATATATATATTTTGCGCCTCGGAAACGTTGCGGAAAATGACTCATCTGATTAGAAAAAAAAGGGAACATATTTTTTTTGACGCTCCTAAATGACTTCTGCCATTTTTTTTATATATATATATATATAGAGGAATTAATCAGTGGTTTTATTAGAAGGGTAAATATATTTATCTCCTGCGTGCGTTCGGTATTTCTGCACGGGGGTGATTTAAAGCTACTTTCCCTCTTGAATCTCAAGTCGGTTTTTTAAAAATAGTAAAGCGGCGTTAACGGCGACAGTGACGGAGTGATTCCTCGGTCCGTGCTTCGATACTCCTGCCGATTCCGCTTGGCCTAATTCACCGCTTCATCCGGCCCTCCACTAGCGGAGCGTGACCCACTCGGCATTCCCAGTTCCGGCCAGCGGGTCAGGAGGAATTCCGCCTGCTGGACAAAAATTATCGAGCGCACATCGATAGTCTGCAAAGAAAACTCGATACCGAATCAGCGGGAACGAACGCTCGCCTTCGGCCGATCTTTAATAATAATAGCATTTATAGAGCGCCTTTCACCCGAGGGTCACAAAGCGCTGCACAAGGCTGCGGAGAGAATGGCATGTCAGTAACATCAGGACAGATAAACTGAGAGTCAAGCAACCACGATAAACCATAGGACATAGATCATAAAGACAGCAGAAAAATCAAAACAATAACAGTAGCAGCCACAAAGAGCCTTCCATCCGAGGGCCACAAAGCGCCGCACAAGGCAGCGGAGAGAACGACAAACCAACAACGACAGAGAACGATAATCAGACAGCGTTGAGCCGCAAAGTGGTCCTAGCACGACGGCTTGAAGGCTTTACGGAACAAGTAAGTTTTAAGACGAGATTTGAAGATGTTCAAGGACTCCGCTGAACGAATTTCCAATGGAAGAGCATTCCAGAGTCTTGGAGCAACGCGTGAGAAGGCTCTGTCTCCCATCGAGTGGAGGTGCGACCTGGGAACATGCAGCGAGCGAGTATTGGAGGATCGTAGTTGTCGTGTTGAGGAGGGTGCCTGAAGAAGGTCACGGATGTATGTCGGAGCTGCGTCAGAGAGAGCCTTGTAAGTGAGCAGGAGGACCTTGAATTCAATCCTGTATTGAACAGGTAACCAGTGGAGAGACATCAGTACTGGGGTTATGTGATCACGGAAAGGTGTGCCAGTCAAAGAGTCAAAGATCCCCTATATTGCCTGCGAATTCTACCAAACACTTCGAGGCCAAGCTGAAAGACAACGATGTCCAGAGGCTGACCTGACCATCGTGCTTTGAAGAATCGCAAAGAAGAAGAAGAAGCCGCGCACCTACGACTCGGCGAAACGATCGGCCGACGGTCGCTCGGATCTGACGACGGGACTAGGCAGCGGGGTCGTGCGAACGGGATCGATCGTCCCTAATGCGTCGTGGAGACCAACAGCGCACCGAGGAGAGAGCTCGTGCCAGCGTTCTCACGCGACGACGGTGCGGGCGGGCTGGACACCCGCTCCAACCCCCCCACCCAGCCCGCGGGCTCCGTGCGGCGATCGCGTTAATTCACCCGGCGCGCAAAACGTAACTGCCGCCGTGTGACCGTCGGCCGACCTCGCCGCGGTGACGACATCTCGCTCACGAGGTTGAAGAATTATCCCGCGAACCTCCCTGGGAAGGGGAGGGTGGGGGCAGGGTGGTCGCAAAAGCATCCTGCGTGCTGAATAATAATAATAATAGCATTTATAGAGCACCTTCCATCCGAGGGTCACAAAGCGCTGCACAGGGCTGCAGAGAGAATGGCACGCCAACAACGATAGATAACGGAAAATCAGGAACATGAATGACAGCTGCGTGAAGAGCCTCTGAGTGAACCGATCGCGGCTCCGTTTTTGCGATGCCACGAACGTGTATTTTGCGCGTTTTTGTTGTTGTTTTGCAATAATAAGAGCGATGCAATTTATAACGCATGCAAATTCTGCGCCTGGTCACGGATGGGACGCGGATACGGAGGCACAGCGCGGAAACCGCAGAGAAGGGGGGAGTCGGCCAGGCGGTCAGCCGAGGCAGTGGCGCTACTCACCGTGCCACCGCGCCGCCCGGAGCCTTCATCCATCTTTGATAAAGGCCTCTAGATTAAATTACGCTGTAACGACGTTTGTATTTACGGCTGATACCGGGCCATTCGTTAAGCTGACGATGCCTCCGACTGCGAGCCGAAACGTCGCGAAGGAGAGAGGAGGAACGCTCGATACTGCTATCGCGAAAGAACAGCTCTTGGGGCGGTGGGGGAGTGGCAATTCTCAATTTAAACTACGTGTCCTTTGAATACAATTGGCATAAATAACGTGTAGTCGATTCCCGCACGCATTAACCTATTTCAGTGGATTGACGTCGCTTACGTCTGTCAATCAAATATCGATCTCCTGCACGAGCGATGCTGAGTCTAACACAATGAGGCCGTGGCACGCCCGGCGCTCGGCATTGCAGAGAGGCAGCCTCCGCCACTCGACCGCTACCCCACCGTGACGGGCCTTCTATGACACCACGGGTAGATTCCCGGGCAGTCTCCCGATGCAACCACTACCAATGGTCGACGCCGCCAAGCCTCCGAGGCCGGATGTGATTGGGCCCATTCACGGTGATTCTGGCGACACGGGGGGAGGTTTTTGATCGCTGGAACCTCTCCTCTCACATATCGACACTCGCGGGAAGGTGTGTGTGTGTGCGCGTGCGCAGGCGGCGAGCGAGAACCGGCCTCTCCAAAATAGAATCGCTCCCGTTGCCGGCGTGACGCGCACAAATAGGTGGCGGGAACGTCGTGACCTGGAAAAAAATAAATTGGTCGGTTGGTGGAACGGGTTGAGGGAAAAAACTGGGAAACGAACGCAAACGCCGCTCGGGATTTTCACCCGACGCCGTTCCGTTAATACGTTTGTTTTTCACCCGCGTTCCTCGCTGATTTGGATGCGAGGTTTGGTCGTGCGTGTTTCGGTGGCCGTGAATTACATTTGTGTCGTTTAACCGTTTATTCAGGCGCGTCGAAGAGCTTTCGCTCGAGCGTCGCTCGGGTATGTCGAATTGCGACGAACTGGCGTCCCGTCCTGGGTGTGGCCCTGCCTTGCGCCCTGTGCCTGCCGGGGTGGGCTCCGGCTCACCGCGACCCTCTACAGGATTAAGCGGTTTCTGAAAATGGCTGTGGGGAGGGGGGGTGGTGGGGGTCGCCCGCCTCGGCACGGTAGTGATCTTGTCCGTCGTCAAGGCCGTGTAAATAACCCTCGACTATTTAAATGGTCGCTGCCGCGTCTATTATTATCGCATTGACTCGCGAGCGACGGGAGGAGGCCCGTTTTTAGCTCCCCATGTGCGCGTGTGTGGTGCTTGGGGGTGTGCGTGGGTGTGTGCGTGTGGCGGCAGCGGTAGCTCGGTGGTTAGCGCGCTGGGCTATAAAATCTGGCGACCCCTTAGTTCGAATCCCGCTCACGGCCCAACGCCAGTGACGATTTTCTGAACCCGGTCCTGGGCCTCCCCTAGGTCGACTCAGCCTCGAATGAGTACCTAGTGCGGTGTGTAAAACATTGCCACTAGGGAGATAAAGGCGGCGGGGCGTGGTGCTGGTCACCCACCCCCTCATGTGCCGTGTCGACCTTTAACGGCACTTGCCGCTGCGTGCGCTCGCCAGCCGTTGTTCGTGCGTGATACGCGTTCGTCCGGGGCGAGGTCCTAAGCGGAAAATGTCTCGGGATTTTGCCCGTACTAGTAGCCGTGGTCGCTCTGTTGTTTTCGGAGCGATTAATCGCACCGAATCTTTAAATCTTACGGCGTAGAATTTCTCCATAGTATCTCTCTTTTTTTTCATGGGTTAGGGCCACGTAAAAAAATTAAGTGTTGTAAACCGGCCCACTTCAGCCCGCCGGTATGTTGGAGAGCGAACCCACGACCTTCATTATTGGGCATTAAAGCCTTCGTGGCGTTGAATTTGTTCGATGTGCCATTCCGCCGGTGCAGATGCGTGAATTTCTCCGCCCGAAGCCACCGTGATGATGAATACCGATCCCTCACGCCCCGCTTACGAGAGAGAGAATTTTCTAATTCAATTAATAACCCGGCCAGTGCGTCCTAGCAATTACCGTATTCTCCGTATTTATCAGACGCATCCTCTCCGCCCTGTTATTTTAACTGAAGAACTTGCAGCTGCGTCTCGTCATCGTGTTTTGTGACAACTGATTTGTGTAACTTTATTGACAGCAGGCACAGGTTTGGGGTGGCGTCCTACTTTGCGCAGTATCTTGTATTGTGGAGCATATACGGAAATCGTAAGTGGTTTTGGTGATCGTTGTGTTGTTGTGTTTGTGTCGCTTTACAGTGGTCAGCAACTTCTGTGCTCCTGTGTCACACGCCCTCCCCCTGGAGATCGGAGAGTGCGTTCAGATCCTGGAGAAATGTGAAGGTACGTTGATTTCTGATGAGTGGTTTTTTTCTAGTTGTGGGAGCAAACCGGAGAACCCGCAAGAATCCCACTGAAAACACGAGCATTGAAACGAGGCCGATTATTTTAATAAAAAACAGACGAGATATTTGTTTATAAACATAATGGTTTGTCGTGATGGTTTGACATTATCCCTGCATTTGTTTAACATGGGAACCTGCACACATTTTGATGCCATTACCCCTGATGATTCAGCGGTTCTCCATACGTTTGTGAGAGGTATCGTCCAAGTCGGTGTTCAAAAGAGTGCTTACAGGCGATGCAATCGCGGAGTGAACAAAAAGTCTGTAGATTAATTATTCATGAAAGCCAATTTGCCTTGAAAGAGATATTTGAACACACAGAGGACCCAAACACAGTGTGCAAAACCTCAATAATTTATGTGTTTAGCATTTAAACCTTACTAATGCTTGAATGCCAAATTACCAACGTCTTATTTTCCTCTTAATTGGTTTAGCGATGAAACTTTGATATGAGACCTAATCAATCTCAATTACGGGGTTTAAGGTGGCTTCTTAAAATGTGTACCCAGAGATGCACTCGAGTCCTCGCTTGTCATATTTCTCAACTAGTAATGAACGTGCGTAATGCGTAATATTAATGAAAAAATTAAGGTAGGTTTTCGCGGCGCAACAAACATGCGAATTTCTGACAAAGGGGTGGCTGCGGGCCTGTGCCTGTCGTTGCTTGTTTACTCCCTACGCTTTGTTGTTGTTGTTGTTTGTTTTCCACCTGCGCTTAGCCGGTGCTCGCCAGCGCTCCCTCCCCCAAATTTCCCGATTTCGTCTGAGGCTCACTCCGGCCGGCAGCTGCCCCATAAACGGCGGGATTTATTGCCTGCGGGCGCCGTGGCAGATGTGCGCGTGATTAGCTGGAGGAGGCGCGTTTAATCGTCGTCGTAAAATCTCAACGACGCAACGACGGCCCGAATCTAACGTGTCTTAAACTGACTTGTCGACCGGGCTGTGGGGGCCGCGGTAATGGTCACGCCGGGGCCACCACCCCCACGTGTCACCGCGGTTTTTAACCCGCGCGCTCCAGCGGAACGGCACACGTTGGGATGTACGAGCACCACCTCCAATTCCAGTTGTCTCCGCGCGTACGCTGAACAATTACAGGGTCGTCAAGGAAAGACGCCCGAGGTGTGAATCGCTCATTCGGCTGCAGTTCCGTCACCGGTGTCGGCCGCTCAGCTGTCGTTCCGTTGTCGCGACGCGCCCCCGTCCCAGCGTCCACCGTCGTATCTTTCCTTAAATAACCGCGCGGAATTATCCGCGTGGCCGCACTAGTGTTGCGCCGGTGACCTTGGTGTTCATTCCTGGAAGTGACCGAAGCCAGCCTATGTATAGGGTGGTGATAGGAGCGGCGGATCGATGAGTCTGCGAATACCGCCGTTGTGTTTACGTTCGCTGCTAACCAGCGAGATATTTTCGGCGCACGTCTCTCGCGCCCCGGCCAAGTGCCAAGACCCATCAGAGGAATTTACGAGGTGGCCAGGTCGGCTCGTTGGTCGGAGCAGGGTGGCGCAGTGGTAATTTCTGCGTCTCGCAGAGAGAAAGTGAATCGATGGATTCCGGCCTTGTCACCTAGAACTATAAAACGATCACATTGACGTTGACTCCCACGGTACAAAGACATGCTGCTGTATCGGTTAATTGGCCCGCGGACTAAATTGCCCCCGGTGCCCTGTGATGGACTGGCGTCCCATTCTGGGTAAAGACCTGCCTCGCGCCCTGTGTCTGCCGGGATAGGCTCCGGCTCACCGCGACCCTGTCACAGGATTCAGCGGTTTCGGACAACGACGATCATGATGATGATGATGTCTTGAATTGCATATGTATTTATTAATTAAGGGGTGCGAGAACATACAGTGGACTAAGCCAGGGAACTGGTAATGAAAGCCTGAACCACCATATTGTCATTTCGCTGGAGCATTTAGCGAACGTTTAATCGCGGCAAAAAACTCGTGCAAATTTTTTATTTTTTTTGGCGAGACCGTTCCTTGTGTGTATTCGCGTGGCGTTAGCGACATCTACAAATGTATTTTCCCCGCTCCTCCGTCGCGATGCCTGTAGCGTCGCCGATAATGTTGCCGGCGAGGTGATACGCGCCGGAACGGAGCGGCGCGTCAGAGACATCCGGCGCAGCTTCCTCGGCGAGCCGATATCCGCGCTCTCGGCTCATTCGCCGCGGATTAATAAATGGTCGCGCTTTGGCGATGCGGGAGGCCGATGCGCCCGCGCGTAAACATCGCTCGCGCCGGAGCTGCCTCGCTTCATTATTCAGTTCGATTCAGGTTCGGTGCTAAGACACCGATTGTCTCCCCCGGTTCGCGATGGCGAGTCAATAAATCTTACACGTGTTACGTTCTCGTCGCTCCTGTCGAGATGTTGGTTTCCAGGAGGTGGTTTCAGACAATCCGAACACCCCCCCCATTCTCAGCGTTATGGGTGGCACAGTGGTAACATCTGCGTCTCACAGAAAGAAGGTCCTGCCCGAGGCGGTTCATTTACCGCCTCGGACGCCTGTTTACATGGAGATGGTGTGGTCTCACCCTGTTCTGCGTGGGTTTCCTCTGGGTTCTCTGCTTTACTCCCACAACTAAAAAACACTCGTTAATGAATTGGCCGATAGCATCATAATATATAGGACGCAGTGTCTGGTGGGTTGGTGCCGGCTAATCGCGTGGCTGACTCACCCGCCTATCCACGATTTTCTCGCGCCTCTGAGTCGCTCTCTCTTCAAATGAATACTTTAACAACTGAGTGAATATGTGCGCGTCATACATCGTATTAATTGAAACGATAACGTCAATAAAGCGCGTAATTAAAATGTATTAATTTAATCGGCTGGGTGGAAATTAAAGCCGCGTCACATTAAACTCTGGGCCAGGAAGAGATATGGGAGTCTTGGTTATGGGGACAAAGCAATTATTTTACAAACGATTCCACTGCTGGCAACAGACCTCGCACATTGCCGTTTCCCTGCTTTGACTTCGCTGATCTTATCAGCAGATTCAGTCTGTAATAGAATAGCACGCTGGTTGCATAATTATGAGATCATAATAATTATTTGTAACGGTGATTGTTGATGTTTATAAGTTTTGTTTTTAAAACATATTATCTGTAATTTTATTGATGTCGATTTTGGTTTTTTTTACTTTTGCATTTCCAGGCTGGTACAGAGGATTTTCAGTCAAAAATTCGGAAGTCAAGGTAAGATCTACAGAATAACGACGGCGCTTGTACTGGATGGATGACTTACTGATGAAATGTTCAGCTCCTGAAGAATCTCCCAACACAAGGACTGAAATGTCCGTGAAATCATTTCGAATAAAACACACGCCCCAACCCGAAAACACATCGGACAGCTCCGATCAAACAATACCGAGCAAAATGTTGTTTCATAGATATTCTGAGAATTGCTGTCCTTAGCTGTTCCACATGCCGCCAATGTGGGAAGTGAAACGTCGCGAAGGCGAGAGAAGGAACGCTCGACACGACTATCCCGAAAGAACAGCTATGGAGAGCAATTCTCATACATGAAGCCGCGACGAACCTACATCACGGTTGCTCTTCAGAGCTGTTTTTTTCTGGATAGCCGTGTCGAGCACTCTCCCTTGTGACATTTCGCCTCCCACGTTGCAAGCATCATCAGGGGTTGTGAATCGAGCCGTGAAAACCTACATCAGTCGTACATTACATTTTCTCTCTTACACGAACACTTTCCGAGCCTGCAAATTAACCGTTCACCACCGATTTTGAAACAGCTTAACGTCTCCTTTCGAAAGTTATCGAACGGCGGCCCCCGAAACAAGCCTTTTTACACTCTCGCGAGCGCGACCGTTACCAAATAATTTATTATTATTATTATCACTACTACTTCATATAATAGACACGTCAGCAATGATGACAGCTGCCGTAGCGCGTTTCTCATGCCAAAAACACGTCGCGATGGGGGCTTCGCGAACTCTGGCCGCGCCGCCCCAGCTGAACCGCCGCGGGCAACTCCTCTCACAGTTTGAGCACCGATTGAATTTACGAACTCTGCCGAGACGAGTGACAGGACACCACTACCCACTCCCCTTCAATTGCAAGGTTAAATGAACTTTCACTATTTGCTATGCCCTAGATAAGTCACGTACCTTGGCAATGCTTTCTGCTCCGTTGAATCGAAGCCGTTGGGTTTGTTTTTTGCTTAATGGCACTGGACGTGTAATTTCTTTTTCGGGATTCGGAGGGCGCCTAAAATGCGGTCGTGCGGTTGGTTGGGAATTGCTCTCCTTAGCGGTTCTTTCGGGATAGCCGTGCGGCGCCATGAGTCCTTTGACAACGCGTTTTTTAAATCGTGGGCGGAGGAGCGTATTTTTCGCAGACGTGTTTGCAAAACACTCGAGTGCGCGTTGTTTTAGCGCGAGAGGGTTTCGGAACAAAAACTAAATCCGATTTAAAGCACTCGCAAAGCATTTCACTCGTCTTTGACTCGAGTATTTACAAGCGCTGAACTTGCGACGTTTATCGAAAACGATGTGGTTCTTTTTATGCGGTCAAACAGAAGATAAATGCCCCTCGGTTATAGTCGTGCGCTGGCAGCGGTGCACAAGCACAAATAACAAAGAAACCCAACATGTTCCTTAAAAACACTGCCGTACAAGGAAACTAAATATATAACAACAGGAATTTCAGACAATGGGCAATCTCGCCTTCAAATGGGGCCCAGTGCCCAACACGTTGCCTGTTTTGGATTTTTTGTACCCTTTTGGGGCAGTGTTACTGACGAACATGTCAGGTTTTTCTTAGACGAGGGCATCATTAAGGCAAAAAAACAAACAGATTATACTCCTCGGCGCTTTCGAATTTTCACTTTGGGAAACTCGCCCGCGGGACCTGACATTTTTTTTTAC
This sequence comes from Geotria australis, assembly GCA_036362915.1. Lineage (NCBI taxonomy): Eukaryota > Metazoa > Chordata > Hyperoartia > Petromyzontiformes > Geotriidae > Geotria > Geotria australis. The sequence goes on along the minus strand of JAZEWU010000043.1, from coordinate 2,368,012 downwards.
AGAGGATCGACGTTTTTTCTCCCGTTCACTTCCCACAGGGCATCTTTCCGGCCAGCTACGTCTTCCTGAAGAAGGCGTTCGTCAGCAACAGAGGGTACGCAGCAGTAGGTGTGCACCTGTCCGTCGATCAGCGTCGATCCTTTCCCTCGCGATGCTCGACCAGTTCAGCAAGGGAGACCCTGTCACGGGTGCTGGACTCCGGACCTTTTCCCTAAGGGAGAAAAATACCCAGCGAGCTTGCAAGCTCTTTACGGGATTCCTGCATTGAACCACGAACACCTCCTCCGCAGCAAATGCGTGCCGTGATCGCCGCGCGCGAGTGGGACCTGGAGCGCGCCGTCGTTTGATCGCTTGATGGCGGCGCGTGTCGCCCGTTCCGCCCGCCGTGCGTGCAGGAAGTCGGAGGTGGCGGCTCCCTTGGAGGACTCGACCGTCCTGGAGGTCACCTCGACCCTCAAGGAATGGGGGGTGCTCTGGAAGCAGCTGTACCTGGTATGGAACCCACGCCGCGCGGGCATTACGGAGTGTGGGGTTGCGACAGTGTGTGCGCTGTGACGCCGGAGTGTGGGTTGTTGCTGGTTTTTGTTTTTTACCGGACGATTTGACACGCCGGAGCCTTCTAGCTTGCCTAGCCGCCTGCGTCAGAAATACAAGGGGAAAAAAATCCCGGATTCTGCCTTCTCCAGCTTAACGCAGAGCCACGGAAACTCTCTTCGACCTGCCCCGGCTTACGACTGGTTGTTGTGAGTTTGTTCGTGTTTCTTTGGTAATGACATTGATTTGGGCTCTGCGGTGTCTATTTGTGATGCACCGTCCTGTCATACTGTGTAATAGTGGTTCATCCTTGATGGTTTCAGTCACCATGCATTTATATCTTTGCAATTAGTGGATTGTAACTCTCATAGGTGTCGAGCCTCGTGTTAAATCACTTTATTCCGCTCGATAAAGGTTACCGTCCCCGTGAATGTGGGGTATTTACGTCGAATTACAATAGCCTATAAGCCCTAGTGTCATTATGAGGTTATTTGAAGGCGGTTTAATTGCGGGAGGATAGCACTGAAGGCCTAGGTGTAAAATACACGGCCTGACACGGCTCTAGAGTAGCTTTACGTAGCAAAGTCTAGAGTGAAACGCCAATACCCCTATTTTGCCCATTTGTGTTGAATGCTTGGGCTACTTTCTTACCGGTACGCTGTACCGGACCGTACCGGTTTACTTTCACCTCCAGTTCCCGAACCGGCACCGATACCGCTCGCAAACCGAGGCTTGCCGCGGGATTCGAACTCGGATCGGCGGCGTCTCGACGCGCCGCGCGCCGCATTTTAATTAACGCTGCCGAGTTGACTTTCATCGGTCGTTTTGAAGTCGCGAATGTCAGTTTCCGCAACGGCGCGCGCACGTTTGAATGTCGCGCCCCTTGAAAGTCCACACCGCTCGGCGGGGGGCGCCTCGGTATTTTCAGCGCGGTGCGATCAGGCTAAACCACATCAACACACCCTGTGCGTTAATGGCGTAATCTACTAATGCGCTAATTGTCAACACACTGGCTCATATTGGGTGGCTGAAGGCAGGGGGGACGGCGGTGGCCAACGCCCGTAATCTGGCTCAGCGGAGGAGGCCAGGGTTGGTGGATCACGGCACGAAGAGCGTGGACTGATCCCGATCCGTTCCATCTGCGTGGGATAGAGTCTTGCCACCTCCTTCGCGTGGGTTTTCTCCGGGTGCTCCGGTTTCCACCCAGCCGTTTGAAACTCACCGATTGGCCACACGCATCTTCGCATGTGCATGCTCCAACTCTGGGTCACCAGAACGCGGTGCGGCGAGCGTGGACTCATCCCCATCGTAGCCCCAGTACAGATGATTATGAGCCGAGCGATGGAACGCTTTCGAAGGCACATCTGCTGTGGGCAGACGGAGCGATCGAACGGGTCCTCGCGGAGGAGTCCGGCGGATCGCAACAGCGCGAGAAGCCCGCTGGCGGCTCCCGGCGAACGTTCTCCCAGCGGTGGATTGATTGCTTCCTTAAACGGTGGCCGCGAAATCCGACTCAATTAAACGGTGTCGCCGGTAACTGACGGTCGAGACGTGCGGGCCACGCCTCGAGGCTCGTGCCGGTTGGGCGAGTTCCAAAGCGAACGTTTTGTCTCGTCGTCACGGGGGGACACTTACGACGCGGTCGGGGGAATGCTATCGGTGACGAAATCGGGAGCTGCGGATTTCCGTCGGCGCGCTCGGTCTCGAGCGATTCGGCGGTCTCCGGCGTTTCGTCAGGCCGCGTTCCAGATGAACGCCTTCGCTAGCCGCCTCTGTCATGAATTATTGACTTAACATTTGTAACTCGCAAAAAAAAAAAAATACTCCGCCGTGCCTGGCGCTGTCGATGAGGAGTGGAGACGCCGGTTCCTTTATTCGGCACGTACGGCGAAAGCGGACACTGATGCGCGAGCCGGCTCATCCCGCGAGCGGGAAAATGTGCACAAGTGTCGCGCGATGACACCTCGGAAGAGGATGCTTTATGGAACACGGTCATTTAAAAAGAGAAAGAAAGTTCGGCGGCTTCGTTTTATTTCCTCCCCCTACGTTGCGATGTTATGTAAATAATGCATCGTGAGAACGGAACCGTGGATCGTAAATAAATAGGTGGTGTTTGTTATTTATTTATTCCGTTTTGAGGGACGATCGCATCCGTA
>JAZEWU010000043.1:2345801-2357303 GCA_036362915.1 Geotria australis | reverse complement strand
AATGCAAGGGGCTGTGTAAGGAAATGGGAAACTGTAATTTAACCATACGTGCTCTGGCACGTATGAGTCGTGGACTTGAACATGTGTGCACACGTGTCATTGCGTGTTTGCCACGTGTGTGTCACCTGACGCTCTGGTCAACCTTGAAAGTGGGACGTGCGAGCCTCGAGTGATTATCCAGGTGAAATGTTTTTGATTGAAAATGGTATCTAAAATAAGGTTGGTTGCAAAAAAAAAGAAATGTCATCACCTTTAAAACTGTCGCAGGATATCTTTGGTAGGCGTGAATACCCATCCTGTGCGCAGCCAATCTCGATTAATAGCACCTGTCAAGTTTGAGCTTTAAACACTGATAAATGGCCACATTAGCGTTAAAGAAAAGCTGATTAATCCAGGACATCGCTTTTGCTGGGATGTAAGATATTTTAACGAAAGTTAACTTTTTAATCCGTGTGAAAATTACTGAAGGGGGGGAAAGAAAAAAAAACACTTCTTAAAAAATGTGAAATTGAAACTGGCAGGTGCGTGCCTTCTGCTCACTCTCTCTGCGTCGTTTCGTTTTGAAAACAAGTGCTTGGCGCCGACGCCACTTTTATTCCCACACCGGCCGTTTCAGAGCCACTGTACCGCTTGCGCTTCTTCGCTGTGAGCGAGGGATTGTGTGCGAGCGACGTTTGCGTTTGTACCGCTGCGTGGAGGTGGCTGGGCGTCTCTCCTAGGGGCTAGTACTCGTGTCGGAGATGTTAAGATATCTTACGAGCCCCGGGTATGCAAATATTCATCATTATTTTCGGTACGAACTCAATCCTGTACAGGGTCGCGGTGAGCCGGAGCCTATCTTGGAAGATACAGGGGGGGCAAAGATGGAACACGAGTTCATCACAGGGCACCAGGAGCATATCTTTGGACTGTGGGAGAACCTGGAGAAAAGCCACGCGGACACGGGGACAACGTGCAAACTCCATAGCGGTTCTTTCGGTATAGCCGTGTCCAGTGTTGCTGCTCTATCCTTCGTGAAAGAGCGGAAACACTCGACGCGGCTATCTCAAAAGAACAGCGTTTTTCATCCGGTCGAAACGTGAAAAACCGACGTCGTTACACCGGTTTAATCTCTTGCGGCTTGCTGGCTTGGAACCCAGGATCTCAGCTGTGCCAGCTCTGACCTATTATCCCTGGGCCACCCAGCTACCTGAGGCTTATAAAGCTTAACAGTGGCTCGTGTGTCCAAATTGAGATAATTTCATCCAACAACACGATAACACGTGGGGGGATTTTCTCCCCCGTCTAAATTCTCATTCCAGAGCCGTTCTCTTACCAAATTGTGCTGCTGTTCAGTCAGCGGGTGGGGGGACAGACAGTCTGATAATATAATGGAGCAATGCTCTGCATTTGACCTCGGCAGTGCAATCGCAAGTCACACGCAAGCCTTTCAAACCGGCTTTTTTTTGTGTTGTTGTTGTTGCAATCTCCACGAGCTTGGGGGGAGGGTATTGTGCAGACGCCTCTTTGTGGATCAAAAATCACAGGAGGTCGTGCGCTCCACTTCTTCCGTGGGCTTTGCAGCAGATTGCCGGAAAGGGATGGCTCCCTCCTGCCCTCCCACCCTCCTCACTACTTCCACCGACCAGTTCCTCTGTAATGAGAAAATTATGAACTCAGTGGGCCGCCTTTCTACTGCCCCTGAAGTGTGTAATTAAGACGGGGCGATTTCGGGTAAGTGTTTATTAGATCAGACTAAAAAGTAAGACGCACAGTTGCAGATCTACACGAGGAATGAACAGCTTTGTGCAGCGCTTTGTGACCCTCGGGTGAAAGGCGCTCCATAAATTCTGTTATTATTAACATGCAGTGTACTGATGTTGGTTGTTCACGGCTCGTTTCACGGCGGTTGCTCTTCGGAGCTGTTCTTTCTGAATAGCAGTGTCGAGCGATCTTCGTCTCTCTTTCGCGACGTTTCGCCTCCCACGTTGGAAGCCTGATGATGCTTCCGACACAGGAGGTGATGCTCAGCACGATGATCATTACGACCACCATGACGGTGCGTGCCTTCGACAGGGCCAGCGTCTGGAGCTGTTCTACAAGCTGCGGCACGTGATGCACGAGCTTCTCGACCTGCGGCGTCAGGTCATCTCGGGACACCTCACCCTGGACCAGGCGCGGGAGGTCAAGCGCCTCATCACGGTGCGCCTGGACTGGGGCAACGAGTGAGTGGCGCTTGCGGATCACGACAAACGCAGTCGCACATCCGCCGCGTCGTTGTCGCTATTAGAACAAGACTCACTTGTTCCGTAAAGCCTTCAAGCCATCGTGCTAGGACAACTTATGCGGCTCAACGCTGTCTGGTTACCGTACTCTGTCGTTGACGGTTTGTCGTTCTCTCCGCGGCCCTGTGCAGCGCTTTGTGACCCTCGGGTAGAAGGCGCTCTGTAGTTGCTATTATTATTTTAAAAAAAATTCTGCTGTCTTCATGATCCATGTCCTATAATTTATCGCAATTGTTGACTCTCAGTTTATCTGTCTTGATGTTATATAAATTGAATTATTATTATTATTATTGACATGCCGTTATCTCCACAGCCTTGTGCAGCGCTTTGTGACCCTCGGGTGAAAGGCGCTCTATAAATGCTATTATTATAATTTTAACATCTTTGTAATCGTCATCGTTCGTATCATAATTGGCAGCATCATCATTTGTATTGTCATCGGTGTCATCATCATCAGCACCGTGATCATTATTATTATTAATCAGAAGCTGACCATCGTGCTTCGAAGAATCGAAAAGAATAAGATCACCATTATTATTATAGCAGCAGCACCTAATGCATTGTAGCATCATCGTCCTAATAATTAACACGCTATCAGGCGATAACTCCTTTCTTTTTTTTAATCGAACCACCCACGTGAATGTTAAATACGTTTCTCCCACGATATGCTGTGCGGCAATTACCACTAAGCAGCCCTTCCCTATCCGCTTCGTGGAAGTTACGCTGCGACGAAATCACGACACCGATGGAATTCGCGGTGCCGCTCGTATTTCCGACGCGAAATCACCGCCGAGATATTTACTGCCTTCATCATTCAGCTCCCCGTTAGCATCGCGGAAAATATAATAAATAAGACAGCGCGACACACCGCCACTTAATCTCGGCGGTGAAGAGTGCTGACCCGCAAGACGTTGGCTATTTGCATATTCACGTGGCAATTAGCCTGAATTATATTCGGCCGTCAGACCCATTCGTGTGCCTCGCCGCTAATTACACGGCGGCTGTTGGGCTGTGTGGCTCTTTTTAACAGTTGTCCAGCTGGGACGGGTAAGCAAGTTACAACATCTCAGGGTAACGAGGGGCAATTTAGTCAGCAGGACAATTGATCTAGGCAGCATGTCTCTGGACGGTGGGAAGAAATCGGTGTACCCGGTGACAACGCACGCGCGCACTGTGGACAACTGTTTGAAAGAGCTACATAGCTCAACAGCTCAAACAAATATTGATCCAAGAATGCTTGATTTGAAGAAAAAAATGGAGTTGGGGTTTTAAACAGACAAAAGTCTTGCTGTGGTCGCTGGCTGGGTTGGGAATTAGCGGCTCTGTTGAGGCTAGACCTCTAGGGACACTGTCGCAGTAAAGGACCTAGATTTGCAACCGGGATCTCTAATGAGCCATCGAAACATTGAGGGGAGCACACAGGGAAGACAAGCTGTGAGCGTAATGCCAATTAATTCCTTTGCTTCCACGCGGCGTACATTTTTTTCCATTTTATATTTCAGCATCGGACACGGCTGATAGCCGACGATAAATAAAAGATGTAAAAAAAATATTAAATAGCGGATACGAATTAATTATTGCCGTGCCGTTGCGACCTCAGTCATGCTTGATAATGTGTACGGGAATGGATGCCGGTTCAGTGTGTGTGTGTGAAAATCCAGGGTGTCCCGTATAAATGCAACCGTAGGGAGGTTTGTGCTGAAGTAACGGCTGACGTCTTAATCAGGGTTCACCGTTATTTTCTTGACAGGATACAAATGTACCACGGCTCGATTCGTGATGGTTGCTCTTCAGAGCTGTTCTATCGGGATAGCCGTGTCACTGAGCGCTCCCCCTCTCTCCCTCGCGACGTTTCGCCTGACGATGCTTCCGACGTGGGAGGTGAAACGTCGCGAGGCAGAGAGGGAGAGCGCTTGCTACGGCTATCCCGAAATAACAGCCCTGAAGAGCAACCATCAGGATACAAACGTGTAACAATTACAATAGCCAACCTTTTCATTCCCTATGTATTTCCTTGTGGTTCAATTTCTATGGGAAATCTTCTTCTTTGCGATTCTTCGAAGCACTATGGTCAGCTTCTGGACATCGTTGTCTTTCAGCTCGGCTTCGAAGTGTTTGGTAGAATTCGCAGGCAACACCAAGTATTACCTGACAGGGATCGCGACGTGAACGCTTCTATATCCCTGTATATCCCTGGCAGATTGTAGGGTCAATTGCTGTTAGTGAGCGTCTATGGAAGGCCAGTATGGGACACGAGGGGTTGGGTGGCCAGCACCACGCCCGGCCACCTGTTTCTCCCCAGTGACGCTGTTTACCCACCGCGCCATGTACTCTATTTAAGGCTGAGCCCACCTAGGAGCGGCCCAAGCCCGGTTCAGAAAATCGAGCGGGAATTAAACTCAAGTGGTGCGGGGGGATATGCCGTTCTCTCCACAGCTCGGATTATTAAAAAAAAAACCCAAAAAAAATTGTTGCTGATTCTAGGTTCTCTGTCGTTGTTGACATGTTCTCTCCACAGCCTTGTGCAGCGCTTTGTGACCCTCGGGTGACAGGCGCTCTATAAAGGCTATTATTATTAGGCGCTATATAAATGCTATTATTATTATTATAATATTATAGCGCAGAGCGCTAACCGCTGCACCACGGCTCCACACGATAACGGACACCCTGTACAGTATATATAAACACGGACTGTCTTTGTGAGTGCGAGCTCGTAGGTTTGGATTACGTAAGGATGAGTGCAGTTTTATCTCATCGCCCTAAGCCCTGGGACAATATGTCGCCGCTATTCACGAGCAGAGAGGGCCGACCGTAATTCTATTGTCAAATCATACACGCGAGAAACAAAGCGCCAGAGAGATTAATCTCTGACCTTGAAAGTGCGATTATTATAAACCAATTACTGGCCGATTAAATGGCTCTATTGCCGGTCCCTGGAGTCGTTGTTTATACCATCAGGGACGCTGATCAGCGGTGGCTCGAGTGACTGGGCAGCTTTAACTGAGTACCGTTTACGCGTCAGACCTCCCGAGATATTAATTTTCCCACACCTTCACGCGTTCCATCGTCATTATTTCCGTGCTCTGTCGTTGTTGACACGTCGTTCTCTCTGCAGCGTTGTGCAGCGCTTTGTGACCCTCGGGTGAAAGGCGCTATATAAATGCTATTATTATTATTATCAGCAGCAGCCGTCTTCGATCCACAGCTGGATGAAGGCCTCCGCAAGGCACCGCCACTCGAAGCTCTATACAGTGAATGTGTACAGACGCTGATGTCCGTCGATGACCGAATGTATTCTGTGCAAAAGAGCTGTCGGGGCATGTGTTGGTAGCTCACGCAGGTTTGGAGGCGGCCAGGAGTTGGTAGAAAGGAGAACGTGCTTGCAAACCCATCTGTGCGGAACTTTTGAGTATTTTCAGATGCGTTTGTTTTCTCCGGGTTCTCCGAATTCTCTTCCACAATGCAAAGCAATCCTGCGATTGAAACGGCCCGAACATCTCAGTGCTATCCCTGTGATAGACTGGCGTCCCATCCTGGGTAGAGCCCTGCCTTGTGCCACGTGTTTGCCGGGATAGGCTCCCGCTCACCGCGACCCTGTACAGAATTAAGCGGTTTTTGACAGTGGATCGATGGACGCATCTCAGGGATGTCCTGCGATGTGGGGCTGGAACAGCGGCACTTAGCACACTATGAACCGGGTGACCTGAGTTCGAATCTCAGCTGCGGCTCACATCAGTGGCGAGTGACGTCCAAACCGGTCCTGCATACACAGCGCCCTTCAACAACAACAACGTTAGCCAGCGTGGCTACACCGACAATGGGCACAGTGCGTGGGGAAGGCCTTCACCTCCAAGATCGTATCGATTCAAGGGCTGAAGTCTGTAAACGATCCCATCACAGATTCATGGAGTTTAGCTAAACGTGTGATGGGAACGCCGCGGCGTGTCGTTACGTTAGAACAGCGAGATGCATAATTGAACGTCGCCGAATGCGTTTACCGTTACACGTGCCTGGCCCTGCCTTTGCCTGTGTTCTACAGACAGCTGGGCCTAGACTTGGTGCCGCGGAAGGACTTCGACCTCGTGGACCCGGATCAAATCAGCGTCACTGATCTCTACAAACTGGTAAGCTCTCCGCTCACCGCTCACCGGCCTTCTGATCTGCTGGCGCTTAAGCTTTACTGCAGCCTGCCCCCTCTTTGGTTCTTTGCTTTTTTTTTCGTTAAACGGGGACCCGTATGTTGCATTGAGTGCTCTCGCCAATAATATCTGGTAATCGAGCAGAAATTGTTGGTTAACAAGGCTGACTGCTGATGAGACGCAGAAAGTCGATACGAAGCCAGAGTTTGTTTACTTGAATAAAAGCGCTGCTCTGTATTATTGGTATGCAGAGACAAGGCTGATGGACTTTTTTTTATTAACGCCAGCAAAGTACCCGCCCTACGGGCGATATTGTTCTGAGTGTGTAACACGTTCTTCTGACATATTATAAAGGCGGGGCATTGCTCAAGAGGGTTGATGGTACTTCTAAAGTGTGAATTTAAAACTGAAATCATGTCAGAGTTTCTGAAGAGCAACCAATGAGTAGTAACAAAGCAACACAATGACATACTCACATTGGTGTTGTGCAGATTAACGTTTACGCTTACGAAAGATAACGGATTCAAACCTGGTTACCCACATTGAGGACATACATACCTACACCTGCTCCTTTGTAAACACAGTGAAATACAGAACGCAGATGTCAACCCGGGCTGGCGTGTGACGCGTAACATCGACCGTAATGTGACGACGACATTATGTAACGTTGATAACATAATTCCGACCTTTCCATTCGGCCCCGTCCGGAAAAAAATACTTACGAATCCGCGTCAATTTGCCACGCGCTTCGTAATCGATGGAACGTTCACAAGTAATTGGGACTCGTGTGGGCACTCGTATCTCGACGGCGAATCAAATCAACGTTTTGTCAACAGTCAAAGCGCACTTGACTGTAACGTTGGGAAATGTTTGGTTTTTTTTAACCGACGCGCGTTTGTGTACGATCTCTGCTCGCCATCTGCGCTCGACGCTCGGGCCCTCGTGCTTGTCGCATTTCAAGAGCAAATGACAAGACCGTCAAGGCTCCGTGTTGTTTGGAAATCAATTCGACGTCGGCGGGAGTAGCGTGACGCATAGTGCCCGTAACTGTTGTGTGAGCGAGTAATGGGGCAGCGGTCGGAGACGCGGTGAGCAGATCGCACACTCTTAACGCCGAGGCTTTTGAAACCGATGTTATGATTGATAGGCTAGTTTCGGTGTCAGATGGGCGCATTGATGTAGGTTTTCACGGCTCGATGTGTGACAATTTGCGGCATGGGTGGCGCGGTAAGTAGCGCTGCCCTCCTCACAGCGAGAAGGAGCCAGGTTCGATTCCCGGCTTGGGCGCCTTTCTGTTTGAAGTTTGCGTGTTCTCCGCGTGTCCGCGTGGGTTTCGGCCGGGTACAGCGGTTTCCTCCAAAGACTGTCCTGACTAAATTGCCTCCGGTGCCCATAGATATTGCAACTTGGTTACCCCTCGCCGCTGGACAACTGTTAAAAAGAGCTACATAGTTCAACGGTTCCTTCCAGGTTAAATAAAAAAAAAACTGACCGACTGACTGACAAATTCTCTTACGCGCTAGCTCTGTTTAGATAGCCACGTCAAGGCTGCTCTTTCGTCAATCATTCCTCGACACGGATATGCGTGTGTCGTAAACCCTCCTCCACCCGGCACAAAAAATCAATAGCGGCGTCAGTGACACCAGCGATGGTGTCGCTGGAGAGCGACCCACGACGTTTAAACGGGAGCGGCGATTCACTCGCAGTCGAAAACCGGCATCTCCGGCAGTTGCCAGAATCGTGAAACTATCCTCCAGGGCGTGGGCCTTAAATAGCCGGCGTGATGTCACCAGTGTGCCTCCACAAGGAAGCGGGGATGGGAAGCACCACTTAGAGGTTAAAATAATCACGTAAATCACGCGGGTTCTCTACCCTAGAAAATACGCCAGCAATCTAGTGCAGACTGATTGCTCATGACCGACCTGCATTCACAATGTGAGTGTATGTACACCTTTTATAATACCACGGCTGATGGTTGCTCTTCAGAGCTGTTCTTTCGGGATAGCCGTGTCGAGCGACTCCGTCTCTCCCTCGCGACGTTTCGCCATCCCACGTCGGTAGCATGGTGGGAGGCGGTTCGATTCCTCGCCGGAGATGTGAATAGAACCGCCTGGGGTCACGACTTTCTCTCTCTGTGAGGAGCGGACGCTACCACTGCGCCTCCCTGCCACCTTGGTGCCGAGTGAAATCATCGCTACTGGGGAGACAAAGACGGACGGGCGTTGTGTCTGCCACACCACCCCCCCATCGTATGCCACCGCCGACATCCAAAGATGCCAACACCACTTGCTCCAACAGCCTGTTGAGGCTATCCACGGATGGGATCTTTGTCTTTTGTATGTGAGCTGCCGCCATCACTACACTAGCTCTGTGTGCCTGTTGACCTTGTTACTGCCCCGCGTTCTCTCTTTCCGCGCGCGTCGGCAAAGAGATAATAGTTTGGGCATCGAACAATGTCCTTCCTTGTCTCTGTTTCCAAGGGCAACAGGAAATAAGCCCGCNNNGGCAGGAGGGCAGGGGGGCATGGGCGGGGCCAGGGGAAGGGAAGGAGAACAAAGTTTTCCTAAAAATTCACATCGCTTAATCCGTCAATTGAGGCGCGGAGAAATTAAAACGGCGGAAACGATGCCAGAGGATTGTGAGAATGCTTGCGCCTGACGCCGAGTGTGGCAGGAATAGTAATGATTGCGAGGGAATTAGAGCGTACAGTGGTTTACGCGAGGGGGCTATTGCGTGTTCCACATAGAGGTTCTGTCGCGCGTGTTAGCGGGAGCCGTGATGCGAGCGACGGTCTGAGCGCGTATCTCCCGAGCGTCTATCTTCCCAGCGCCCTTGTCGCTTGGTTTACGATGGTCACGACCGGCGTAAATTCTATTAAATAAACGCGGATTTTTACTAGATATATATATTTGTTACATACGCTTCGGTTAATTGCTGGTGTCCTCGGGTCAATTCTAATTAGACGTACAGCCGTTTATCGATGGAGGTTTTTCCGCGGCTCGATTCGCGAGACGCCTGACGATGCCTCCGACCCGGGAGGCGAAACGTCGCGAAGGAGAGAGGACACGGCTATCCCGAAAGAGCAGCTCTTAAGAAGAAGATCGTGCGTTTAGGATGCCTGGTTTTGAATTTTAAAAAAAACGAACGTTGCATTTTAAAGAGGTTCTACATTTCTTTGCAGATATTTAAAGTAATTAAATCCCTCCATTGATTTCACCTAATGGTGACATTGAGCCTGAAGACGAAAGCCAATAGGGTTCATCCGCACACAAATAACCTGTGATTGCGGCACAGTGTCCAATGATACCCTTCTCTCACACGTTCTATTGGATTATGCTGTAACCAGATTAACTTGTATCTGCTGTGTGCTCGATATGCGTTCACTCTCGGAGAGATAGGAGAACGATGCAAAGGCGCGAGGAACTGTACAGAGGCGGGGGAAGGCAGCCATGCCGTAAGACGGCGCCAACATTGGCCAGACACTGCGTCCTCTGTAAATTAAGATGTTATCGGACAAATAGTGAGAGGTTTTTTATTTTTAGCAATGGGAGGAAACCGGAGTACCATGCAAAAACCCACGCGGACACGGAGCGAACACGCAAAACTGCAGGCAGAAAGGCGGCACCTGAGCCGGGTATCGAACCCAGGAACCTTCTTGCTGTGAGGCGCGAGTGAGAGAGGGAAAGCGCTCGACACGGCTATCCTTAAAGCACAGCTCTGAAGAGCAACCTCACCAAACAAAAACAAAAAATCCACCATTTACACACAGACGGGACTCTGTGAGCCTGCCGGTGGCAGCGCCACGTTGTTTACTCGTGACCCAGTTATTACTTAACGTCACGCCATGTTATGTTACATACGTACGCCCCAGCCATTACGTAACGCGCACCGCTCTTGAGTGCTTCCTGATTTGTTTTATTGTTATTTTTTTTCTCTATCCGTGTCGCGCCGACTCCCCATCCTGCCGGCGTCGGGGGGGGGGGGACGGAGGCAGGCAGGGGCGGGTTGATTTATTTTTAAAAAAAATTGTTCCATTTGCGGCCTAATGGATCTGAGAGTGGGAAATTGAATGTTTATTTGAACATCGGGTGGCAGGAAGTGCATTTGGCTGAGCTTAACCCTCTTATATCGAGACATTAATTACAGAAGCCAGAGAAGAAGAACGATTCCAAGTCCCCACGGATTAGGTGACGTTATGAGACTTGCACGCTCGATTTGGTAGCGACGCGAAAACCGTTCGCCGGCGTTTGCCTGCGAGTCTTTGGCGCGACCATTTGGTCGATTAAACGCTCGTTGAAACCTCTTTCGCGACAATAATTAATGCAGAGGGTAGGTTGTTGAGGGTGGCGGTGTCAGCAGGCCAGCCGAAGGATATAATCCTTCCAGCGTGTCCTGGAGGGATTATATCCTTCGACTGGCCTGGGAACGCCTGGGAATCGCCCAGGAAGAGCTGGAATCTGTTGCTGAGGAAAGCGGATGTCTGGTCCACTCTCCTTGGACTGCTGCCACCGCGACCCTCACCAGGACAAGCGGTTTGGAAAATTGACGGATGGACGGATCTCACTTGTAAATCCGCACATCTGATTTGGTCCGTGCGGGTCTGCCAGGTCGCGTGAGGCTGTAACGGGTCAACACGAGGTGACCGCGGGGGTCACGCGTGGGTCAAAAGGGCCAATCGTGGGCCACGGTGATTTGCGCGCGTTCCGCGGCGTGTCGTGGGTGGTAAACCGTAGCTTACGCTTGTATAGCGGCGGCAGGAGCGGTTCAGGCTCGGGTCACGGTAGCAGTTACGTTCACTAAAATATCTAATTGCGCACGATTTCTTGCCGAGACGGTAACAAGCGTGGCGAGGCAGGAAGCACTGGCGGTGCGAGAAGGAAATGTCGGGGGGCGCCGTTAACGAAATGTGTCCATCCATCCATTTTCAGAAACCGCGTAATCCTGTACAGGGTTGCGGTGAGCCGGAGCCTATCCCGGCAGACGCAGGGCGCAAGGGAGGGCTATACCCATGATCGGACGCCAGTCCGTTAACAGGGCACCGGGTGCAATTTAGTCCGCAGGTCAGTTAACCTATGCGGCAGCATGTCTTTGCACTGTGG
>JAZEWU010000043.1:2291208-2337901 GCA_036362915.1 Geotria australis | reverse complement strand
TTCACGTGGCCTCAAGGTGCATATGGCCTGGCACAGGCGACGTGGTGACACCGCCACTTAGTGGCGAAAGACGGTTGTTTGTTTGTTTGTTGATGCATGTGTCCACATTACTGTCTACATACCTTTGTGTTTGTGTACACAAACAACTTAGCTGATGATTATATTTTAAAATCTCTGTGTAAAGCACGGGGAGACCTCGACTGTATTTCAGGAGGGCTATTAATCTGTAATATCCACGTGGATGATCATAAAAGGTAACTGAAGCAAACTGCAGTCACTCATGTTCCAGGGAAGTTAGTCAACTTTGTAACAAACCACGAAGCTTTCTCAACATTGAATCTTTGTCCAGCACAGGTGTACAATACATTCTGATTGGATCAGAACAACCGAGACATTAAACGTGAAAGCATCTCTCACCTTCTTCGGCATTATAATTAGATACTGCAATGGCAATCTTTGACACCAAGCACAGGAGGGAATGTCTTGCACGGTATGGTTTTTCTGCATCAATGATGAGGTTTAACACTGAGGGGAAAACATAAATACCCATCACAGAACAGCCATATTTCCACTGTTTATTTCATTTATCAAGCATCCATGTTAACAACATGGAATGTTGTACTGACGTAGGTTTCCAAAGCTGTGCTTTCGTTTTAGCTTTAACGAGTGCTCCCTATCTCTCTTTCGCGACATTTCACCTACCACATTGGAAGCATCCTCAGGTGTTATGGAGTTCTGAGTGAAGTTGAGTGCACTGTGCTATACAGTGTGTTGCCTGTGTTGTTCTGATGTCAAAGGCAGTGCACTGCCTTGTCGGCATTCCAGTGATCTTTGTTAAAGCCCCCCTCTACCCAGGTCCCTCCTGGGCTCCTGTGAGTCCGTTGTTAATGCCCCCTGGGGAACACTGGATTTCCAGCCTCTGTGATCTGTGATCTCTGGAATGCCTACTCTCCTCTCAGAAATGAGTTGTTTACATGGCTGCATTTTTTTACTCTTTGTATAAGTTGTTAGAGGTTCTGTCAGAGGCAGGGTGGCGCAATGGTAACATCTGCACCTCATAGAAAGAATGGTCTTGCCCAGGCGGTTCGATTCCTGCCTTGGGCGCCTTTCTGTGTGGAGTTTGTTATCTCCCCCTGTTCTGCGTGGGTTTTCCCCGGGTTCTCCGGTTTCCTCCCACAACTTTTAAAAAACACTCATTAATTATTTGGCCGATAACATCATAATATATAGGAAGCAGTGTGTGGCAATATGTTGGCACTGGCAAAACCGCCTGGCTGCCTCCTCCGCCTCTGGGTTCCTCGCGCCTCTGAGTCGTTCTCTCATCGAATTAATTCCTTCGACATTGAATTCATGTGTTCGCGTTGTAAATTAAAATGTATTATTAAATTATTAGTTAATGTTTTAATTAACAGTAACCAGTTCTAAAAACAGCTACAGGTAACTGTAAAAATAGGAGTTGTACAAAACCTTGAACAACATCTAAGCACAGCCAAAAATTCCAGCCATGTAAACAACTTATTCCTGAGAGGAAAGCAGACATTCCAGAGATCATAGTGGGCAGGACATACAATAGACCTCAGGGGGCATTAATAAAAGACTCAAGAGAGTGCTGGAGGGACCTGGGAAGAAAGAAGGTATGACAAAAATCACAGGGATGCAGCCAAGCCAGTGCACTGCTTCTGACATCAAAACAACACAGGCAACATATAGCACAGCACACTCATCTTCACTCAGAACGCATGACGATGCCTCCAATTTGGGAGGTGAAACATCGTGGAGGAGAGGGAGCACTTGACACGGCGATCCTCAAAGAAAAGCTTTGGAATGCAATTCTCAGAATATAATCTTCTGCAAGTATTTATATCCTGAAACATGAATCAGATGTGCAGTATATATGATGCCACTTATGAATACATAATTGTACCCAATTTCCTACAAGAATAGTGGTTTGGTATTTGCACCTATTGAATACTCCCACTTTGCGGGATTTGTTAAGTCCCACTCCTATAAACACGGGAATGCATGCTCTCTACTGGAGCACTGCAGTATTGCAAAAAATATTGACCAGCATAAACACAATATCGTTGTACAACATTTCCTGGGGTTGGTAGTAAACCATTATTGTAGATAGTTTGATACATGAGAATTGCTCTAAAAAGCTGGTCTTTCAGAGTAGCAGTGGCGAACGTTCTTCAGGCTCTGAAGATGCCCCCAGTGTGGTAGGTGACAGGTGAAAGAGAGAGGAGGAACGCTCAAAACGGCTATCTCGAAAGAGCAGCTCTTAAGATAAATTCTTATAAAATCAAGCTGTGAAAAGCTACATCAATACAGTCTGATTACAGTGGAATGAGCGACAACTTACATACTTTTTCACAAGGTTATAGATTTTAAAACGCTAAAACAAATCGACCAGTATCCAGTTATCTGTACTTATAATTAGAATAAAATCTACATTACTCTGGTATTTAAAGAAAACATGAACTCGAAAGTGAGCTGCATTGCTGTTATAACTATAGGCACCTTTTGCCAGTATACAAATCATATAGAAAGAGAAACGGTTTACCCTTTCTAACAATAATACACGTATTAAGATCTTAACACACAAATTATACACGTATAACAACGTGTCACGTTTGCAAAAAAAACTCACATGCTTGTGGAAAAACATGCAAACAACATGCTTTGATGTATGTCCTTGAATTGCATTGTCCTTGAAACTGATTGTCCCTGAAACTAATTTCTTGAAACTGATTTCTTTACACCCGTTGTTAGCCAAGTGTTGCCAAAAGGCAAGCAGCTCAGGACAATGCAGATATCAATGCATTAGTGGCTCGGGTTGAGCTGTTATAACTATGGGTGCCTTTTATCCAGTATACAGAAGATGTAAAAATAGAAGAGGTTTCCCCTTCCTGGCATTAAAACACCATATACAAACCTTTCAGGTTAAAACCTTTTCTCTTTATACATAATTTGTATATTGACTAAAAGGTGCTCGTAATTATAACAGATTGACAAAGGTACTAATGCATTGATATCTGCGTTGTCCTGAGCTGCTTACCTTTTGGCAACACTTGTCTAACACTGACTAGACTAGGCTATAAAGAAATCTGTCTCTTGGTGTGGGCCAATCAGTTTCAAGGACAATGTATACATTATCAACGCATGTTGTTTGCATGTTTTGCCACAAGCATGTGTGTTTATGCAAACTTGACACCTTGTGAAAGGTGTTTATTTGGTGGTTTATGATTTTAACAACTGTATTATTTCCACAGGGTAAAAACGTTTTTATTTCAACATCATCTGCATTACTGTTATTTTAAGATTTTCTATATTAGGGAAAATATTAGCATTACATAGAACACGATTTGAGAAACGAAAAAGACTACACTAAGTAAACAGTACGTACAGTTTCCAGCTTCCTCATTATAAGCGTCAAACATGTATTTTCTGTCCTCTTTGGATCGCTGTGCCAACAGCACATCCAAGAGCCTCTGCAGGATCGGCACTGTGGAGCTGTCATAGCTGCAGCAAACAGGGATAAAAAAGATGTTCAGTCATCAATTTGAATTTGGTGATGCAAATAATATACATTTGTGTGATTCAAGTAACATGTATGTGTGTGACTGAAGTAATGTGTATTTGTGAAACTGACAACACACATGTAATTTACGAAACATATTTGTGTAACTGAAGTAATATGTATTAGTGTAAAAGTGCGTGTTTTCAGACTGGGCTGCATGTTGAGCATTTCCTGTTAAATACAGGATTGAATTCAAGATCCTCCTTCTCACTTACAAGGCTCTCTCTGACACAGCTCCGACATACATTCGTGACCTTCTGCAGTCACCCTCTACAACACGACAACTACGATCCTCCAATACACGCTTGCTGTTTGTTCCCAGGTCGCGCCTCCATTCCATGGGTGACAGAGCCTTCTCGCGCGTTGCCCCAAGACTCTGGAATGCTCTTCCACTGGAAATTCATTCAGCGCAGTCCTTGAACATCTTCAAATCTAGTCTTAAGACTTATTTGTTCCGTAAAGCCTTCAAGCCGTCCTGTCAGGACTTCTGATGCGGCTCGGCGCTGTCGTGCCAGGTTGTTGGCTCTCTTCATACCTGCACCTTTTCGGGAGCATTCGTTCCTTCCTCTGTCACCTTTTCGGAAGCATTCGTTCCTTCCCCTGGCTTGGATTGTTGGAGTGGGTTATCGGTATCGGTGCCGTGCCGAGATGTTGGCTCTCTCTCTCTCTCTTCCGATCTGTGTCTGCTAGGGGACATTTGTTCCCTCCTTGCTTGTTGTAGAATTATTATTAGTTTCCCTGTTGCATTTTCTTTTGTCCTTTGTCTTATAATTCGTTGCTACCGCTTGACTCTCAGTTTTCTGTCTCCCCGTTGTTGTTGTTGTGCCGTTCTCTCCACCGCTCGGAAAAAAAAATTATTGCTGATTTTCCGTGCTCTGTCGTTGACATGTCGTTCTCTCTGCAGCTTTGTGCAGCGCTTTGTGACCCTCGGGTGAAAAGCGCTATATAAATGCTATTATTATTATTATTATTAATATTCTCAGGGTTTTGCTGTGCACTCCTACAACAGCTGTCTTCAGCAGCCGACCACATATGCATGGATTGATTCTAAATACACTCAGTAATGGAGGAGGCTCCATGTCGCAATGCAGCACTCTTAAAGGGTCCAGAGACTCTGAGGATAAGTACATTGCATTGTTATAAATTATCTGTAATTTTATCCCAGCGAACATACCTACCATATTATGTGAATTAACATCCATCTCTCCACTTGTCCTTCTATCATGATTATGCTCCCTTTAGTCTGCCCATGAATAACAAAACCACACAAACGCTCTCCTGAAGCCTTCTTATGGCTAGCAGACCTCAACTCCTGAATATATTGTCATATGTGAAAATGCCCCCACTGTGTATCCATCTACCTACTCCGTTTTCCTCTGCCATGGTCTGCATCCTACACCCCGGCCTCCCTCTCCCCACTCATACTTTACTTATTCTCCGCCTCATGAAATCCCCATTGCCTTCGCTCCTCCAACTCTCCCTCTATTTCAGTCTCTCCACTCTCTGAGCGATTTCCCTATAATTTGTTTCACCATTTCATCAAGTCAGTTTCCCCTTACAATCATGACTACACCTCTGGAAACATGTCCACTATCTCTCAATTTCGTATTTTTCTCATACATTTATTATCGCCACCCATTTAAATGTTTCCACCAGTGTTATTGCTCTCACCTCACTCTCTATTTTGTCTATTTTCTCCTCCATAATCTCCATTCCCATCTTCCCTCATCACTTGGCCTTCCTCCCAAATGTACAAGACCAAGCCCTATACCTTTCAATTGCATATCACTTTCCTCTATCCTAGCTCTCACATTCCCCTCTCCCCACTCTTCCCAACTTTTCTTTCACTGCTACACCCCCTTTGATTCCCCATAATTCTGTAGCTTTCTTTCTCCATAATCAATGCTCACCATATACCATCCATTTTCTAAACCGCTTGTCCTGGTGAGGGTCGCGGTGACAGCAGTCCAAGGAGAGTGGACCAGACATCCCTTTCCTCAGCAACAGACTCCAGCTCTTCCCGGGGGATTCCCAGCCGTTCCCAGGCAAGCCGAAGGATATAATCCCTCCAACGTGTCCTAGGTCGGCCTCTAGGTCTCCGCCCGGTGGGCCCCGCCTGGAATACCTCCCGAGGGAGCCTTCCGGGGGGCATCCTTACCATATGCCATATACCCCAGATTGTTATCCTCGTTCTAATTTCTTCTCTCCGTGTACTACATCTCTTACTGCTGTCTCACTAAACTCTGCTGCTGCCCCCTGATTTTCCCTTCAGCCTTAATTTCCATGCACCATGCATATTCTCTGGTTTCTCATCTGACAAGCTGTCCTTCGTTTTGGGATTGCTGACATTTGTCATTACCTGGACAACTTGTTCAGTTCCTTTAAAACGGTCCTCACGGGCTCTGTTTTCTTTTCCCATTCCAGCACTGTAAGACGGGAACATGTTTTCAGAAGCCAGAAGAGATAGAAATGCAAACTGGTGTTCTGATTATAAATCAGGGATGGGCAACACATGGCAAACAGAAATAGTACATTTCATTCCATCTGCTCCTTTGAAATTCCAAAAGGACATGCCTTGATTTTCCAACTCAGTGAAAAATAAGTTCTACTGTAAAAATAAATAATGGTATTGCACAATATAACCAACACATGATAGGGGGATTGAATTAACAAAGCAAACTAACTTACTGTTACATGCATGAAACACTGATATTCGGCCTAGGGAAACACTGCATTCTATTTAACAATCATGGATATTTAGCTCGACTGGAATGGTGGGTAGGATTGGGTCTATGCTGTGATTGCTGCAAATTTTATTAAAGTTTTTAATTGGTAAACTAAAATGTTTCAAGAAGGCCCTTTGGCCAAAATAGGTGTTTCTCTCCAATTACAGACTGTCAAAACTCAGGTCAAGCATTCCTATTCTCTCCTTTGTGAATGAGAGTGGAGGAATGCTTTCCACAGCTATCCTGGAATAGCAGATCTTAAGAGCAATTATCATACATTGAGCCGTCTTCTTCTTTGCGATTCTTCGAAGCGCGATGTTAAATTACAGTTTCCCATTTTCTTACACAGCCCCTTGCATTTTCATTGAACTCCGCAAGGTCTTTTGAGCTGCAGAGGTTGGGTAGTAGAGCACAGACAAGGCAGTGAAAACCAATATCAATGTAATGCAAAAATTCAATTTTAGATTTTGAATTAACCTGTTAGTCATTGTAAGAATTCAATGAAGCATAACCTTTCTACCAAGATTCAATATGAAGATTTGAGTACTGTATTTAAATAGTAGTGATACTAACAATAGCAAAGCTTACCAATCAGGTTGCCCCTGCGAAATAAAGCAACGTTTCCCGTGTCTCCAGGGATGTAGTCTGACTAAACTCGAGTTGAGCCAATCTTAAGACCTTTTATGATCCTTTAAGTCCCAATGTTAATATGTATGGCTCACAGAGCCAGCATAATGCACCCTTATAATTGTCAGAATTCCCCAGGGATCTATATTTCGTTTTAGAAAACTGTATATGGTTTTTGCCCCACTTGTATAAACACTGATTTGTTGGCTGAAAATATTTTAAAGAGCCCAGGCGCCTTCTGCTAAAAAGAGACCTATCACTCAGTGTAGCTTTCCTGGATAAATAAGTAGTTAATATAATAATAATAATGGCATTTTATATAGCGCCTTTCACCCGAAGGTCACAAAGCGCTGCACAAGGGCCGTGAAGAGGACGACATGTCAACAATGAAAAATAAATAAATAAAAAACCAAAGGCACAAAAATAATGAAACGATTAACGCTGCTTCGAATATAATACTGAAAGGTCGTGAAACTGGCAATCTTAAGAGCGGCAAAAATCTGCGTCCCCTAAGATGGCCGTCACTTATAATAATAATAATAGCATTTATATAGCGCCTTTCACCCGAGGGTCGCAAAGCGCTGCACAAGGGCCGCGAAGAGAACGGCAGGTCAACAATGAAAGAAAAAAACAACCAATAAAGACAAAAGGAACAAAAATTAAATGATTAAGGGTGCTTCGAATATACTGAAAGGTCGTGAAACTGGCAATCTTAAGAGCGGCAAAAATCTGCTAGCGTCCCCTAAGATGGCCATCACTTCCTTAAAGACAAACACGGAGGGAGACAGGGAGGGAGGGTGAGCGACAGGGAGAGACATAGGGACACAGAGACAGGAAGACAGAGAAACAGACACGAGGAGGAAACAACGCCAATCCAAATAAAACAATCACAAGAACACACAAATAGAAACACGCAACAGCAAAAAAAACGCAGCCACCCACAAATACATAAGGATGTTCCTGTGCACTGTGAGAAGTGCAATAGTTTGATTCCTTGCCACAGTGATGAGTGATATGGGATAAATCTGTTTTGAGGCTCTCCTAGTTCGACTTAACCTAAAGCGCGTGCCTAGTGAAGTGTGTGCATAATGATCGGCATTCATCACTGTGGAGGCGTGCGTACATTGATATCATCCATCCATCCATTTTCAGAAACCGCTTAATCCTATACAGGGTCGCGGTGAGCCGGAGCCTATCCCGGCAGACACAGGGCACAAGGCAGGGGAACACCAAGGATGGGACGCCAGTCCATCGCAGGGCGCCTGGGGAAATTTAGTCAGTACGCTAATTAACCTGGCAGCATGTCTTTGGACGGTGGGAGGAAACCGGAGTGCCCGGCGAAAACCCACGCGGACACGGGGAGAACATGCAAACTCCACACAGAAAGGCACCGCGAGCCGAGATTCGAACCCGGGACCTTCTTGCTGTGAGGCGGAAGCGCTACCCACTACGCCACCGTGCCGCCCGTGGGTACATTGATATCATATATATTTATTAAACTTACAGCCTGCTAAGCTGTGAGATGGCTAGGTGAAAGCAGTACAGAAATTACATGTTTGTAAACACCTGTGTGAATGATTGAGTGTTATCCCATATAACCACAGGTTGCCTCTGGGCAATGGAGTTTACTTCCACATGACCCGAAATTCTGAGAATGCATAACATCACTAGGGGATGAATAGTTACATGCCTAGCGCTTATAGGAATGCAACACTTGCATTCATTGTCCTCACATATATACACAAAGGGACATTATGTAACCAGGGGATACGGTTTTTGAGACTTTTTCAAAAGAGACCCGAGTCAGAAACAAATGCAGTATACAGTCCAAAGACATGCTTCCGAGGTTGGTCTGCTGACTTAATTGCCCCCTGGTGCTCTGCGATGGACTGGCGTCCCCGTCTGGGTATAGCCCTGCCTTGCACCCTGTGTTTGCCGGGATGGGCTCTGTCTCATTGTGGCCCTATACGGAACTACATGGTATTGATTATGTAAGAATATGTTTGGAGTACACACTGTGTACAGTTGTAAAACATCAACAAGACAGCAAAGCGGAATGGCTTATGATCTTTGTCCAGATTCTTCTAGCCTCTTTGACAAGTTGCTGGAGCCTTTGCTATTTATACTGAACCTTAAGAAACCTTAACATGGCCTGGTGTGGTTTAGTACATTTGTGATAACTCACAGGTTTGCCTTACATTGCCTGTGAAAGTAATAATTTTCTTTGTTTTCTTAAAATAATTATAACAAGTAGGCTAACAAGTCGACAACCTTACAAAAGAATGAAGGAACAAACCATAGACAATAGAAAACAGATAATATAAGAATATACTTTTCTTGACTCAAGCTGTAACCCTAAAAAACTGCTGGTGTAAATCACTGCACTACTGCCAACCAGCCACTAATGTTGTGGTGCCTCTTAGGGATCAGGTTAGTAATGCAGAGCAGTATGGCTGCCAAAGGAGATCCAGGATCATTGGTCCTGCGGATTACGGGAGGAGCCACGAATCCCGGGTAATCTGCTTGTGTATTATCAGCCATGCCTAATTCACTGCTGGAGGACTGTTGCATTGCAGGACGTTGAGAAATGGGAATGAGATCGGGAGGTCTTCATCCGGCATCTTATTACATATGGCTGGTGCTGGTGTAAACCACTTTTGTAATATATTTACAGCAATCATATTTACAACAAATAAATCCACAAACATATGTTTGAAGCTATGCAGATGATAGTCTGGCTGCTCTAAGAGGAGTTTGGTTCCATGTAAGCATAATGGAACAGCACGTGAACGACACACCGACATCCCAATGCAAATCACACAAGTCACCGCCGTCTTCGGCTTCGCTAGCCCTGCAGCCGCCTCTGATCTCGGCGGCGATTCTAACGCCGTACCATCAACCCGACCATTTTTTTGTTGGCTGATTTAAATTTGGTCATATATGAATCTTATATATATTTTACATTATTGTCAGCAATTCGCATGTTTGTTGTGTCGCAGGAGTCCCGTAAATATCTTGCAAGCTCACGGGGTATTTTTCTGCTGTAATAATAAACATCTATCTAACTATGTCTGCCGATGAGCCCCATTCCTATTGCCTCCTGTCCATGATGCCTACTGTCTATTATTTCTATTATGCATGAAACACATTGTCCATGATGCCCATTATCCATGATGCCTATTATCTATTATAAAAGAGAAAGACTCGGAATGTCTGCTGTCCCATATGAACATCACGGTACCAACTCCACCGATGCATACCTTTCATGTTTCTTCGCTCATTTTCACTTTTCAATGTCTGTGGAACAGACAAAACAAAAACAAAATTGAGAAGCTTCCCATATAAACCAAAACCTCATTATTGAATTCCTGTTTCTTGCTTTAAACACAATCCCCCGTTAAACGTTGGTACATTTTCCTGCTAGACTAACAATTCCCCACACATCATTTATAATGCAGTTCCTAACAACACTTTCGACACATTGTCTGCAGTTTATTGGGAAGTTTTTCAAACCTTAATGCGCGTTCTGACGGGCCGGAATGAGCTGTGAGTCCGTTTCGCGTCAAAGTGGCATGTGGTGCTGCTCTAGTTCTCTTGCTCATCTCTGTGCCGTGTTCCCGCTTCGCTCACTGCTCATACGTTTATTTCACTTGCTCAGTGCATAGTCCTTCTGCGTTGTTCCCATCTCAGCCTCACACGGCACACACCCTTGTACTACGTCCTTGTTCCCTTCTCTCTACGCGTTCCCTATAAGGCTTCGTTCGTGAGTGCCGGGTCACTTGGATAGATACGCCAAGTGGGTATGCACGGGGGTGAGGCTGAAGCAGCATATAGTAAGTTGGAGATTTGCACATAGTGGAGCTTTGTGTAGTTTGAGAAGACAGAATACAGTATAAAGCTGTGGGGATGGGCACAGTGTGGGAAATTAGTCTGAAGATTTGTCTAACAACTGGACTGCGTGGTGAAGCTATAGGCAGCTTGAAAACTCATTGGTGAGGCTATAGGCAGCTTGAAACATCATTCGTGAGGCTATAGGCAGCTTGAAACATTTAACACGGGGGTTTTCGTGACCAATGTTATCCATAGTATAGCTCCTTTAACGAGTTAGGTCACATACACTTATTTTTACGTGAGCTAACTCATAAAAAAGAGATACACTATGGAGCTTGAAACATCACTGGTGAGGCTATAGGCAGCTTGAAACCTCATTGGAAAATAACCTTCCAAAACGTTTTAATACCGGCAACACCATGTCATTGTTCAGTCAGTGCACATGTGCTGCATGAGTACCCTGGTAGGTGGTATTGTAACAGGTTTATAGCTGCAGGGGTAACCACAACTCCATGTGCAATGACAAGACCAGTAGCATGAATGAGCCAACATTTCCCATGACCGAAGCGGAGAGTCCATGAATAGGAATTGTAGAGCCATTATAAGTAGTGGAACAATGATTCCCTCTTCCCTAAACCCTAACCATAACATAATTAATGTTCTAATGTGTTATGATCCATCCATTTTCAGAAACCGCTTAATCCTGTACAGGGTCGCGGTGAGCCGGAGCCTACCCCGGCAGACACAGGGCGCGAGGAAGGGGAACACTGAGGATGGGACGCCAGTCCATCACAGGGCGCCTGGGGAAATTTAGTCAGTACGCCAATTTACCTGGCAGTGTGTCTTTGGACGGTGGGAGGAAACCGGAGTGCCCGGCGAAAACCCACGCGGACACGGGGAGAACATGCAAGCTCCACACAGAAAGGCCCCCGAGCCGAGATTCGAACCCAGGACCTTCTTGCTGTGAGGCAGCAGCGCTACCTACTACGCCACCGTTCCGCCCATGTGTTATGATTTAATTAGCAATTCCTTTAACATTGTCGGAAAAGTATCAGGCTCTAGCGGCGGAGTGTGTGAAGAGTCACATGAACAATTTATATACAACATGTACAAACTGATGACCGTTGACTCGTATACGGCAATCTGTTGTATGTACATTGAGATTAAGAATGTTTATTGCTTGAGAAATCAATGGTTCATCCTCATTACACCCCGAACTATTTATGACCAACAGAAGCATATCCTCTGATATTAGTATCACAATATTCGTGTGTTGGATTACTGCGCCTGCTCCTAAAGTGGTTTCACCACCCAGGGATTCTTATGAAAAAACATATTTGTCTTGTTGATCGCATTCATACATTTTTATTGTGACTTGAATACAAATTCTCATTATTGTAACATTTTTGAATGATATAAAAATGTCCACATAAATTAAACGGTTATTTCCAAAATATAAGGCCTCGTTATTGTAAAGAAATCAGGCCTCATGCATGATCCAAATCCTTTTATCTGCCGACTGAACTCTGACTTCCAGTTTGCTACCACCTTGTTTTCTTGACGATTGCAAAACGGTCTCTAATGGCCCAAGATTGGCTCAGGAGGAGTAGTGGGGCCTGGCTCTGTGTCCCGATGTCCCAAGAGCCATGAGTTTCCATGGGCTGGACACCCCCCCTGCTTCAAGCCTCCAACTTTCACCCCATACCTTCCATGGCCAGAGGGTGCGGTCAGGAAGTAGACCCTAAAGGTCAGACGTCACTTTTTAACATTTAGGCAATCTAGCAGAACAAGAGGACGTGGCATCAATGACATTGGCTGTGGTGACATCTTGCCAGTAAAAGTAACATTCAGTTAGATATACTGTGCCACACAGGAGGACTGAAGCATGGACACAATGCCTTGATGATCGCTTGTTCCTAATAGAGAAAACCCAATGTGCAGACAGCGCATTGGGTTTCCTCTATTAAGAAAATCTGAATTAAATGAGTGGATTAGACAACGAGGCACAACCTCTGGTATTGCCTGTAGTTTGGGGCATGAGCGCTGACAGTAAGCTTGTTCTCAATTATCAGGCAAATCGAGAAACGTAACAACATTGTTTGATAATAATAATGAATGAATGTATAACGCGTGCAAATTCCACAACTAGTCATGGATATGGAGGCACGAGGAAACCGTAGAGAGGGGGGCAGTGACCCAGCACCAACCCGCCAGACTCTGCTTCCTATATATTATGATATTATCGGCCATTTCATTAATGAGTGTTTATTTAGTTGTGGGAGGAAACCGGTGAGCCTGGAGGAAACCCACGGAGAACAGGTGTAGAACACACAAACGCCACACAGAAAGGCACCCGAGGCAAGAATCAAACCGCCTCTGGCAGGCCGTTCTCTCTGTGAGCCGCAGATGTTACCACTGCACCACCCTGGTAGTGCATGTGCTTTAGGGGCCCTCAATGACAAACACCAAGTTATAGTGAGAAGTTTGAGTTACATTGCTACTAACTTGGCAATACCAAAGTGAATAGCTACAGCAACGTGACTTGTCCATCAAAGGCAGGATAGACATCTAGAAACAATTAGTTCTTACTTGACCATCTTAGGTGGTGTACACTCGGTCATCATCACTAAACTGTGAAGCATGTCGGTGATATCAACAGAAACCTCTAAAATATACGTGACAAACGGTAAACTAAAGTTCGCACTGAGCAGATGCCTGCTGTCAATTGTGTAAAAACTATGTCACTGCATATTGCACAAAAATATCAGTGACATGGTCACCCGAAGGCATTAGAAGTCAGTTTAACCAGGTGAGAGTCGCTTTACGTGCGTTCTGTATTTAACCTGTCAAGGTGAAGCCACGTGAAGCGTTGCGTGACTTTATGCCCCTTTTTAACCAAGGAATCCATTAAAGATGAGACAGAATTCCTATGGTGATTTCATTACAATGGTGAGGTCGGTGGTGAAGGGTGATAGTGATGTTGGTGGTGACATTAAATGTGATGATGGTGCTTGTGATGATGGTAGTGATGGTGGTAGTCTCTGTGGCTGATGCAGCTGCAATGGTTGCACCAGATACACAGCATAGACCTCCCCAGCGACCTTGGCTGATAGAAGAGGTGTCCAGCTGGTTGAGAGAAAGTGGCAGGCCCACTCCCACCGTCTACAGCATCTCACGTCCAAGAATGAGGAGGCTTATCACAGCGTTTGCTATGAGGTTTGGAAAGCCATGTGGCACTGCAAGGATGGGTGGTGGTCGTGGGTTGCTGAGAATATGGAATCTGCTTGAGTAGCCCACAATCATAAATCACTCTTCAATTCCATCAAAAAGATAACTACCTTGCAGTGCCACACCTATTACCATCTTAAGTGAAAGAACAAAAAATCGATCTCTGACCCCCACAAAAAGACCTGCAAGTTTGCAAGAGCATTTCGGTGAGGTCTTGGGAGAAAGGAACTCTTTCAGCCCAAATATCATGGGGCAAGGTTGGGATGACCTTGCTGAGGCTGCAGTGCCTTACATTTTGGAAGAAGTAGCCAAACCCTCTGAGTGGCTGGCTAAGGTACCATCTGTTAAGGAAGTAATGTAAGGTGATCCAGAGATTGAGACCAGGAAAAGCACTGGGCAGAGATGATCTCCCAACTGCTGAGGGAGAGAGGCGTTTGTGCAGAGGCTGCCCTAAATGACAGAATTAAAACCATCGTGAATCGAGCCGTGGAAACCTAAATCTGTACATCATTAAAACTGTCTGAACCACAGGACGGTTTCTGCAGGATTGGAAGGACGAACTGGTGGCTCGCCTCTCAGAAGGGGGACCATACTGATTGTAACCACGACAGCGACATCTCCCTGTTCAGTGTGCCAGGAAAGATCCTGGAATGGATTATTCAACATTGCCTTGCCAGGCACAGTCAGGAGTGATGGGTGTGATGCTGGTAGTGGTGATGGTATCCACTAGGTCGATTCAGCCTCAGATGAGTACCTGGTACAGTGTGCAATCATCGCCATTAAGGAAACAAAGGGAGCTGGGCTTGGTGCTTAGCATTAATCCGCCGTGTGTGCCATCCAAGCCTTCATAGGTGCTTGCTAACAGCACTTGCCACAAATGTCTGTTAAGGCTACATGGGGGAATCTCTGTTTTTTTTCTTTGTGATGTTGGTGATGTTGGTAGTGTTGATGGTAATTTCAATTGAATTACTTACTTATTTATCCAGGACAGCTACACGACTCTTTTTATTTTGTTTCATTTTAAGATGTTTTAAGGAAGTAATGAGTGTTTATGTGTGACAGGATGCTGGAAGATCTGGGAATTAATCGACATGCTGCACTGCCTTTTCCACGTGGAGTTCACAACATTTGTGTGATCTTTCAACCATTGCCTCCGCAGTGCTGAATTATACGCATTTGCCACCACTGTATGGTGTAATGGTGATGATGGTGGTGATGCAGGGAGGGATGTAGTGACACGCCGTTCTCTCACCTTGCTAGTAAGGGATCCCACGCACTCGTCCATAGGGGCGTCGTCTCTGACTTGACTGTCACCACCCTGTGCCCTGTCATCTCCTGCCACTGGAGTACACGCACACAAAAAGACAAAGAGTCCCCGTATAGCCTTAACAGACCGTAGGGTCAAACGCCGTCAGCGAGCACCTATGAAGGCTGACACAGCACATAAGGGGATGGGTGGCCAGCACCACGCCCGGCCGCCTTTGTCTCCCTAGTGGCAATGCTTACACACTGCATAGGTACTCATATGAGGCCGAGTCGACCTAGGGGAGGCCCAGGACCGGTTCAGAAAATCATCACTGTTGTTGGCCTTGGGCACGCAAAAAGACACATACGCACACACAAGTACATATACGCACACGTACATACACAGATGCACAGATACAAATAGGCACAGTCTACATGCTTCTATTGCCAATCACTATTCAAGAACTTGCAGCAGAATCACACTGTCCGACAAGCTGGAGAAAACACAGGTGATAGTACAGTGGGTGAAATCTGCGAAGTGTGCGCCATGTGTCGTCATCTGAAGGTGAACTCTCACCCACTGCACTGAACAGTTAGAAGGGAGGCTTCTGTGCTGGAATCAAAGTAGCAGTTGACCGCAGCGGAACGTGCACCGAAGAGACCGGGGATTAAATAAACTATGGCGATTATAATGACGTGGAAAGGGCACTGTCGGTTAGGTGAGGGTAACATAACTATTGGGGTGCCTGTTGTACACATATAAGAGTGTAACTTCATGTGACACTGAAATGCAGTTACTCGTTACAAACATGACACAAACCATTGAGGCTGCAGTGTGAGGTGTACAGAAATCTGTCTAGGTTACACATCTTGCTCATGGATATGTAATATAAAACAGCACGTGTTGCCACATGCTGTTTTATTCCCATGACAAGAGTTTGGAGCTGCTAATACTTAACCCTGACCCTGAGGGGTGGAGTGATGCTTACATTTTTCTAAAGCTCATGATCCATCGTGGTCATAAGAATCAATAGCATATACTTAATGCAATGGTTAATTTCCCACCCCAGCCACCCATAGGCACTACCATTAATGATAGCATGAAAACAATAGTTACATCACCTGAATGGAGACAAATCATCAAATAAACAATACAGCAGTGCGTTGGCAAATTGAGCTGTGCCTTGGCAATTTTCTATATTTCAATTGGTGCTATCATTCTAAATACTGTACATCAGCCCCTGTGCTAATGCAATCCAGCATTGGTTGGGTAAGCATGCAAACTGAAAACCGTCTACAGATCTCTCTTGGTACGAGATAGACATTTCATTCACAAATATGCACACAGTGGCCTGCACTACCACAGCAGGTTAATTTTATTAAAAAAATGTATTCAATAGAAAATATGCACTCCCGCAATTAAAACGAATTAACCTAAAGTCAAACTATTTATTAAACATCAACAATTATAAAGCCGATGTGGGTCTTGCTTGGCAGAAGCCAGGACATGTCGCAGCCTCTGCCACAGGACTTGTGTACGTACCTGTGGCGCGCTGCCGCACTGTGTGTAATAGCACAGGTGGAGGCGGTGGTGCCTCGAATCCGTACAGCTTCTGCACCTTCACGATGTCCCCGTAGCTCAGGGAGCTGCTGCATCCCATGTGCTGCATGAGCAGAGGCTTTTTAGGCAGGATGGTCGGATTGCGCTCATCTATAGAGCCGTCCAACCTGCATGAACATGCGCATACATGCAAACACATAAAAAGCACAAGCGTCATCAGAGTGTACGGCTATATGCACACATTGTGCATGTGCACTACACGCTACTCATGTAGGATCGAGGCCCTTGATGAGTAAGCACGTACAAGCCGTAGTGCATGATGGAGTTGCAGTTGTAGGGTGCCGCTAGATCCTGGGCAGTGGATTTAATATCCATGATCTGAGGCCTCCATTCTGAAAGACATGAAGTGTGCATAATAAACATGAGCACTGATTAAGCAATGATGCATATTAGAATTGTCTAAGGTTTGGGATTTTTGGTCCCAATTTGATTTAACAGTGAACGTTAGAACATACATTAACATTCTGTAGCTTGTTTATAAAACAATAATTTCTAACACATTAAAATCAACATATTTAACAAATAGAGTAGTTTACTTTTAATGCATATGCTAACACTTTTTTAAACAAAGCCAACTGTGTGCAATTAATCTACAAACATGTTTACAAAAAATATTGCGTAACAATGACACCGTTATTCAATAAGGATACGACTGCCATGCCAAGTTTCTTTCTGGTGAAAGGATAGGTGCTATTGCCTTAGCTTGCCAAATTATTCTCAAAAAGAAAAAATACGGACCAGTCTCTCCACCAATTCCTGATTAAATTTGTCTTTGTGTCCGCCCATGCATGAATTACATGTGTGCTGTGTGTGCTGTAATGCAAGGAATAATATAGCACATTCCAAGTGATGCAAGTTAAGCTTATAGATTAACTCAGCCTAAACTACTGGTATGGTTTCATCTGACGCTAATCAATACAGTTAAATTTACCCAAGTACGAAGGCTAGATGAGAAATCAAACAGGGTCTCCACACCCACACGGGCATTGAACCGAGGTGACCATAAAGCCCAGAGGGATGATAATTTGAGGCGATCCCCGATCAGAATTTCACAATGGAACCTTCCAACTAAGTCAAACACCACAACTACTGTCATAAATCTCAGTGTCTTCTTTTTGTCCTTGTCATGTTTATGCGAATACCACCACCCTCTGCCTCTGTTGACCGATTACCGGACTTGATGTTTTCTCTCAGCACCCAGATGTGATCGTCGCGGTCGCTGCGGCAGTGCTCGTGGTGGAAGCCGAGCGCGTGCATTAGCTCGTGCAGAACGATGGCTTTGATCGCCTTCCCGGGCTCCAGGGACAGATCCTGCTTTCCACCCTTCTTGCCCAGGTACGACCAGTTCTTGCTGAGAGGCCTGTAGAGAACTTGCCATCAGAAATTACAATCGCAATACAGATTCACGCTTGCCGTGTCTTTTCTTGAAAGACTACTTCAGGGACAGATACAGGACAGCGTACGACCGGTCCCATGAGGCGGAAGACGATTTTAAGTAATTTAAAATAAGCATATTCTGGGTTTTAGGGCCCAGAAGGCTGTTGGAGATTCCAGTAGTGGTGAAGAAGGACTGGATCGCTAACCTTCCCAGTGTAGCTATACTTGCTATATTCTGTAAAAAAAAAAAATACTGTACTCCAAGCGTGAAAGTGATAAATTGATAAACTATCCTTATTTTTGCTAAGACAATATTCTTATCTAATGCTTTTTTTAGCTTGTTTCCAATAATAGTTAACGTGTCCATTGCATTGAGGTTATTGGAGCTGGAGAATAGAGAAGATGGGAGGGAATGCTAGAGTTGAGCAGTGCAGGGCAAGCGTTATAACGACAAGCATTGTGACCTACAGTGTGGTGGGTGAACACAGTACAGACGAGACGCCATAGGCAGTCTGAGAGATCGGGCCCTCAACATGGGTGAAGTAACTCATGAGTGCAGTTCACGGGAAAAGTAACCACGGTAGTAGTGAAGAAGAGTGACAAGTATTCGACCGACCGCCGATCAGCGAGTGAATGGACAAAGTACGCACAACCCCAATAACCTAGGTTAGTGTCCCGTTGCCTTGACTTCAGTGCCTTGCCACAGTGCAGTGAATCGGTGCAGCCCTGGATCATCAATCAACCCAACTGCTTTATGCAGAATTATACCAGGCACTGGATGCTCCACCCCAGATGCGACCAGAAGGATTCTAGCTTTTTCAGTTAAAACAGTTTGACTCCAGAAAGAAAACCAAGGTTCTCCATTGCCTCTTTAGACAGATTAGTTATACAATCATGGACCAGCTATTTGCCCTCTCACAGATAATTGAGGGGTCATGGGAGTTTGCTAATCCAGTCTACATTTGTTTTGTAGATCTGGAGAAACCCTATGACCGTGTGCCCCGAGATTTCCTGTGGAAGGTGCTGCGGGAGTATGGGGTGCCGGTGTCTCTTTTGAGAGCAATCTGGTGTACTTGGCGTGAAGTCGAATCCGTTCAATGTGGCCGTTGGTCTCCGCCAAGGGTGTGTCTTGTCTCCGCTCCTGTTCGTAATTTTCATGGACAGGATCTCAAGGCGCAGCCGGGGTATGGAGAGTGTCCAGTTTGGGGGTGCGGAGGTGGCATCGCTGCGGTTTGCAGATGACGTCGTTCTTCTCGCCTCATCCGATTGTGACCTCCGACGGGCACTCGAGCGTTTTGCAGCTGAGTGTGAAGCGGCTGGGATCAGTCAGCACCTCCAAATCTGTGGCCATGGTTCTCTCATGGAAAAGAGTGGGTTGCACTCTTCAGGTGAGGAGAGAGCAGTTGCCCTTAGTGGAGGAGTTTAAATATCTTGGGGTATTGTTTACGAGTGATGGTAAGCGAGAACGTGAGGTTGGCCAGCGGATTACAGCAGCGTCTGCAGTGATGCGGGCATTCTACTGGTCCGTGGTAGTGAAGTGGGAGCTTGGTCCTAGGACAAAGCTCTCGGTTTACAGGTTAATCTACGTCCATATCCTCACCTATGGTCATGAACTTTGGGTAATGACCGAAAGAACGAGATCGCGGATACAAGCGGCAGAAGTGAGGTTTCTCTGCAGGGTTGCTGGGCTCACTCTCCGTGACAAAGTGGGAGCACAGAAATCCGGGACAACCTCAGAGTAGAGTCGCTGCTCTTCGGATTGAGAGGAGCTAGTTGAGGTGGTTCGGGCATCTGGTAAGGATGCCCCCTGGAAAGCTCCTCAGGGAAGTCTACCAGGCACGGCCCACTGGGCGGAGACCTAGAGGCCGACCCAGGACACGCTGGAGGGATTAAATCCTTTGGCTAGCCTGGGAACGCCTGGGAATCCCCAGGAAGAGCTGGAGTCTGTTGCTGAGGAAAGGGCTCCAGGGACTGCTTCCACGGCGACCCTCACCAGGAAAAGCGGTTTAGAAATGGATGGATGGATCGGTTATACAATCAATCCATGACAGCTCAGATGAGATGTTTGCACTACACATATTACATATTTATTATAGGTAAGAATATCTTTATAAATTGTGCTGAGAGCCACTGTAAACATGAGTCTGTTTTTACAGCTCTATGTGGGGGCATGGAATGTACAGGGGTGTGTATTATAATTATTCGATATGGCGGGAGGAATAACTGGCGTCACAAGCTTGGGAGAGGCATGGACGAGTTGAATGGGTGACGTAATTAATCTGGATAACGAGGCCTGATTGGCACGTGAACGACACAATGGGAAACGAATACACATGAGATTGGAAAGCTGAGTAATGATTAAAAGACGCGGTTGAATTTTGACAGGCCAATGATGAGCGAGGGTCCTGTATATAATTCGTAAGCGGTACTGTGAGAGGGCAGCGAACCCCTGAACTGGCCGTGGGATTGACGATTGATTGTTGAGCGTCGTGTCGTACGCTGTAGTAATCACGGTATCGTTGCGAGTTACTCAATAAACCCTCTTCGTGAACGTGAGTGCAATGGAGTCTCCCCAGCCTGAGCAGGTCGGAGAGGACGATAGTTTTGCGTGTCGAGGTCAGGAGGTACAGGGGGCACAAGCGGCATCCGACAATGGGGTGCAAGCGCTACACCACATCTACAAACATGCACACGAGACTGGGTACCTGTATCTACATTGCTTACATCTTTAACTCTCCCTGTGGGTAAGCATGAACCTATCTGAGTACTCAGAAATTAAAAACAGGATAACAATGTGGCTAAAGAGTAAAGTTGTTTCCCATTGCAACAAGTTCTTCTTTAGTCGCAGACAGCCCTTCGACATTTAGAGATATAATAGTCAGTGGCTGGCTTTAAAGGCGGCGGGCATTGGCCTCTCTTCTTGCTCCAGACCGAGGGGGCTTCTGGCATCTGTTGTTGAGCTTCTGGACATCGTTGTCTTTCGGCTCCCCGGCTTCGAAGTGTTTGGTAGAATTTGCAGGTAATACTAAGTATTACTTGACAGGGATCGCGACGTGAACGCTTCTACCTTGATCCCCAACAATCAATACTGATCATGACGATTATTAGTATTGATTCGTTTCCTCCGGGTTCTCCGGTTACCTCCCACAACTTAAAAAAACCACTCATTAATTATTTGCCCAGGTGTCGCGTGTGGAAGTTGTGTTGTTGTGGGTGGCTGCGTTTTTACTTTGCGTGTGTTCTTGTGCTTCAATGTTGATTGCTTGATTTGGATTGGCGTTGTTTCCCCTTCGTGTCTGTCTCTCTGTCTTCCTGTCTCTGTGTCCCTGTGTCTCCCCCTGTCTCTCACCCTCCCTCCGTCTCCCTCCGTGTTTGTCTTTAAGGAAGTGATGACCATCTTAGGGGACGCTGGCAGATTTTTGCCGCTCTTAAGATTGCCAGTTTCATGACCTTTCAGTATATTCGAAGCAGCCTTAATCATTTAGTTTTTGTTGCTTTGGTTTTTATTGATTGTTTTTCTCTGTCGTTGTTGACATGCCGTTCTCTTCGCAGTCCTTGGTGCACGCTTTTTGACCCTCGGGTGAAAGGCGCTATATAAAATGCTATTATTATTATTACCTATGATGACGTAAGGATAATAAATATGGGCACTGACAAAGAGGATGGATTAAACATTCAATGTGCACAAAGGAGCGTGGAGTGTATGTTTTGGGGTTACACTGAGAGACAGAAAGAGGAAGGCATTCATTACACAACATGCAGGTTCAAGAGATCATCCTGACTGTTAAACAAAGGAATCAGACTTGGGCAGGATGATGGCAGAAGGCCAAGAACACTGAGTGGTAGCCAAAAGTGGGAACACACCCAAGAAGATATCCCATGAACGAGGACATAAACTTGAGGAGGCCTTCATCCAGCAGTGGATCGATCATGGATGCTGATGGTGATGATCTGAGTATCTAGGTCTATGTGAATGCACATGCCAAGTTCTCACTGAGTGTGCATATTCCCATGCATGACAGGGCAATTGCTACCGTGGCTGACTAAAGTGGACGACAGTATTAATTTCACATTAAAACTAGCCTCCGTGTATTTAATGTTCCGTGCATTCTACACCATAGTAGAAATATTGCCATTAAGTTTGCTCATAACACTGATATTTTCTTGGTTCACGCAATCTTTCCCCAAGCACCTGGAAATACAGCACACTCTGCCCAATCGGCTTCCAACTACTGGTGTCGCTGTCGTCAGTTTGTTTACAGACACGGTTCACTTTGCATCTATTTGTGTTATTGTGTTCCACTCTGTGATTAAGTGAATATTTAACTGTTTATAACTTTTATTTTCTACATCTTCTAGACATTGTTGTCTTTCAACTCTTCGGCTTCGAAGTGTTTTGTAGAATTCGCAGGTAGTACCAGGTATTACTTGACAGGGATCACGACGTGAACACTTCTACCTTGACCCCCCAAAAAATGCAAAGGACTGTGTAAAAATGCAAAGGACTGTGTAAAGTTGACATGCCGTTCTCTTCGCGGCCCTTGTGCAGCGCTTTGTGACCCTCGGGTGAAAGGCGCTATATAAAACGCTATTATTATTATTATTAAGGGGCGACACGGTGGCGTAGTGGGTAGCGCTGCCGCCTCACAGCAACAAGGCCCCGGGTTCGAATCTCGGGTCGGGGGCCTTTCTGTGTGGAAATTGCATGTTCTCCCCGTGTCCGCGTGGGCTTTCGCCGGGCACTCCGATTTCCTCCCACCGTCAAAAGACATGCTGCCAGGTTAATTGGCGTACTGACTAAATTTCCCCAGGCGCCCTGCGATGGACTGGCGTCCCATCCTCGGTGTTCCCTGTCTTGCGCCCTGTTTCTGCCGGGATAGGCTCCGGCTCACCGCGACCCTGTACAGGATTAAGTGGTTTTTGAAAATGAATGGATGGATGGAAAGGGTTGTCCTAAGAATTGAGCCATCGGCTCTATGCAAACTGCTGAGTGGTGAGCATGCTAACCACCATTTTATTCACTGCAAAATTGTAATGTCCCTTATCCATGTTTAGTTGGACAGTAACATGTCCCTGGAAAATTGTCTCGTAGGCTGTCTTGCTGTCCTGTGATGCTGGATGTGAAGGCTGAGTACAGTCGCAACAGACTCACCCATCTAAGGCCTGGATGTGAATGAAGTCTCTCTCTCTTTTGCGAGGGTGGAAGCGCACACAGGTTTTCTTTTCAAATTCTTCCATTGCATGCTGGATGGCTTCACAATCATAGTCATCTGAGGATGGACAACAGGATTAGTGAGTTATACTAAGGATTAATTAGGCTGATGTTGCATGTGTCCCTTACTTAGCAATGTAAAAGGCCACACAGGCTCCATGTTCAAAACTCTGAGAGCTATGTCTGTGGTGCACCACTTGCACCCTGTTGTTGGATGCCGCTTGTCCCCCTGTACATCCTGACCGCTACGCCAATCCTGCCATCGAAAATTATCGTCCTCTCCGATCACGAGCTGCGCAGGCCGGGGAGACTCCACTGCACTCACGTGCACGCTTTACTCGAGTCTCCAAGTGGGTTCCAACGAAGAGGGTTTATTGAGTAACTCGCAACGATACCGTGATTACTACAGCGTACGACACGACGCTCAACAATCAATCGTCGCTCTCATTTATATAATAATAATAGCATTTATAGAGCGCTTTTCACCCGAGGGTCACAAAGCGCTGCACAGGGTTGCAGAGAGAACGGCATGTCAACAACGACAGAGATCGGAAAATCAGCACCATTTTTGGGTTTTTTTTGTCGTCTTATCCGACGCTCTCGGTTCCGCCGAAACAATCGCGTCTTTAATCATTACCCAGGACACACACCAGTTGTGCTCTGGTTCCATTGTGTGGGTCTCAGCCAACAGTGACACGTGGACCCATTCAAACCGAGCGGCGCCAGGACCCGCTATCAAGATCAGTCACTCCATACATACATGCTTATCTGATGCACATGCAGGTTTATTTCTCCTGATCAAACCTCCCTTTTGCCTGACCCCGTGGCATCACAGGTCTTTACAGCATACAGCCCTGCCTACTGCACTGTGTACATGCATCATGGTACACACTGCAGCTAGAGTGGAAATCACCGTGACACTCACAGAAGGCAGCTGACACCTCGTACGGAATGTAGACTTTGCCATCCTGACTCTTGGGCCATTGTGTCACTCCGACTGTAGAAGGGCAGTCTTTGACACCACCACATTCAACTTTGAACTCTGGCAGGGGGTCAGAGACATGCGGTGCACCAGATCATTGAGTGGCATGGCAGAAACCGGTCACAAGCATGTAACATTAAATGATGCCTAAGCAGCCCTTTGTTTCCCATTTCAAACCTTCAGATTCCTTGAATTCAAAGGTTCTTCTGATGGTACAGCTGGTAAAACATGTATAACTAGGACCCCAATATAAAGAGACATTTAATCTAAACTGGATGTAATGTTAGACTGTAGCCAAACTCATGCTGTACAGCACAATCCAGAACACAGCATCACCACAACTTTGTCTTTAGCCAGCTGAGGCATATATCCCATGGTATTCCCACGACCTTTAATACAATGTTGATTGTCTGATTTTGTCTTGGATGTCCTCACTGCCTTTGTATTTACCCTGTAAGCCATCTCATTCCCTGCATTCCCAAACGGTCCTTGCCCATGCTATACGGATGTCGTACCCATCTTAAACGTTGTCTTCTGATATCTTCCACCTTTGGGCATGATGAATTATGTTGTAAATATTGATGCACAAGATACACACAATATATTGATTAAGAATATTAACCAACGGATCATTATCAGCCCCGATCAATCCAATGCTTGTTGAGAAGCCCTCCTCCAATCATCATATCTTTCCATCGTATTGCCTCTTTGGCTACCAATCCGTTGTCAGTCTTGACCACTGGCTTCCAATACTTCTGGCCACGGCAAAGTCCCTTTCTTAACAATCAAAAATATATATCTAACCTTTTTGTGTTCTCTAATCCATGTTTTAACATCTCTCAGATCAAATCTAAGCATGCAGATCTCCATGGTAAATTGGGAATTTTTCAAATTTTATTCAGTTTTCTTCATCAACGCCTATGGTCCTCATCCACGTCAAACCGGGAAATATTTAACTTTGCAGCCTTCATTATAAAGTTACTGCAACATTTCCTGTAGATTATTTACACAGGACATTATAATGAGTTATAACAACTATTTGAGATTATCACTACTGTCTTTATTTCTTTAATCCATCTT
This sequence comes from Geotria australis, assembly GCA_036362915.1. NCBI lineage: Eukaryota > Metazoa > Chordata > Hyperoartia > Petromyzontiformes > Geotriidae > Geotria > Geotria australis. The sequence goes on along the minus strand of JAZEWU010000043.1, from coordinate 2,312,392 downwards.
CTGTTGTCTCTGCGATAAATTTTGGTAAAAGCCTGTCACATACCTCTCCTTATAAATGTGTATTTTGGAACTTTGTGTAATTTCAGTGAAGCTATTCCATATTTGCAACGTTTTGATTATTTAAATATATTTCATTCAGGCCTTGGTTTGTGAGAATTTGGATGACTGCAACATTTTTTTATTGAGTAAACTCATGTTTTCATAGTCAAGCACAATGGTCATTAAGGTTCATTGGTATTTTCTAGCATATGATTGTTTGCATGAGTCCAATGGTAGATAACTCATTCACAAATACTTTTTGCTGCTGTGGTTGGAATCTAATTAGTTTATAATTGTTTGACAAATTATCTGCGTGAACAATGTAGACAAATATGATAAAAGGCTCTACTTTTTCTGTGTTTATAACAATTTTTGAATATAAAATTATAGATGCGGCCTATGATGGACTAGCGTCCCATCATCGGTATAATCCTGCTATGCGCCTTGTGTCTGCTGGGAAAGGCTCCGGCTCACCGTAACCCCGCATAGGATTAAGCGATTTATCATAATGAATGGATGCAAAATGATAGATGCATAATCGCACGATTGTGGTATTTTATCTATATAAAAACAAGTTGACAGCGTCTGTCTGTCCATCGCGTTTCCGGCGGCACCTGATTGGTCCAGAGCAATTGGCGCGCGGGACTGGGCAGCGCCCCCTATGCGTTTGTGGGGGATCTAATCGGTTAGACAGCGGAGGAGAAGGTGAGAGATATGCCGATATTTGGAAACAGCTTTGACAACAATCTGTTGGCAGCAAAAGTGGATTAATGTCAAGTTATCTCTTTAAATGTTTGATTGAGGTGTTGCTTCTTTGCGATTCTTCGGAGCACGATGGTCATGACGCCTCTGGACATCGTTGTCTTTCAGCTCGGCCTCGGAGTGTTTGGTAGAATTCGCAGGCAATACCAAGTACTACCTGACAGGGATCGCGACGTGAACGCTTCTACCTTGACCCCCGAGGTGTTGCTGCTGCTCCTTCACACTGAGCCTGATATTTGCACTGCAGCACTGCAACTCTGCATCACATGTTACGGCATCTCTGTACACAGCATCAATGTGTCAGTTCATTTAAAGGTAGAGTTGGCCCCATTGCGGTTTTATTCCAAAATCCTTTTTTCTACCGTTCTGATTTTTTTATAGTCTCCCCTGTTCTTCTCAACCTCTTTTCCTACTCTCTCTCATTCTATAATCTCAAAGCTGGGGAACAACACTGTGATTATATAAATGTGCATTTGTAATTCTGTAAATATGTATTTCATTTTTGTTCCTCTGTATTATTGTTGAAAATTACATATATTATAATACAAGTTGCTAAAATGTTCAACCCGAGCACAGAGGTTGTGATGAGCTGGAGAAGTGTGAACACCTGTGTGTGTGTGAACACCTGTGATTCTAGCAGATGATGAATGTAAATGTAACATATTGTGGATATTCTATAGGTTTAATATTTATCTACTTATTATTTTTAAACTAAAATCCCCACCCCCTCTAATCACTATAGGACCCCGAGTAGGTCATGGCCAATGATTTAATAAATGCTTATTTTGGTATTTAGATGTTTGCTTTCATGTGTTGGACTCTCTAACCTGCTCGAGCAGGTAATATTGATAATGAAAAAATACAATAATGAACAGTAATGTAATCAATGTGCCTAAACATAAACATTTTCAATCTGTGCATATTGCCTGTTATGACATCAATCAGAAACATGGACAGTGGCAAATAAAATGGAAGGAAGTCTGAACAATATATTTGGAGCGCTACACGCTGGGAAGTACACTTGGAGACACAAAAAGGAACATGGCTCAGAGAACATAGACTGCTTAGATAGACCATATTAACTGTTGAAGAAAAGTGGGCATAGGCTGGACGCATTTCAATAAGAAATTATGGCTTATTGACAAGACTCGCAATAGAACGGCAGATAAAGAATGGAAAATGCCAAATAGGATGACTGCTATAGAGATGGAGCAATGACATGAGCTCGTGCCGAAATGGGTAGATTGTGGCATCGCATGACTGTGAGTAATAGCATCAGTGTGGGGAGGCCTGATGATGTTGCACATAATAATAAGGTTTTAAATATTCTGCATTAAACAGCATGGGTGCAGAGCGTTACTGTTTCCACAAAGTACAGTGCAGTGTAACATTATGCATACAAAAGAGGAAACAATCAAAACCATCATTGTGGAGGATACAAGTAACATTATAAATAGACAGCACACCACTGTTACATATCTGTCAATCCATATATGAAAACAAAATATGTTTGCACTCTTAAAAGCGTTTGCACTCAGAGAAGGCATTTTGGCTGATGAGATGTATAAATAATGGATTTTTTTTTATATAATTTTGAGGCGCAGATATGTCAATGAGACAGACATGTTTAGTAGGTGAAGGAATTGCATATTTTTTGCATTTTTTGCATTCTGAGACGCTTTATGCCGAGTGGCTCTACTTGAAGTGTTCCACATCCACGTCACCAATGGCAGCTGCACTACTAGACTCCTGGTGACTGCTATATTGTTGGGTGTTCTCCACTCACATGATTATCCTATCGATCTTGTGTGTGAAAAGAAGTGCTATTCTGTTGGCAAAATGCGCATTCTGCAAACCAGTTAGGCTTGGCTTTTGAAAGAGACATTCCAGCCAAGAGCCCTGCCTCCTCTTCTCTCTCCTAGTTAGCGACAGTCTCACTTTTTCACGATTGTTCATCATCTCAAATAAATATGCTTGTGCAATCACAACGATAGTAATGAGATTTACCATGCTCGTTTTTTCCCTTTTTCTTCTCACTAGCCTGAAAACATAAACATAGACAGTATTAGTAATTAACGGCTCATTAATGTATATAACAAGGGTGTATGCCTATAATCCAACAATTTGTGAAATCCCCAAATCCATTGAACTGCATGGTGGCCCATAAAGCAAATGGAGTCTAAGCCTACCTGTGTGAACTGTTGAATGGCACTCGTCATATGCATAGGTTTTCTATGGGTGCTTTGGTTTCCAAACATCTCAATACAGGCCCCTCTTAAAAATAATCTCGTCAACATAATGGAATACATTTAAGGTACTCTACAAAGTTATACTGTATTGAGCCATTCATGACTAAATACCACTAATATATGAGCACAACAAAGAACTGCAATATAATCCAAATATAGTGGAAATGTAATCTTGCTGTGAATCTTTATATGCTTTAGGTTAAATTATACAATATTTACACAAAAGGTGATTTTTGTGCAGAACTCAAAATGATGGCATCTCACGCATCACACCACCTTAAAGAGCCAAATGGCGTCTTCTATTTTAAAGTCAGGGATGGTCCCCGCATCCCTGTGCATCGTGCTTGCACCTGTGCAGCAAAGACCAGAGACAGGATCGTCACTGCACAGCCCTATGCTGAAATGCATAGAGATGGAATCCAAACGACTAGACAGGAGAATTAAACAAACCGCACGTCAGTTCGATGACATATAATATATTGATTACATTTTAAAAACAGAAGTTTTGATTCCTGGTGTACAAGTGAAAGTTATAAATTATTTAATAATAATAATAACATTTCATCGAGCGCCTTTCACCCGAGGGTCACAAAGCACTGCACAAAGGCCGCGGAGAGAACGGCATTTCAACGTCAGAAAAAACAACTAATAAAAAAACTAAAGCAACAAAAATGTAATGATTAAGGCTGTTTCAAATACACTGAAAGGTCGTGAAACAGGCAACGGCAAAAATCTGCCAGCGTCCCCTAAGATGGCCGTCACTTCCTTAAAGACAAACACGGAGGGAGACAGGGAGGGAGGGTGAGCGACAGGGAGAGACATAGGGACACAGAGACAGGAAGACAGAGACACAGATCATGTGACTTTTTCACTATAGGCTGAGTTGACGTAGGTGAGACCCACGCCTTGTTCGGATGCACAATAATTGTACGTTGTTACGAGCTGCTCTTTCGGGATAGCCGTGTCAAGCATTCCACTTATTCATTCAATGCTCCTGGGCGGCACGGTGGCGTAGTGGATAGCGCTGCCGCCTCACAGCAAGAAGGTCCCGGGTTCGAATCTCGGCTCGGGTGCCTTTCTGTGTGGAGTTTGCACGTTCTCCCCGTGCCCACGTGGGTTTTCGCCGGGCACTCGGGTTTCCTCCCACCGTCCAAAGACATGCTGCCAAGTTAATTGGCGTACGGACTAAATTTCCCCAGACGCCCTGCGATGGACTGGCGTCCCATCCTCGGTGTTCCCCGGCCTTGCGCCCTGCGTCTGCCGAGATAGATTCTAGCTCACCGCGACCCTCTATAGGATTAAGCGGTTTCTAGAGTAAATTTCAGTTCACCGAACGTCATTACGTCCGACGTCACGTCACCCAGCAACGTCACCTACGTCATATAAAATATGACTAAAATGTGTTTTTAGTGTTCTTTAACACTGGATAAACAAATTAAAATGTAAAAGTAATAGGAAAATTAACCCCCTGACAACCCTTTGTATCATACTATAATCTGTATCTTTCTCCGTTTTATTTTATAGTCTGTGCCATCTGATGTCGCCGCGCCTCTCCTCCAGTCTCCACCACATCTTTGATAAAACTGAATCTCGTGCATTCCCGGGAAGTGCACTCACTTGGGAGTGCACGGTAGAGGTCTATTAAGGGGGTTCCTGAGGTCCCCACTTCCAGGGGTGTTCCCAGTCACCTGGGGCGCCAAATATATATGTCAATAAATAATAGAGTGCCCTTCATAGAGGGGAGAGTTGGGGTAGTAGGGGGGGATTCGCCCACCAGGTGGTTCAGTGGTTGTGTGTGTTGTGGAGGTGGCTTGTGATGTTATTTTACCATCATTGGTGGTCGGGATGGGGGGAGACGTGGTACGGGATGTGTTGGCATCACCAGAAATCTAGTAATCCTTTCCGGGACCAATAAGGGGTCCCCCCATCTTACTATCCCTGGCACCCCCACCTTTTTCCCTGAAGTTGGTTGTAACATTCCTCCCCCCCCACCTTCCCTGAAACGAATTGTACCCCCCAACTTTCCACTTTCCCCTTTATTAAAAATTAATAAAGCATATACAAAAAAAACAATTAAAACATTAAATGGCAATTCTAATTACGAGCAAATATACTCTTTCAGACATAGTCATTTGGAATGCGTTTGTCCTCGAAAACATTTAGTAAACTTTTGAACTAACGTATATGCACCTCCAACGAAATTGGAATCATAAACGTAAATAAATAATAATAGCGTTTTATATAGCGGAGTATGCATGTCCTGTCTGGGAGAGGTCAACCCATGCCAAGAAACTTGACCCGGCATTGAACAACACCTGCCGCCTGATCACTGGCTGCTTGAAACCCACACACACAAACAACCTGTACCTCCTCGCTGGCATTGCCCCTGCTGATATCAGACGGGAAGTGGCCAGTCGAGTCGAGATGACAAAGGCTACTAGCGATGAACGCCACCTCCTTCATGGACGTCAACCCCCGGCCCAACGACTGAAGTCAAGAAAAAGCTTCCTCAGCCATGTGCAGCCCCTAACAACATCTCGAGGGGAAACCAGACTCCAGCTCTGGACGGAAAAGCTTGAGAGTGACCCTCCTGCAACTGGCATGGGAATCCCACCTGCTGAAGACTTCCCTCCTGGCTCAGATGCACCATGGATTCAGTGGAAGACACTCAACCGCCTGAGAACTAGAACGGGACGATCAAAAGATGCTTTGGTCAGATGGGGCTACAAGACCGGCCCAACCACCTGTGAATGTGGAGAAGCAGACCATACTATGGAACACTGCCTTGTCTGTGCTCTACTACCCAACCTCTGCAGCTCAAAAGACCTTGCGGAGTTCAATGAAAATGCAAGGGGCTGTGTAAGAAAATGGGAAACTGTAATTTAACATCGCGCTTCGAAGAATCGCAAAGAAGAAAAGAAGATATAGCGCTTTTCACCCGAGGGTCACAAACCCCTGCACAAATGAAAGGAAATGCAACAAAAATGAAAGTGTGCAACGAATTGTGGAGGCATGCATGCTTAGAATTACAATGAAGTTATGTAGGATTTCACAGCTCGATGTATGAGAGTTGCTCTTCATAGCTGTTCTTTCAGGATAGCCATGTTAACTTTTCCTTCTCTCTCCTTCACAATGTTTGATGATGCCTCCAGTGTGGGAGGCGACACGTCACAAAAGAAAGGGAAGCAACACTCAACACGACTATCCCGAAAGAAAGCCATAGAAAGCAATTATCAAACACATTTGAAGCCGATTGTCCCCTGCGACCAGCAGTGTCTTTGATCACTTCACACGCCATATCAGCATGTGATGAAATTAGCCATGGCACGTGATGTTAGGCAGTAATCATCAAACATAGAAATGCAGGCCATATCAAAAGACGACATTTACACATTGGGATATGTGAAAAGTAACATCACCCATTAACATTCCAGAGGAAACAGTGGAGTAGGCAGAATTTTTGAATGTACGACTATTTCAAGATCACAAAAAGCACACCTATACTATATAGATTATATAACACCACATTTGTCAGCTAAACCATTAAGAAGTCTAATGATGCCTTCAAAATGCGAGGCAAAACGTTGTGAAGGACAGGAGGAACACTCGACGCGGCAACCCAAAAGAGCAGCTATTAAGAGCAATTATCATACATCGAGCCATGAAAACCTACATCAATACAATACATTTTGCCAATTTTTGGGAAAACCCTTGATAATTTTACCCAGTCATCTATAGGGTGAGTCCATATTGGCACTACAACTTTATAACCTGTGTACATGAGATCATCTTTATAAGAATTATCATGACCGCCTCCTACCTCAGAAACAATAATATGGACAGGGGGATAGCAGCTGCACAGACAAAGACAATGCATAACTATAATGGTTTATCTTTTGTCAATCCACAAATGAAGTTCGCCTCACGTTCTACTGGTCATGTGGGTTTTTTTTTATCATACTGCACAAGATTGGCCAGTGTCGACTGCTGAAGAAGAGCACTTGAAGGGACCCCTGCAAATATCACCACTGACGTTAGTTGTGGCTGAGAATTGAACTTAAAGGTTTGTCGGGTTGACGCCAGAGTCCTCTAACCACTAAGTCACATATCTACCAAAACTTAGGAGCAGGGTAGTTGCCATGAAATTCACTAAGATTTGTTTAGAAACTTGTCACACTTTCAACCACCATGCTGGCACAATTAATTCTCCAGGCTATTCGTACACCGTCGATGCGTTGTTAAAAACAATATAAACACTGACTCCAGAATACGAGGATTGGAGCTGTAAGTACCTGTCTCTGGGTGCATCCGTGCAAGAGCTGTGTTGGTTGGACTCTGTGCTGTTGGTTCACCATCAAACATCTTTTCAATCTTCACCACATCACCATCACTCAGGGTGTGGCTACCTCCAAAGCGACGAATGTTGCTCGTGTCTCTGGGTATCATGGTTGGGCTGTGCTCATCTTTAGAGCCAGCAGTCCTGGGGCAAAAAAGCATTATAATACAGCACATGCAGGAGCATTCTTACAGAACAACTGCCACTTAAATTATGCAAATGCTCAAACCACTGTTGTGATCCACAAGGACCGAAGTATGGTCAAGCCCTCAAAGCAACTCTTTATCTGCCAACTATGGCGTTGGTTGGGATGGTGAAGAAGAAAGGGTGCTACCAATCACTGGACATGAACACGATGTTTTCTGCATATAACAGTCACTATTTATAACAGACACACTGTTTGGATATTCTAGCCTTGTGGAACTGAAACAACATTTCTGTAAATAAAATTAGAAATTGTAGGGTTCAGTGAGCTGAGCACATGGTCAATTGTAACACGTTGTCCTTTTACACGTTATCAATTCACTTATGCATGTTCTGTCGTGCCCTATAGTGGTCTAGTCAACATTCTTCTTCTTCTGGCTGTCACTCAATACTGAGTATGACGTATCTGGCATCGCTTCATATGTGAATGTAAACCGATTATGTGTGTGCATCTCCTGCCATAATAAGTAGCAAGATAGGTGTCCCGTTGCTGGGTTGGATTTGGAAGCATGTCGGAGTTCTTTACGTCTCTTGTTATCCTTCTCGATGTGCGCGTCAACAAGTTTTGTGGAATTTCTCACATGTTGTCTCCATTGAGTTCTATCATTGGCATGAACCTCCCAAGAGGTTACGTCGATGTTGCAGAATTTTTTATGCTGCTTCAGACAGTCCTTGTATCGAAATCGTGGCCGGCCTACGTTTCTTTCACCTTCTGTGATTTCACCATAAAATATACCATTGGGCAGATGCTCGTTATTCATCCGAGCAAGGTGGCCAGCCCATCTCAGCTGTTTCTGAACAAGTATAGCCTCCACACTTGGCATTCCAGCCCTTCTCCTGACCTCGATATTGGAGATTCTGTCTTTCCAGCTAATTACCATGATATGTCTCAGATGGAACATTTGTACATGCTGAAGTCTACATATGTATATTTTGTATAGGGTGTAAGTTTCTGCAGAATACAGCAAGCAGGAGAGTATAACTGCTTGATAGACCTTGCATTTGGTATTGAGATGGATTCCTGGTCGTTTCCATACTTTAGTCTGAAGTAGCTGAGGCAGAACTGATGCGCTTTTCAATCTCTTTATCCAGGCTGTTGTCATTAGAATCTATGCTTCTTCTTCTTTGCGATTCTTCGAAGCACGATGGCTAGCTTCTGGACATCGTCGTCTTTCAGCTTGGCTTCGAAGTGTTTGGTAGAATTCGCAGGCAATACCAAGTACTACCTGACAGGGATCGCGACGTGAACGCTTCTACCTTGACCCCCAGAATCTATGCTGCCCAGGTAAGTGAAGTGGTTAGCAGCATGTCTTTCGCCGCTTAGTGGTACATTAGGTTCGGTGTACTGCCTACAAGGAGGTGGTTGGAACATAACCTCAGTTTTTTTTACATTGACCGACATACCATGGTAGTTAGCGGCAGTATTGAATCCACTCAGCATGCTTTGTAGAGCAGCTTCGGAGTGGGCCACTAGGGCTGAATCATCTGCGTAAAGAAGCTCACACGAACAGACTTCCCTGGTCTTGGTCGTTGCTCTAAGGCGATCAAGATGACAGTTTGCCATCTGAACGGGTTCTTATGTAGACACCTTCATCATTGGACTGAGGACAAAGCTCAAGCACTGCAGTCAGGTAGAGAGAGAACAGGGTGGGAGCCAGCACACGCCCCTGCTTAACACCTTCTTTAATGCAGAACCTTTCAGATATACTTCCGCAAGGAGATACCTGAGCCATCATTCCAGAATGTAGCTGGGATATCAGACTGATGATGCCTGGTGGACATCCATAGCGTTGTAGTAAAGGCCCATAAACATTCCCTGTTAACAGTGTCGACCGCTTTAGTGAAATCTATGAAGGCAAAATAGAGAGGTATGTTCTGTTCGGCTGATTTATCTTGTAACTGCCGTATTGTGAAAATCGTATCTACAGTTGATCCATCCATCCATCCATTGTCAGAAACCGCTTACTCCTGTACAGGGTTGCAGTGAGCCGGAAGCTATCCAGGCAACTACGAAAACCACATAGAGACTGTTAAAATCGAGTCCATTATGGGTTTCATACGACTTCAGATGATATTACCAAGAACTTTGCCAGCTATCGAGAGGAGAGAGATGCCCCAATTGTTCCCACAGTGTCGTTTGTCACATTTCTTTTCAAATATCAGAACCACGGTTGCATATTTGAAGTCATGTGGCACTATTCTGTCAGTCCAGATCTTTTCCAATACTTCATGTAAGGACACTAGCATGGTGTCTCCTTCCATTTTGTATATATCAACTGGAATCCCATCCATTCCTGGTGTTTTGTGCCAAGCAAGACTTTTCACCGCTAGACGGACATCGTGAGGGGTTATGTTGTCATCTGCATTCAGGTGGATTGGTCTCTGAGTGATGTTGCCTGTGACACAAATGTTTGCATTTGAAGTCTGATTAAGGAGTTGTTCGAAATTAGGTTTCCATGTCAGCTATTTCAGTCAATACAGTTGTATCATCAGTGTCCAGAATAGGACTAGTCTGCAGCCCCTGTGGTCCATAGATAGTCCTTAAAGCTTGATAGTATGCTCTGTTGTCGCTGGAGTCAGCTAAAGACTGGATGTCATCTGCTTTATCAGTCCACCATTTGTCATTCATCTCCCTAAGTCGTCATTGTAAAGTATATTTGATGTTGGTAAAACAACTTTTATGGGGCGAAGAGTTGGGGTTATTCAGATATGCATGGAAATCTTGCCTTTCCTGACTAACAAGATCTGTTATAGCTGCATCAGCCTCATCAAACCAATCAGCGTTTCATCGTTTCGGAAAACCAAGAACCTGAGTGGCTTGGATGTACACGCAGGGCTTGACGTGTTCCCATTTCTCTTCAGCCAATCTTTCAGCGAAGGAACAGGTAGTTGGCTGAAAATTCAGATGCCAGTCTCAAGCGAACCCACAACATTTACAATGAAGGTACGACGTTTTGCTGATAGCTGCAATGAGCTTCATCAGCAACCAAGGATTTGGCGAGACCCCAACTCGACTTCCCCAGGCCTTCCATATATTGAGGGAGGGAAGGGAGAGTGGGGTGTAGTTTGGGGGGTTGTGATGTCATTACCGTGTGTGAACCTATGCACAGCAGTCAGGAGATAATGCAATCACATTAATCACGTTAAATATCGCCATATCCTTTGTTCCTGATGAAGCTGATTGCGACTATCAGTGAAACGTGTACCTTCTTTGTAAATGTCGTGGGTTCGCTCTCAACATACCAGTGTGCTGAAGTAGTAACGAATTGGCAAGTTTTGTTCACGTGACAACCCTTTACTGATTGGCTGTGTCGGGTGGAGGCGGGTTTACAACACTTATTTTTACGTGACCTAACTCATAAAAAGAGCTATACTATGGATAACATTGATCACAAAAGCCTTCGTGTTAAAGATGACTGCTTTTGTTTAGTTTGCCAAATATAGACATTTCTGATCTCGAATTTGTCCACTGGAATAAAATTAACAACAATAAATATGAATTGAAACGCGCTCAATAAATATATCGAGGACGCAATAGGTGGACGCAAACTCGCAAGCGCAGAGTGTAGTTCAGTGGTTTTTGTATGCATTAGTGAATAAATGTTTTAAGATGCTATTTGAAGGTTGTGGGGGATTCAATATGGCGAAGGTGACGGGAAAGAGTGTTTCAGGATAACCTCGTTCTTGATTTCACCATTTGGTATTCTCCATATCCATTCATTATTTTCACCTTTTATACAATGGTGACTGGATGCCTTTCTGTGTGGAGTTTGCATGTTCTCCCCGTTTCCACGTGGGATTTTTCGCCGGGCACTCCGATTTCCTCCCACAGTCCAAAGACATGCTGCTGCATAGGTTAATTGGCCTGTGGACTAAATTGCACCTGGTGCCCTGTAACGGACTGGTGCGCCATCCTGGGTATAGCCCGGCCATGCGCCATGTGTCTGCCGGGATAGGCTCCGCTCACTGCGACCCTGTACAGCTCAGTGGTTTTTAATAATTAATAATAATAATATGTTTACATTTATAATGCGCACATATTTATTAAATGTCGAAGGTATCATTCGACGAGAGAACAATTCAGAGGCGCAAGGAAAGCGCACAGAGGTGGAGGAGGCAGCCAGGCGGTATTGCCGGCGCCATATTGCCACACACTGCTTCCTTTTTATTCTGATGCTATCGGCCAAGTAATTATTGTGCATTGGTGAATAAATATGTTTTAAGATGCTCTTTGAAGGTTGTGGGGGATTAAATTTGGCAACGGTGAGGCGAAAGAGTGTTCCAGGATAACCTCATATTGATTTCACCATTTGGTATTCTCCACATCCTTTCATTATTTTCACATATTATACAAGGGTGGTAGGGTGGTGCGATGAGGAGCACTGTCACCTCACAGCAAGAAGGTTCCGGGTTCAGTTTCCAACTTGGGTACCTTTCTGTGCGGAGTTTGCATGCTCTCCCCTTTTCCTCGTGCGTTTTTGCTGGGTACTCTGGTTTCCTCCCACAGTCTAAAGACATACTGCCTAGGTTAATTGCCCCTGGTGCTCTGACATGTTGTAACTTGCTTATCCCTCCCCTCTGAACAACTGTTAAAAAGATCAACCAAGCGCAACAGTTCCTTCCAGCTTATATAAAAATAGACTCACTGACGTATTTGGGCTTTTTGAATTTAGAAACTTGGGCAGGGATCCCTTGGTTAAACAAGCTGCTTGCGTTAATATGAACACTGCTTTGTTGTGAGTCATCAGTAGTCAACCTGTGGATTAGCTCAGACCTGCCACTGACTATAAAACACTCTTACTTGTACTCAGAAACCTCGATACGTTTTCCACTGCGGGATACAGTGCTTGCGTAGCACTGACTTAAAAATGTAATTAAACTGATACAACACATCTAGATATAATAATAATAATAGCATTTATATAGCGCGTTTCACCCGAGGGTCACAAAGCGCTGCACAAAGCTGCAGAGAGAACGACATGTCAACAACGACAGAGCACGGAAAATCAGCAACAATATTTTTTGGGTTTTTTTTTTATCCGAGCTGTGGAGAGAACGGCACAACAATAACGGGGAGACAGAAAACTGAGAGTCAAGCGATAGCAACTAATTATAAGACAAAGGACAAAAGAAAATGCAACAGGGAAACTAATAATAATTCTACAACAAGCAAGGAGGGAACAAATGTCCCCGAGCAGACACAGATCGGAAGAGAGAGAGAGAGATAGCCAACATCTCGGCACGGCACCGATAACCCACTCCAACAATCCAAGCCAGAGGAAGGAACGAATGCTTCCCAAAAGGTGCCAGAGGAAGGAACGAATGCTCCCAAAAAGGTGCAGGTATGAAGAGAGCCAACAACCTGGCACGACAGCGCCGAGCCGCATCAACGATGGCCCCACCGATATGAATGGAACGGAATGTATTTAATGTCATGAACACGTGTCCACTGGCAGAGGTCCTCCTCCAATATGGCATTGCCAGACGGTGCGAGACCGAGAGCATTGATAGAAAGTGACTAACTTCCTCATCTTGGTTTGGCATCTTGAATTCCCTAAACAACATTAGCATTGAGCTTTATGCCGTATCCCACAAAGCACAGCTAAATAGCATGTTAACAGTGTTCCGTTACTGTTTAATTTGATCCAGTTCGATTCGATTCTTCGAAGCGTGAAGGTGATATGACAGTTTCCCATTGCAACAAGTTCTTCTTTAGTTGCAGACATCCCTTAAACATTTAGAGATGTAATAGTCAGTGCTGGCCTTAAAGCCGGGCATTGGGCTCTCTTCTTGCTCCAGACTGAGGGGCTTCTGGGATCTGTTGATGTTCTGGAAATTGTTGCCTTTCAGCTCGGCTTTGAAGTATTTGGTAGAATTTGCAGGTAATACCAAGTATTACTTGAGAGGGATCGCGACGTGAACGCTTCTACCTTGATCCCCATTAATTTGATGAATTAACATTGCATAATTAATTCCATTGCCTTTCTGGAGTACCCATATTATATAATCAAGGAGTTTTACTATACAATAATCCATCCATTTTCTAAACCGCTTGTCCTGGTGAGGGTCGCGGTGACAGCAGTCCAAGGAGAGTGGACCAGACATCCCTTTCCTCAGCAACAGACTCCAGCTCTTCCCGGGGGATTCCCAGCCGTTCCGAGGCAAGCCGAAGGATATAATCCCTCCAACGTGTCCTAGGTCGGCCTCTAGGTCTCCGCCCGGTGGGCCGCGCCTGGAATACCTCCCGAGGGAGCCTTCTGGGGGGCATCCTTACCATATGCCCGAACCACCTCAACCGCTTGTCCAATAATATGTATCATCACCTACATCAATGAGTGCTAATTTATGTGACTTAATGGTGAGCAAATATTCCTTTTGGGTGAAACATATTTCCGAGTAACCACCTTCAGTTTCATATATGGCAGTAGTTACGCTGCACTCAACTGCACAAAAGAGCCATTTCATAACGTTCTTTGTTCATGCTTCTACAGATCACATGAATTCCCAATGGACGATAGTAACACCAAAGACAATAATAATAATAGCGTTTATATAGCGCCTTTCACCCGAGGGTCACAAAGCGCTGCACAAAGCTGCAGAGAGAACGACATGTCAACAACGACAGAGCACGGAAAATCAGGATAGTGATTTCATTCCCTCTGCTTAAACTACTCACAACCCAACAGCCATGCATTATGTAACATGACATCACTCCAGCCCAGTGATGGTATTGAAAGAATCATGGTTTTGAAACTTTTGTAATTCTACATTTTACTACAATTTTACTGAAAATGCCCAGAATCAATATTGGTGCATTTCGGGGGTCAAGGTAGAAGCGAAGCGTTCACGTCGCGATCCCTGTCAGGTAGTACTTGGTATTGCCTGCGAATTCTACCAAACACTTCGAAGCCAAGCTGAAAGACGACGATGTCCAGAAGCTAGCCATCGTGCTTCGAAGAATCGCAAAGAAGAAGAAGAGTGTGACTTGATTATTGAACCAAATTCATAATGACTAGATGCACGCTTAATGCGACACACAAGCTGCTAGTCCACTCCACAGGGCACCCTGACGGGGTGAAGGAGCTTCAAGCTAAAACTGACTCTACGTGGAGCTTGCTGTTCTAATGGTGAATCGTATGAAGATCGCACATTCGTCTCCTTCAACACCTCAATTGATATAATTACTTTGGAGGGCATGGAATAATATTGGGTGATGTGCGTGAAGGTATTCTTTGTGCTTGAGACATGGCATTTGCTCATCGAGAGCATGTGTCACATGTATACTGTGCTGTGCAATGCTATTTCATATGTTAAGTGAGCAAACACACTTACATGCTGTAGTGAGTGACAGAGCTGTAATCATAAGGGGTCCTGAGATTATGCTCATTTGATGTTGTCCGCATGTCATCCACCAATTCTGAAGCATAAAGACATCATACATTAGCTTACAGCACAACCCTGTGTGAACATCCAATACACTAATTTTAAGTTCAGCCAATGATAATGTATCCGAGTCTTGGTAAAAACTCAATTCCATTACACGAGAGAAAATCTATAATAATTTGATAACACTGTGTTTTATGTTCAATATATGAACGCAAAAATGTCATCGTTTAAGAGGCTGTCTGCAGATAACAGGAAGACTTACGACTTGCATGTTATGCATCATGTAATTTGTAGATAAGAGGATGTAAAACAGATTAAAATGTGACTTTCAAGACTGAACCAATAACATTTCCAAGGGCTCAGCGTGAAAGTGCAAAATATTGATGTCAAACTTAAACAGGTAAGGTTAAAAATGTGTATCCTTCATTCTACCCGAATTGTGTAATAAGTATCATGTCATGTGACAAATTACGTATTTGGCACTCAATAGTGAAGTTCAGAAGGCAAGGCTGTTACGCATTTTAATGTAGGAGCAATGTACTTGGATTGGACATGGAGATAGTTCTGGCAGCCCTGTGATGGATTGGACATGGAGATAGTTCTGGCAGCCCTGTGATGGACTGGCGTCCTATCCTGAGTATAGCCCTGCCTTGCACACTGTGTCAGCCGGGATAGGCTCTGGCTCACCGCGACCCTGTACAGGATTAAGCAGTTTCTGACAATGGATAAGATGTTTATTAATAAATGTTTATTACAGCAGACAAATAACCAGTGAGCTTGCAAGCTCTTTACGGGAATCCTGCGACACAACAAACATGCGAATTGAAGGATAGTTCCGGCATTAAATCACGAGCATTCAACATTTATATAAAATACTATGGTCATTGCCTTATTTGGTAACGTGATTTAAATGGCATTTAATGGGAATGTTTAAACTATGTATCTGCTGCATCATTCATCAAGTATTGCATGGAACTGAAATTACATCGCTCACACTGCCATTTTCAAAGTAAAACAACGAGGAGGTTCCTCCACGTCATCAGTCATACAAACAGTATCATGACGTGGAAGATGGAGCAGATTCCTCGATCATTTCAGAATGCTGGAAATCATGAAAAGCAGTTATGCTCCAAACAATGAATGTCTCACCTGGTCTCAGGTTGTGGCTCAGCACCAAGACGTGCTGGTCGCGGTCGCTGCGGCAGTGCTCGTGGTGGAAGCCGAGTGCGTGCATGAACTCGTGCAGAACGACGCTCTTAGTCACCTTCCCGGGATCCAGGGACAGCGCCTGGTCCCCACCCTGACGGCCCAGGAACGACCAGTTCCTACAGAGACACCCCCAGCCTGAGCACCGAGTCCCATAACTCACCACTCATCACACAGAGACACCCCCAGCATGAACACCGAGCCCCATTCACTCACCACTCGTCACACAGAGAGAGGCACAGCCTAAACACCGAGCCCCATTCACTCACTACTCGTCACACAGACACGCCTAGCCTGAGCACTGAGTCCCATAACTCACCACACAGAGAGACGCAAAGCCTAAACACCAAGCCCCATTCACTCGTCACACAGAGAGACGCATAGCCTAAACACCGAGCCCCATTCACTCACCACTCATCACACAGAAAGACGCATAGCCTAAACACCGAGCCCCATTCACGCACCACTCATCACACAGACACCCCCAGCCTGAGCACCGAGTCCCATAACTCACCACTCAACACACAGAGAGAGGCACAGCCTAAACACCGAGCCCCATTCACTCACTACTCGTCACACAGACACCCCCAGCCTGAACACCGAGCCCCATTCACGCACCACTCATCACACAGACACCCCCAGCCTGAGCACCGAGTCCCATAACTCACCACTCAACACACAGAGAGAGGCAGTCTAAACACCGAGCCCCATTCACTCACTACTCGTCACACAGACACCCCTAGCATGAACACTGAGTCCCATAACTCACCACACAGAGAGGCGCAAAGCCTAAACACCAAGCCCCATTCACTCATCACACAGAGAGACGCATAGCCTAAACACCGAGCCCCATTCACTCACCACTCATCACACAGACACCACCAGCCTGAGCACCGAGTCCCATAACTCACCACTCAACACACAGAGAGACGCACGGCCTCAACACCGAGCCCCATTCACTCACCATTTATCACACAGAGATACCCCTAGCTTGAACACCGAGCCCCATTCACTCGTCACAGACAACCCTAGCCTGAACCCCTTAACCTCTGAGTCTATCCTTGCCACTAGTAGCCATGGGTCTGGAGTACTTTTGTCTCTATGCAGTTTATCAGTCTCTTTTATGTCAATTTCTCTGTAATGTCTATGTCTCTGTACTGTGTCTGTAGTGTCCGTGTCTCTCCAGTGTCCGTGTCTCTGTACTCACTGTGTGTCTCTAGTGTCCATGCCTCTCTAGTGTCCCAGTCTCTGTACTCGCTGATTCTGAAGTGTCGGTGAATCTGCAATGTCCATGTATCTGTAGTGTCCGTGTATCTGTAGTGTTTATGTCTCTGTACCCACTGTGTTTCTGTCGTGTCCGTGTCTCTACCGTGTCCGTGTCTCCGCGTCTCACCCCTCCCGTGCGTGGATGTAGATGTAGTCGCGCTCGCCGGAGCGAGGGATGAACCGGACGCACGTTTTATTCTCGAACTCCATCGCCGCCTCCTCGATCTTCTTGACGTCGCCATCGACTGAGAGCGACAACAACAACAACAACCGCCATTCGCCACTATGTGGGGGTGACGTCACCACGGCGCCTGTGCCAGGCCATATGCACCTTGAGGCCACGTGAAGCGTCGAAGGCTCGCCGACAGGAGGTCACGGGACAGACCCAGGTGTCACGATGGGCTGCCTGACCGAGATGACTGGCACCACCTGAGCTCCCTACTGTGCCAATTTGTGCTTTGGCCGCACAGCGCTCGGCTCGCCATTGTGAGCGTCGCTCCTCCGCCCTCCGATGTTGCTGGAGGACGACTGCCTCCAACTGCCCAGTAGCGTCCTTCACGAACCTCCTCCACAGAGGTCGATCTTGACACCGCTGGGACCAGTTTTCAGCAAGTCCAGCAAGGAGTCGCACGAGGCCTCAGCCGCGAAGTCGGCGCGAGCACGAGGAGGGTGGGGGCGGGGCTACACGGGAGGGGGCGGGGCTTAGAAAGGGGGCGGGGCTCCACGCGCTCCCCTCTCTCAAGAAGCAGGAGACGCTGCGCATTCAAACCACAGCGCCCGTTTGACTTGAGTTAACAGAGTAACTCGATATTCGTGGAGAGTGGCTTCTCTTTCATGGCCACTGCCGGTGAGGCGCCTTGATTTACACCCTGTATTAGAGGAACATCGGTCACGTGTGGCTTATGACTCAACGCTCATTCAATGGGTCCCCCAATGCATGTACATGACAGCACAGAAAGAAGAGACATTGTTATCCCGTTCGCCGCGTTGGTATCCGTCCTAAATCTGGTCACCTTCCGTCTCTCAGAAGAGAGACATTTTAAAAGCAGCTAGTCATATTGGCCTTTAATGCACAGGGATGAACAAGACACAGAATGAGCAAGGCATGGGGATGAGGCACAAGGTGCAGGGACACGTAATGGGGATTCCGTGGAAGGAGCGCGCGAGTCTCGAGGACATTCTCTGCAGACCCTTTAAATGGAAATTATGAGCAAATATGTTCTCACATTAATCCTGTGAGCATCCACAAAACCGTTTGAACAGAATGTTTGTGGAACTTTTCAGCTTCTGTAACTGCACCAATGGCTTAGACATAGCTAGCTGCTCATTGCCACATTAAAGTTATAATCAGATCAACATAAAAACTCACACAAACGTCTTACAATGGAAAGAAGAGTGTAAAACAGCGACATAATCGTTTAGCACAAGAGACACTACACTGTACACAGCAAACGCGCCCTAGTGAGCGGCTGGAGTCTGAGTCTTGATGGAGTCTCCAGGATTAATCTTAACAAGGATTCAGAATATACATTCTTACTTCCTGAATAAGAGGGACTAAACCCGTGATGACGTTACCCAGTTACGATGATTAAACTCCAGATGCACAGATCGGGTCGAGTTCAGGGAGACGCGGAGGGAGCGGCCAATGGCCGCCTCTCCACGAAGGCGGGACACTCACAGAAGGCGACGGACACCTTGTAGGGCACGTAGACTCTGCCGTCTGCGGCCTTGGGCCACTTCTCCCCGGAGCGGCGCGTCGGGTGAACGGCGATGTCTCCCCACTCGAGCGAGTAATCTGTGTGAACCGAGACAGCGCCACTCACTCATACTCACTGTGACCCACTCACTGAGGGTGGGATACACACTGCTGTCTCCCCATACGAGTGAGTAATCTGTGTGAGCCGAGACTGCGCCACTCACTCATTGCCACTCGCGGACCGTCACTCACCCTCACTCCCTGTGAACAAGACAAAGCTCCCCCGTATAGCCCTAACAAACTGTAGGGGCAAGTGCTGTTACGAGCACCTAGAAACGGGGTGGGTGGCCACCACCAAGCCTGGCCGCCTTTGTCTCCATAATGGAGACGTTTACACACCATACTAGCTACTCATCTGAGGCTGAGTCGACCTAGGGGAGGCCCAGGACCAGATCAGAATATTGTCACTAGTGTTGATCTTCTTCTTCTTTGCGATTCTTCGAAGCACGATGGCTAGCTTCTGGACATGGTCGTCTTTCAGCTTGGCTTCGAAGTGTTTGGTAGAATTCGCAGGCAATACCAAGTACTACCTGACAGGGATCGCGACGTGAACGCTTCTACCTTGACCCCCACTAGTGTTGATCGTGAGTGGGAATTGAACTCGGGTCGCCAGGTTTGACCTTCACTGCCTGATTGTGGCACACTGAGCGCACTGTGATAGCTGTGACAACGCCTGTTTGTAAGTGACACACACTGATTGCAGTGATAGTTGTGTGACAATGTCCGATTGTGGCACACTGAGCGCACTGTGATAGTGGTGTAACAATGCGTGATTGTAAGTGATACACACTGAGTGCTCGGGATGCCTCACCTCGTTTCTCAGTCTCCACCTTCAGCTTCTCCCTCAGCTGCGCTCACAGGCGAGAGACAGAGAGAGCAGAGTGGAGGCTTAGCGATGCACGTGTGGGGTGGCTACACTCATATTCACGTTACTCTCGTTTTGATCATCGTGATAATGTCACTGCCTACGTCTCACTGCTTGTGCCGAGCCATGCTCATTGCCAGGGCTCCGGCATGGTTCATCCTCAAGAGCTCCTTCAAATCATCACCAAACTCATCTGATTTTCACAGAACTAGTACAGTATTGTGATTGGCGGTGTGAGTGTACACGGACATGTGTAAGCCATGTTGTCAACCTGCTCAAACCATGCAGGTTGAGGGGTGATTTGACCTTACTTCACCACCCTGGTCAGTGTGGGGGTCTTACAGGTGGACAGCATAGACACGGGGGCATGTATATTTACAGCACAATAAGGGGTGTCTCTGCATTCCCCTCTGCTCTCACAATGCAGCTCCAGGAATGTGTTATTGATTTTATTCTCGTTATTCATCACAATTAATGTATTAAGCAGGACAATGTATATGGGATCAAGCTGACCACAATCAGATAACAAGGCACGAGTGCTGTGTAAGGAATGCAGCGCGGACACGGGTGATGCAGCGCAGATAGCGTGGTGACGCGTCACTAGTGAGTGGCAGCCTGCGCGTCGCCCGTGACGCGTCTCTCTGTAGCCGCGTGAGTCGCTCCGTGCGTCGCTCCCGTGCGGAGCGTGCGGTGCCACGCTGGAGCTGAGGGAGCCCCGGGAGCCGCCTCACCTCGGGGAGGATTTCCTGCAGCGTGGCTTCATCCAGCTCGGCTCCTGGCTGCAGCGTCTGAGGGCAAAACAGGGACGTGTCAGACTCTCTCACTCATTTAATCAACATTGACATGCTCCAAAGAAGTTGGCAGTGTCAGCCGATACATCACAAAGTGATGTGTTTGTGTACACGTGCTATTTCAAAAAAGGCTCGACAGGAGTCGTGGCAGCTCATGAACCGAGCGGCAGGGGAGTCGTGGCAGCGGCCAGAGGGAAGTGAGGGTGAGTGGGGGCATGATACAGCACGCTGCACCGTGCAGGCGTGGTGATACAGCATCCTGCACTATGCAGGTGTGGTGATAAAGCACGCTGCACAGATCAGGTGTGGCGGTACAGCAAGCTG
>JAZEWU010000043.1:2280119-2291108 GCA_036362915.1 Geotria australis | reverse complement strand
TAGAAGTCATGGTTCCAGTAAGTCTGCTTAGGTCAGCAAAAATGTGTGCTCTACATATACATACATGTCCACTGTGTGTGAATTAATGATCTATTGTTGTGTGTTGCGCATTGCTTAGTGTTTGTGGTGAGCAAGTGGCTCATTTCGACTTACCAAAATGGTAAAATATTCAGACTTCACGAAAGCAGCAGTTTCAAATCTAAATTTTAATCCGCTTTCGGACAGAGTACGCTCGCGATATGAAATGCACAGAATGAATAAAATGTAAGCATCTTATTCATAATAGATTTAAGTTGCGGTTGTGCCATTCCAGTCCAGGGATTTCATTTAATATGCTTTAAAAAGTTTCAACTGCGGAACTTGTGAAACTTAATTTCCGTACGTTTACGTTACTTCCTTTGCCTGGCATGTTTTTGTAGAATATATATATTTTTTTTCACACGCCCTCCCCTACCGCTCGTGATTATTAAATTCCATCGAGAAACTTTGAACAAAAAAAAGCAATGAGGTGGCGCAGTGACCACGAGTGTCTGCGGCGGCACGATGCGGAGTTATCTAACTTCTGCACGGCTTGCGATCAATACCCCATTTATTTGAACATCTCCCGCCGAATTGCTGGCTTTTAGGGGGCCATCGATTATGTTCTTGAAAGTACCCCTTTTTGTGCGCCTGGGACTGCCTGATAAACACAGATTGCGTGTGAAAGTTACGCTTCTCCGTGACAAGCGCGTGGGGCTGATGTAGGCCGGGAGGGACCTGCCTCTGGGTTCAGCCCTTTCTCGTTGCTCGTGGCATCGGTCCTCCGGGTTCCTCCTACGACTTAAAAGAAAAATATCACGTATTAATTATATGGCCGATAACATCATCATATATAACGGACGCAGTGTGTGGCGATATGTTGGCGGCCGGCAAACCGCCTGGCTGCCTCCTCCGCCTCTCTGCGGTTTTCCCTCGCCGCGCCTCCGAATCGTTCTCTCTTCGAATGAATAACTTCGGCATCAAACGAATATGTGCCGCGCGTTATAAACAGCGTTTATTATTATTACTGTAATACGGAGTCGATGCAGAACGCGTGGCGCTGGATGAAGCGGCGGCTGCGACATCGATCCTCGGACGTCACTGAGCGATGCCGAGTTTTTGAAACGCCGATCGATTTCTCTCTCCCCCAGCATCGCTGCCGATCTATCGGAGCGATGCGGCCGCCGTTAATTTTTTGGCGTCCGTTTACCGCTCCGGAGAGCTCCCCCCCCCAATCTCCCCCCAACCCCCCCCCTCACCCCATTTCCTGGAGCAAAATTAAGAAAAATAACCCGTTAACGATTTTTAATTATCTTTGGGGGTGCGGCGACGTCAGGGAGAATTAGATTTAATAAACAGCCGAGTGCACGCTCCGTCGTGTTGCTTCCGCCGGGCGAATGTGCAAGACCGGGCGCGTCGCGCGTCGCGTTCAATCACGGCTGTTTACGCATATCGACGGGCGCGTCGCAGCCGCGGGTGTTACAGGAAAAAGTGGGGGGGATGGAATCACGTTTCCGTGAAAGTGCGGGTGTCGCAACACCCGTAACACCCGCGCCTGCGACGCGCCTGATATTACTGAGGTACGTTTGTTTATTGCCGGAACGCGAACATTTGAAGGTCATATCCATGACCTGCTAGTACCGTAGGCCGTGTGCAATGAATACTTTTATGTTTTGGCGGAGGGGAGAGGTTATGAAACTGTCAAACCCAGAGTTGCATTCCTGCTCACTACCAAACACGTGACGATTCTCTGCACCGGCCCTGGGGCTTAACCTAGGTCGACTTGCCTTCAAATGAGTACCTGATGCGGTGTTTAAATGTCGCCACTCGGGAGACGATGGCTGCCAGGCGTGGTGCTGGCCACCCACCCCCCCTGCTCTTTATGGATAGCCGTGTCGAGCGATCTCCCTCCCTCCCTGCCTCGCGACGTTCCTTGATCATGTGATTCCTTATACAGGGCAGTCACCCATCGAAGCACTAATCAGGTTTAAACCAGCTTAGCTTTCCAGATCCGATGCGATCGAGTACGTTCCGTGTTTGTTGTGTCGCAGGAAACCTCTAAAGAGCTTGAAAGCTCACTCGGTATTTTCTACTGTGATAACAATAATGATACACATTTTATCCATCGTCGTGGATGTAAATCGGTAATCGTGTGATCACGGGACACGGCGTGCCACGGCTAATTGGCGGCACTAGTTTCTCACGGGAGTTTTATTTCAAACAGAGATAATAATAATAATAGCGTTTTATATAGCGCCTTAGACTTTCAAGACCTCCAGTGAAAATAACAATTTTCTCCCCGTCGCTAATCCGTGGAGATATGTTACAGCCGAAAGGGACCGCCCCGAAAGCCACCGCTAATTCTTTATCAGCTCTCGTTGCACCGATCGTTTCGTGGGTCATGGTTAATTTAAACAATTTATCTTTCTTAAATTGCTTCAAAAGCACGTTTTTTGTTATTACCTCCTTTGAACTTTTATTAGACCTGCGCTTCAATTCGCCTCAATAATTCCAAATTTCGTAATGCTCAATTCCTCCTTTTTATGCATGTATTAAAAATATATATATCCCTTGTTTCTTTGCTAATGAACATAGGATGGAATGGGGCATCGAGCCCCCCCCCCACACGGTCAATGTTGATTCTGAAACGCGTGACTCCCGCAGTGAATTGCACGTGTGCCACATCGGTCGGTTGGTTTGTCATCATACTACAAGCAGCACATGCGTGATGGGTTTCACCTCCAACGCCTGATGATGCTTCGAACGTGGGAGTCGAGACGTCGCAAGGGGGAGAGAGGGATGGCCACAAAACCGTTGGTGAAATTCTGCCTGTAGCGTTCCAAAAAGACGTCACTTTGTACGCGCTTTAAAGTCGCGTTTTGAGCGAATGCGTTAAAAGCACTCGCTTGTGACACCCGTGGCTCGTCGCATCACCACTGACAGCACGCTGTTATCGGCTAACGTTGCTTAATGCGCCCCTGTCATATTGATTTGTTATGTGCAAGCCAGCCGGTTGGAGGGGATTTTTTTTTCTATCTCATGCAGCCCACACATCACTTAACAATGAAAATTATGAAAACCGGTACCGTCTTAGCGAGGCGGAGGAGTACTGGGGGTTCATTCAAAATTGATACTCCCGGCAATAAGCGTGCGTCGTTTGTCACCAAATAAAAGACGCACGTGGAGCGGTGGCGCGGTGGTTCGGCCATGGCTAGCGTTGGCTGTGGTGGAAAATGATACCTGAACGAGCCCTGGGCTTTCCCACCGCTTCTACCAAGTCACACGCACTGTACAGTGTCGCGGTGAGTAGCGCTGTCGCCTCACAGCAAGACGGTCCCTGGCTTGATTCCCAGCTCGGGTGCCTTTCTGTCTATGGCGTTTGCACACCCTCCCCCGTGTCCGCGTGGGTTTTAACCGGATACTCCGGTTTCTTCCCATAGCCATGCTGGCTAGGTTAATTGTCCTGACTAAATTTCCCCCGGTACCCTGAGATGCTGTGACTTGCTTACCCCTCCCCGCTGGACAACTGTTCAAAAGAGATACACATCTCGACGGTTCCTTCCAGCTTAAAAACAAACCGACTGACAGTACACGATATTAATTAAGCCCCTTCCATTCCCACGTCTCAAGCAAGCACAGGTGTAATCCATTCTCAAAGCCAATGCGAGAGGCGTAAAAAAACAACCACATTACCGCTTCGGAATGCGAAGCGCAAGACACACCTGGAGAGCCAAGCTGACACTTCGGAACGCGCGACAATTACCGTCACTCATGCCGCCGACACCCACACACGGCTAAAACACTCACGCGCAGTACTACAGGTATATAAACAACACGCGTGCGCTAGATATACATGACACCTACGCAGTAGCACAGCTACAAACGCACAGCTTGCGGCTCAACTATTTAATTAGCCTGACGATGCAGATACAGGTTGCAAGGCAGGGCCACACCCAGGATGGTACGCCAGTCCATCACAGGGCGATTTACTCCGCGAGGCCGATTAACCTACGCAGCAGCATGTCTTTGGACGGTGGGAGGAAACCGGAGTGCCCGGAGAAAACCCACGCGGACACGGGGGGAGAACACGCAAACGCCACACAGAAAGAACACGGGACGTTCTTGCTGCGAGGAGGAGGCGGCAGCACCACTCACCGCTCCACCTTGACACCGGATGGATGGATGGAGTTATTTGTTAAAGTGGACACGCCCCAAGACCTGTTCGGATGTCACTCACCATTGATGTAGCCATGACCAGGAATCGAACTGAGGTCAACGGGTTCACAGAGCCGCGTGTGCTAACCGTCACCGCCACCGCTCCGACCTATATACCCGGTACGTTAATAGAAAATGTATCGCGAGAGGACGAATCGATTTTAACTGAAGAATCAATGCGTCGTTACGCCGCTTAATGTTGGGGCTCGTCGCGCGCTTTAACGAACGCGTGCCACGGATTTCCGTACCTGGTAGGGCCGGTCGCTGCGGATATTATTAGCCCAGCTCATTATCGGGCTATGAGGGGATCATTACCAAATTACCGCGTCGACCTTTGGAGACTGCGTTGTGGTGGTTCGCGTGCTCGGTCGAGAGAACGGTCCCTCCAAGGAAAGGCCTGCTTCCTTCCCCCCCACATACAATGCGACGGTGTCATCTCAAGTACATTTCGGTGAACGTATTAAATCTATTCCATCAACACCTGTTTCAGGCACCTCTTTCACTTGTGATTGATCATTTTTTCTCTCTCTCTGTTTCTCACCTCTCCCGCTGCCTTGTTCCTTGTCCTCCCTCCTCCCCACCATTTCGCACCAACCTCCTCGCGTTCTCTCCCGACGTTCGCATGCAACCTTCACACTCACTCACCCGCACGCACCCACGCACACCCACACTCACCCACACGCAGTGAGAAATTCGTGGTGAGGCTCAACAAGCAAGGCATGCCCAAGAACAACGAGCGGCTGGAGCGCCAGTGCGTCCTCTTCACTGTGAGTTAATAATAATAATAATAGCATTTACAGAGCGCTTTTCACCCAAGGGTCACAAAGCACTGCACAGGGCTGCGTCCGGGGGGCACCTGGGTGTGGGTGGGTGGACAACCGTCACAAAGAGCTTACACTGCTCGACGCTTCCATCCAGCTTAAATACAAAACTGACCGACTGTATTGTAACGCGGCCGAATCCGTGCCGTTGTACAGGACCTGGGATACAAGGACTTGAAACGGGATCTCTACGTCGTCGCTCACGTTGTGCGAACCGGTAAGGTTTACAACGGCGACCGTTGTCACAGCGACGCATTCACAGCTCAAATTAACTCGTAGGCTTTCATGACCAATGCTATTCATAGTGAGGCTCTGTTTATGAGTTTAGGTCATGTGATAAAAAGGTGTGTAAGTGAAGTGCACCCGTCGATATTCCGGAGCAAACGAGCGAGCACATGCATCACTTACCTCAAATGATGGCACGTGCTCGCTCGTTTGCGTCTAGCAAAGAAGTCCGCCCGTTCGTTCGTATGTAACTCGATTTTTTATATATATATACTGTGATCGGCTTTACAGAGGTCGGTACGTAAGTACGGGCGTTCGTAAGTCAGGCGTTTGTAACCCGGGGACTGCCTGTATATAGGAAAGCAATGTCGGGCAGTGCACGCGAGTTAACTGACCGCCCGAAATACGCGAGACGGATTTCGCGTCGGCAGCGGCCAGGCCGTGATATCGATCGTCCGCCCCCCGCTTGTGCCCGGCGCCCGTCAGGCCGCATGCTGCCCAACGACTCGAAGAAGGGCCCGTCCAACGTGTCGTACCGCCGGCCGTACGGCTCGGCCGTGCTCAGCCTGGGCGAGTGGCTGCAGGCCGAGGCCGAGTGCCGCGACGAGAAGGAGTTCGTCCTCAAGGTCTACACGTACGTGGGCTACATCGCCTCTCGCGCGGCTGGTGTGGTCGTGGTGGCGGTGGTTTGGTGGTGGTGGTGGGATTTCAGGCGATGCACCCGTTGTCATTTGTTTTGATACTTACAGGGTGGGGCATAAGTGACTTTACCGGGAATAATGAATAATATTTGTTGGGTTTTTTTGGAAATTGTACTGATAGATGTTTTCACGGCTCGATGTATGATAATTGCGTTCCAAAGATGTTCTTTCGGGGATAGCAGTGTTGAAGGAGAGAGAGGGAACGCTCGACACGGCTATGCCGAAAGAACAGCTTTGATGGGCAACCGTCATGAATCGAGCCGTGAAACCCTACATCAGTACATCTCTGTATCCATCTTAACTGATCCCGGGTCTGCCCTAGCTCAATTCGGCTTCCAATGATTACCTAGTTCTGCGTGTAAACATTGAAAATTGGGGAAACAAAGGCAAAGGCTTCCATCCTTACCAAGGCCGCCAATAAAGCGCCGAGCGTTTGATGCGTTTTGACACCTGCGCCCAATTAAGTCGGCCGCGCCCAGCTTCGCGCTCAGATATATATATATATGTATGTGTGTGGGGGGGGGGGTTATCTTTCTTTTTTATTCATCAGCGAAATTAGAGCAGTAAAATTAACGACGTGAGTTCTTTACGAAAGCAGCGGCCGTCTGGGCCGAGCGCTGGATGTGCCACGGGGCATCCAGTAACGGCTCAGTTGGGAAACAGCCGCCCGGATTATTTTATCGATATTAACTCTCGGCGTTTCGTGTTCCCCCCGATCCGATTGGCTGTTTGTGTTTGCGGTTTACACGCTCGACCGTGGGCGATGATTCTCTTTACCTCGAGCCATGGAACACACATGTCGTCGTGACTTTTCAAGGTACAACAATGCGAACGAATTGCATCGGATCCTCCGATCCGATTGTCTGTTTGCGCTTGCGTAGCGCGATGATTCTTGTACTCCGACTTTTCTAGATGCAACAATGAAAACGAATGGCATCAGATCCAGGACAACATCATCAAGAAATCTAGCACCAAGTACAACCCGGCCTCTTCCAATTACGGTCAGCGCCCCGTGTGTGTGTGTAACGGCGCGGAATTTGCACAATTAGTTGTGTCACTGTGCCGGCAACTTTCCGTGGGTCTCTTACGTGCCGTCCAAGTTTGTCTCCAAAATAACTTCACGTTAAAAGAAAAGTGGCGCTTAATATCCAGTAAAGGAATTGTCCGTCTGATCCTGAATATTCGTTACTCTGCTTGCTGCCACCACAACTTCAATTTTACAAAGCCCTTTTTTTAAAGCACGCAAAGACAATGGACGCGTTCAGAAAATCATCGCTAATGTTGGCCGTGAACGTGAATCAAACTCGGGTCGACGGGTTTGTAGCCCAGCTCCCCACACAGACCCATGTTCACGCGTACAAACAAGGGTTGCTCCCGTACTTGGCTTATCCTGGGTCGAAGTGACGAGAGAAGAAGCAGTTTGCAACCGTGTTTCTGCGTCGCGCGAAAACATCTGCTTTGCCGGTACCTTGGGTGATATTTGACGACGGCATAAAACACTTGAACGCGGACTCTGAATAATTCGTAGGGAGACAGGAAACAGATCTCAGGGGTTGTCTGCTGGGACCGAGCGAGGGGTGGAAATCTGTTCTCCGGGCTGTTACACGACGGCCGAGCTGATCAGTCAAGTGTTTTGGGGCATTCGATCAAAAGCCACGGACAGGGAGCATTAATTTCGATGCATAATGCAAACGACTAACGTTTGCAAATTCAATCTTTTGTAAATCGTTGTAATTACTGTATTGCCTGATGATGCTTCCAACGTGGAAGGCGAAATGTCGCGAGGGAGAGAGGCAGATCGCTCGACACGACTATCCCGAAAGGACAGCTCTGAAGAGCAACCATCATGAATCGAGCCGTGAAAACCTACATCAATACATAGACGGAGGTTTATTATTACA
This sequence comes from Geotria australis, assembly GCA_036362915.1. Classification (NCBI taxonomy): domain Eukaryota; kingdom Metazoa; phylum Chordata; class Hyperoartia; order Petromyzontiformes; family Geotriidae; genus Geotria; species Geotria australis. The sequence continues at coordinate 2,283,227 of JAZEWU010000043.1, read as the reverse complement.
GCATTATTATTATTATTACAGCGTTCACGTCGCGATCCCTGTCAGGTAGTACTTGGTATTGCCTGCGAATTCTACCAAACACTTCGAGGCCGAGCTGAAAGACAACGATGTCCAGAGGCTGACCATCGTGCTTCGAAGAATCGCAAAGAAGAAGAAGAAGTAGAAAATACCCAGCGAGCTTGCAAGCTCCGGAAGCGGTATTCCTGCGAGACAGCAAAGGTGCTTTATAGGTAACGTGCCCGTTCGCGGTATAGTTGGGCGGTGCCGGTGAGATTAAAAACACACCCCCGTTTAACAAAAGTCTGTTGGAAACACAATAATAATAATCAGGCCATCCTGAAAGAACCTGCGCAGCGTCGGGTTTTTTTTTTCCCCCCCGCGCTTTGTCTCGTGGTGGACCGATTAAATCGCCGAGATACGCGCTGAGTAATGGCATCGCGGTGCCCTCCGCGTGCCCTCATTTCGGCGTTGTAATTGGCCGTCGTCGGCCCACTCCCTTGGCCTCCTTCTCCGCGGCGTTGGGCGCGAAATCGAGTCTCGGCGGAGGCCGTTTTTCACGCGACGACGGAAACAAAATAATGTCTCGGCGGATTCGAATATTTTTTGGTAACGGAGGCCCCCACACCCCTCTAGCCGGCGCCTTTTCGCGAGGCGGTGAGAAAATACGATGGGATGGAAGCGCGGGCTGCGATCACAGCTTGCTTGTTCGGCGGAACGGAGAAACACTCCCGGTGCAGGTTATTTTTTACGGTTTCTCTCCCCGTTTGTCCCCCTCGAGTGGTCATCTCGGTCATCGTTGTTTTCTGCCGTGCTCCTCTTCCGTGACCGATCGGCGGGAGACTCAGTCGATTCGGATGATTTGCTGTTAATCTAAAAAAAAAAAAAGACTTTGGGCTTTGACCTTACCGCAGGTGAGTTGTTAGTTGATGGGGTTTTTTTTTTCCCGTAGAGGACGTTGGCGGTGCGTCTTGCTTATCGTGGCGGCTGCCACCTTGCCATCCGAGGCGCCGAAGCGATAACTCCGCGAGTCATTCAAGTTACGATTTAACAGTAAAGTGTAGAAAAAACAAGGTGTTTGTGGCTGAAGGGTAATGTGCCTGCCGCTCGCCGTCCTTTGAAACGCTGCCTTTGAAATGCTCTTGTGAAAAAAAAGTATTTATTTGAGGCATCTTTCCATCAAGAGCGTTATTCGATTTTCTTAGATGAAGACTTGTCCGCTTAAATGTTAATTAATACTGGGAATGGAGGTAATGCAGGGCCGCAAATTGCTTTGCTCGGTTCACGTAAGATATATTTCATTTGTCACTTTTCAGAGCATTTCTGACACGGGATTTTAAAAACGTAACTCTTTATAATGTGAATAATGTAATGACAGTTTCTTTTAAATTGTCCACCGTTTTGTTTAAAGCAATAGAAATTTTCGCGAGATTTTATTCAATATCTGCCTCCCGACTTTAACCTCCCCAGAACTGAATACAGCATATATATATATAAACTATATTGTATATTGTGACGGTGGAAAGCACTCATTATAAACTCAGTTACCTATACTGCCAAGTTCAGCTTTACGAAATCCACTCCAACCTGCTCTCTCACCCACTTCTCTGTTTCGTAATTTTGAGTCCAGTCCAGCTTTTATAGCTGTCCTGGGCACAGTGAGTAGTGCTGCCGCCTCACAGCAATAAGGCACTGGGTTCGATTTCTGGCTCGGGTGCCTTTCTGTGTGGAGTTTTCAAGTTCTAACCGTTTCCGCGCGAGTTTTTCTCCGGGTACTCTGAGTTCCACCCACAGTCCAAAGGCACGCTGCCGCTTAGGTTCATTGTCCTGACTAAATTGGCCCTGGTGCCCTGTGGATATAGCCCTGCCTTGTGCCTTGTATCTGCCGGGACAGGCTCCAACCCCCCCACGACTCTCTACACGGTTAAGTGGGTAGTGATCATATGTGAAATTCCTCCAGGAGGGAAAACACACATTTTTGTGACATTTGCAGGATAATAATAAGTATAGCATTTTAATAATGATAGTATTTTATAGAGCGCCTTTCACCCGAGGGTTACAAAGCGCTGCACAAGGGCCGCGGAGAGAAACGGTATGTCAACAACGACAGAAAAAACAACTAATAAAAACCAAAACAACAAAACATAAATGATTAAGGCTGCTTCGAATAACATAAAGCATTTTTGTCATTAGGACAAATAGCTGTTTCATACTTCACATTACCGTATTGTAATGTCTATTAAATGTGTGGTAAGGCCTACTACCTCCGTACAATGAAACATGACTTCCTGACATTTATTGTGAAATGCTTCAAAGCACACTTCTTGACACAGTTCTGCCAATACTGCATTATTATTTTTTCAAGCTTTTTTTTTACTTGCATTATCTATTTAAAGATAAGAATGCTTGAACATCGCATTACACTTAACCTAAGGGGAAGACGAAAATGTAGCCAAATTGACTTGGGATCAAAAAGCAATTATGGCGCTGAATATCCAGTTAAGGCACCATCGCTGTGAAGCTCACTAATTATTACTCTCTTTGCCGCCGTCACAATTTCCAACGAAAATCGAATTTCACAGAGCCGTCTTTATTAAAGCACATAAAGTCAAACATTCCCCGTATAACCTGTCTTCGAGCACGTATAAAGGCCGGCACAGCACACGAGGGAGGGGGGGGGTGAGTGGCCAGGAAGTCGTGATAAAGGTGGAAAACTGCTTCCGGCAGTTGATGGTACTGGTGCAAAGGTGGGAATTGAAAGCCGAACTAGCGTTACGGTTGCAGAAGAGCAAATCGATAAGTGACACGTAAAGCTGAAATAACCATCGTAAAAGCCTCGGTGTTGTGCAGAAAAAAAAATCCTTCACCTAAACCACTGAAGTCACACCAAAACACACTTGAACCCCGATGGAAGCCGCTCTCAGGACGTACGACGCCCTGGCGCCGATCTCGCGACGACAGACGCGGGCAGTCCCAAACGCGTCGACCCGCGCGCCTGTGCCGTGATTGAAACCACGACGCCTCGAATCGGCTGATGTTGTAGTTAGCGCTTGTAGGAACAGCAGGGATCCATCCATCCATCCATCGTTAGCAACCGCTTAATAATAATAA
>JAZEWU010000043.1:2227163-2253681 GCA_036362915.1 Geotria australis | reverse complement strand
AGGAGGGAACAAATGTCCCCTAGCAGACACAGATCGGAAGAGAGAGAGAGAGAGCCAACATCTCGGCACGGCACCGATACCGATAACCCACTCCAACGTCACCTTGATATGTTCAGGGTGGATCAGAAAGTGGACCCATAGCAACAATGAAACAAAATACACTCAAAGACTTTCTAACGGTAAGAAAATGTACTGTTGAAGGCTTTTACGGCTAAATTTATGACGGTTGCTCTTCGAAGCTGTTCTTTCGGGACAGCCGTGGATGCTTGCAATGTGGGAGGCGAAACGTCGCGATGGAGAGATGGAGATCGCTCGACACGGCTATCCCGAAAGAACAGCTTTGAAGAGTAAGAAAATGTCGCGTATGTTTCCTGTAGGTCCAGATTTCCAATACACGCTGAATAAAAAATATAATTTCCTTTCAGGGTAGTGTTATTGACAGACACGTCCAGCGTTTTGTTATTCGTGCATGTTCACCACTGCCAACCGCTCGTATCGCAGTCCAACAATCTGCACGTTTCATTAATCCCCCGTGCGTGTGCGTGTTTGTGCGCTGTGTGTTTGCGCGTGTTGTGTGTTCGTGCGTTGTGCGTTAACGGTACATCGCTCGGCCACTGCCAGGAGTTCGTTCTTCAGATCTTCTCCGTGTTCAGCATCCTCATGAAGCAGGAGGTCTTTCCGCGCGACTGGATGGTCATGAGGATGGTCATCAGCAGGTGAGGAGCCTCGCATCGGGATTCGGCCGGCGGAAAGAGTTTCAACGCGAAGGCTTTTCGTGACCAATGTTATCCATAGTATAGCTCGTTTTGCGGAGTTAGGTCACGTTAAAATGTAGTGTCGTAAAAGCCGCCTCCACTCGACACAGCCGATTACGTGACCTAACTCGTAAAAAGAGTTATACTAGGGAAGAGTCTTGTTCGGTTCAAGCAGTAGAGCAGGGGTCGGCAACGCTTGGCACGCGTGCCATGAGTGGCATACATGGTCGATAGAGAGATAGATGTTTATTATTACAGTGGCACAATGCCCAGTGAGCTTGCAAGCTCTTTACAGGATTCCTACAACACGACAAACACTGTTTCCTATCTCTAACACCGGCTCCTGTCTCTAACACTGATAGATAGATGTGTATTATTACATCAGAAAAGTGACCGGTGAGCTTTCAAGCTCTTTACGGGATTCCTGCGACGCAACTAACAAACGCAAATTTAGAATAAACAAATAAAAAATACCAAAATAGCAAATTAACCACACGCAGTGAAAGTCTAATTAACGGCAGACACACTGCCGGTGCACCTTCCGCACTTCGCGTGGCCTCAAAGTGCACCTGGCCTGGCACCAGGGCCGAGGCGACATCACCGCCAGTTAGCGCCGCACGGCGGTTGTCGTCGTTGTGTTCCTTCTGCCCGTGTTGAGACGTGTATGCGTTGTGTCTTTGTAGTGTAATCGTGACAACGATGAAGCAACTGAGTCCAGCACTTCACCAGAACTTTGGCAACGAATCGTTTGACATACAGGTCAGGCGTCGCACATTCACGGCGCGACCACGGGGGTGACTTGTGGATTAATGACTGAGAGGGCGCCGATAAGATTGTTAGTTATAATTGTGAAGGAGGGTGGACCAGACATCCCTTTCCTCAGCAACAGATTTCAGCTCTTCCAGGAATCCCCCTCCAGGAAGAGCTGGAATCTGTTGCTGAGGAAAGGGATGTCTGGTCCACTCTCCTTGAACTGCTGCCGCCGCGACCCTCACCAGGACAAGCGGTTTAGAAAATGGATGGATGGACTTTAATCAATGATAATCCATCCAACTATTATCACAAGCCGCGTAATCCTATACAGGGTTGCGGTGAGCCGGAGCCTATCCCGGCAGACACATGGCGCAAGATAGGGCTATACCCAAGATAATTAATGATAATGAGTGCTGTTATGATGGTGTCTGGTGGTGATGAAGATGGTGGTTGTGATGTCGATAACAGAATGAACAGTGTGATGCTGATAATTAATGATGAAGATGTTGATTGGAAGATGATTGTCCGATAAGCGACGATTTTAGTTGAGATTTTAGGGTAACAGTAACCGTCGATTCACTGAGAAGCCTCGACTCAACCCTGTGGGTTCTGTCCGCGCGTTTTCGCCAGATATGGACGTTTTACTTCTCTCTCGCGGTGCTCTTCATCAACCAGCCGAGTCTGCAGCTGGAGGCCTTCAGCCCCCTGAAGAGGAAGCAGATCCTGAGCAAGTGAGTTCTCCGTCATTATGCTCTGCGTTGACGTTTTGCATCTCACAGAAAGAAAGTCCTGGCCGAGGCTGCCTTTCTGCGTGGAGAATTGCGCTACTGGGAGCAAATATCCAGAACGAAAGTCGGCTCAGACGTATCACAGGGCTATTCAACGTGTAACAGATAGATAGATGTTTATTCATTACAGCAGAAAAATACCCAGTGAGCTTGCCATGATAATATTTTCCATGAATCCGGTAAGGTTGTGCGAACTTTGAACGGTATGCGTGATGCTGTAAAATTAAATGAACGGCGTTTTAACGTTTTAAAGTATAATCTTTTGCCTTTGGTGAGCGCGTGTTGTCGTTTATTTTCGCGCGAGTTAGCGGGCCACTGACTGTCGGTGAAACGCGTGGCACTTTCGGGCGAGCCGAGGAGACCCGCTCGCGAATAGGACACGGTGACAAAAAAGTGATGGAGTGCCGCGGCGTTGTTATAAATAATGCAAACACACCTGCGATGTTAATAACCTCCGAGATTGGCCTGTCTGCCGGCAGCGCTTAAAATATTAAGGAAGGACACAGGGAGGAGGGTGGCAGTCCCAAAACGCCGCATCTGATAACAGATTACCTCGAGGGTTATCCGCGCGTGTGTCTACACATTTGCGCGCCTGGTCCTAAGCTGCTCTAAAACATCTTCATCATCTTGCACCGAACGCACGCAGAAAAAGTCTTCATAATCCCGTCGTTAAGAGGATTGGGTTGTTTCACTCCGCTAATTAATTTTTACGACACGCGTGTTTCTCTCTCCGCTATTAAGTATTAATTCGTGGCCGGGTTCGCGACCGTCTGAGATATTGTTTCTTATTTTACCGCGCGATTGCGGAGGTCGTAAGAGGTCGCAACCCGTAGAATTGCAATGCAAAGTCTTGTTGTTGTTTGTATTATTATTGTTGTTAGCATCCGAGTGCATGAGTTTTATAGCGGTCGAACGGAAGGTTGCGTAACGCGCTCGAAGGCAAAACAGCTTGAAACTCAGAGCGTAAAGTGCAGGGTCATACATCAGACTAAAAGTATTAATAGCCTGGCCGCTGTCATATTTTATCAAGCTTCTTGCTGTCGAATTATCATATTTATACTTGCATCGAATTTATGTCGTGCTGCAAATTAACGAATGTGCACTTTTATTTTTAATCACAGCGTGGCTCAGAGTTGAGGGGTTTTTTTTTTTGGTTCCAATGTTTTAATCAAAAATGCTTTAGGGGCCGTGTTATTAAAATCATCTAGTTAATTTTCTTTGCAACAAACCAGCTCTTAACGACTCGTACACTTAATTAAGTCTGATATATTCGTGACACCGCATGGATGCACAGAAATTATGATAGCTTATTTAATTACGATACTGTCCGTATTACCGCTTCCAAGACATCCGGGTGAGTGTGGAAGAGTAGGCCAAGATACACTGAATGGGGGCTCTTTAGAGGTCCACCTTGCAGGGATCTTGACACCAGCAGTTTCTGACAGCGGATGGGTGAATATTATTAATACATCTCGAAGTCCAGAAGCTGACCATCGCGCTTCGAAGAATCGCAAAGAAGAAGATTAATACATCTGACCACGCTCTGTGTATGCTCGCTGTTGTGTAATGCACAGGTACGGAGACATGAGGGTGCTCATGGCTCACGAGGTCTTCAGGATGTGGCAGAGCCTTGGTAAGTACGCACAGCCTCTGTGTGGTCGCATTAAGGAGTAGCGAATAATGCCTCCAAATCAACGGGTGCAACGCGCCCGGAGAAAATGCGCGCGTTACAAAAGTAGATTATTATTAAGTTCCGTTCGCGAGTAGCACCTATTCTTCTTCTTTGCGATTCTTCGAAGCACGATGGTCAGCTTCTGGACATCGTTGTCTTTCAGCTCGGCCTCGAAGTATTCGGTAAAAGGCGCTATATAAGTGTTCGGTGAAAGGCGCTATATAAATGCTATTATTATTATTATTAATTCGCAGGCAATACCAAGCATCACCTGACAGGGATCGCGACGTGAACGCTTCTACCTTGACCCCCAGTAGCACCTATGAAGGCCGGCAACGGCACACGCACGAGGGGAGTGGGTGGCCAGCACCGCACGCGGCCGCCTTTCTCTCCCTCCCGGTGGCGATGTTTTGACGCACCGCACCGGGTACTAATTTCAGGCTGAGTCGACCTAGTCGAGGCCCGGGACCGGTTCGGAAAATCGTCACTGTTGTCGGTCGTGAGCGGGAACCGAACTCGGGTGTGCCGGGTTCGTAGCGTGGCGCGCTAACCGCTACACTTCCGCTCCCTGAGCAACGCACACACACACACGGGGGTCGTGCGTGGGCACGCTCGTGTGTTTTCATCACTCCGTACCTCCTAAAATCTAAAATAAGCAACGTGTAGCACGGGCTGGTGAGAAAATGGTAATAACGAGGTTTTTGTTTTTTTCTTCTTGTCACTGGTAAAGGGCTTAACAGGCAGGTTAAAGCTCGATATAAATAGAACGATGAATCAGAGACCGTCGGTGTGTGAAAAAGCTTTATTTTATTCATCACGCGAGGCGGAGCCGGCGGGACGCGGCGGCGGCGGGGTTTAGGGGGAAAACCGCGTCTCAAAGACTCCTGAAAGACGTTCGTTCGTCTCGTATGTAAAACTTCTCGGAGCCTGGGCGATGAAATGTTTAAAAAAAAAAAAACAACTGGGCCGGCGTTATCGCGAGGTTCCTGGACTGCTTTTGCCGCCCGCCGTACTAATAATAATAATAATTTTACATTTATAACGCGCACACATTCATTCAATGTCGAAGGTATTCACCGACGAGAGAACGACTCGGAGGCGCAGCGAGGAAAGCGCAGAGAGGCGGAGGAGGCAGCCAGGCGGTTTGCCGGCGCCATATTGCCACACACTGCTTCCTATATATTATGATGCTATCGGCCAAATAATTAATGAGTGTTTTTTTTTTTACTTGTGGGAGGAAACCGGAGAACCCGGAGGAAACCCACGCAGAAACAGGGGGAGAACACACAAACTCCACACAGATAGGCGCCCGAGCCGAGATTCGAACCCGGGACCTTCTTGCTGTGCGGCGCAGATGTTACCACTGCGCCACCCTACCCCGCACTCTCGCGACGCAAACGACCGACATTTGTGTTGACGCGGCACCGCTTCTCCTCCGACGAAATGCGGCCAGCCGTCGGCCCTCCGACAATTTTTCTAACAGCGCTAAGTGGTCGGTCCCGTTCAGATTATAACGCACGGCAGATGGAGCGGCTCTTTCTGCTTTCTGACTGCTACTCGCCCGCACGCTAAGCCGTGGAGATGGGGAGCGGTGGGTAGGGTAGGTACGGGAAATTGTCCCTGGCCTCTAGGCTGACAGGGCCGCCAGAAAGTACCCTGGGCCAGGAGTATGTAGCCGCGGGCCTTCTGATAACAAACGGTGGCCCTGTGCTCACCGTGAGCAGTGTCTATCGATGAGCGGCACGGTGGTGCGGTGAGTGTCACTTCTGCTTCACAGCAAGAAGGTTCCAGGTTCAATTCCTAGCTCGGATACCTTTCTGTGCGGAGCTTGCATGTTGTCCCCGTGTCCGCGTGGATTTTCGCCAGATACTGCGGTTTCCTCACACGGTCCAAAGCCACGCTGCTGCATAGGTTAATTGTCCTGACTAAATTGAACCCCGGTGTGCCCTGAGATGTTGTGACTTACTTACACCCTCCCCGGCTGGACAATTGTTAAAAAGAGCTACGCGGCAGCATCATCGGTCCACGCGAATGTCTCGCGACGAGAAAGCGTGGATCGTACCGACGCGCGGATCGGAGCGATTCCTTCGCCGTTCCCTGTCGCGCCAGGGGACCACAAGGCTCACTTCATCCCCGGCCTCCTGGGACCCTTCCTCGAGGTGACCCTGGTGCCGCAGACGGAGCTGAGACGCGTCCTCATCCCCATCTTCCACGAGATGATGGACTGCGAGCAGCGAAAGAACGGCTCCTTCAAGCAGGTGACGTCGCCGCCGCGGCCGCTGGGCTCGCGCGGTTAGCTCGCTACGCTGTGACCTCACCGCCCGACACCAGAACCGGTCCTGGGCCCTCCCCTAGGTCGACCCGGCCTCAAATGAGCACCTGGTCCGATGCATGCAAACATCGCCGCTAGGGAGCCAAAGGTGGCCTGGCGTGGTGATGGCCGACCCACCCCCTTCGTGTGCCGCACTGGACTTCGTAGGTGCTCGCCAACAGCACTTGACCCTACAGTTTGTTAAGGCTATACGGGGGAACCTTTGTCTTTGGTGGACCACAAATGTAAAATACAGTGGTCCCTCGCTTTACGATATTAATCCGTTCCAGAATACGTATCGTAATGTGAAACCATCGTAAAGAGTACACGTGTTTCAAACAAAGGAGAAGTAAAAACTTAGATGTGAACACTCAAACGCGCCGCTATTGGCTGAGAAGCTACCCAAGCGGCATGCGTTCGCATCGCCGATTGGCTGCCGCGCCGCCCACGCTCACTCGCAGCCATATCGTAACACGTATCCTTAAAGTGAAATTTGATCATCGTAATGTGATACTAATACTAATGTTCTTGCAGAGCCGCATATCGTAAAGTGTTTTCATCGTGTTGTGGGGGCCATCGTAAAGCGAGGGACCGCTGTGAACACGACAGCGACGATTGGGTGGCAAGCGGTCCAAGCGGTTCACGCGGGGCTCATAACGGCCGCGTCGAGTTTGAGGCTCCCTCCCGATCTGGTCTCTTTTCTACAAGACCGTCATCTTGCTTGAGGTGGCTGCTGTCGTGGGAAATCTGCGAGTCTTCCGCGGAGATTAAAATGTCCCTGTTTATTGTCACCGGTGTAACAATCTGTACGTGATAGAAAATAAATGTGCTTCATGTACGGATGTGTGTGCGCGCGCGCTGAAGTTACCGGGTTCGAATCCTTAATTCGCACAAATTTGATCCGTGCAACACCAGGAATTAAGTCTTATTTCAGCTTCAATACCCCGCTCATCGATTATTTTTCTAAAATGTTAAGACTATTTCAACTTTAAAAGATTCACTTTTGCGCGAAGAACGCGTTCCACGCTTGGAACAAAATCGCCCATAGGGCGGGTGCTCTGCTAGTATCGACAATAACATCACTCCGGCAACGTAAGATATTCCTAATCTCACGGTACGTCCTGGTCTGTGTAACCTCGGTGTGCCAACCCTCATCATCTTACCCGCCTGGTCTCACGGAGCTTCTGGATTCTATCCCGGGCAGCTGCTCGCGATTAAAGACGGTCTCAAGATATTGCCGGCTAATGGCCTCTGACCAGCCGCCCAATGACGTGAAATTGTCCCGAGTTAAATCGCTGCATCGCCGGCCGTGAAAAAAAAACACATTTGAGGAATCCTCAGAGCTGCTCTGTCGGGATGGTCGTGTAGTGCGCTCTCCCTCGCGACGTTTCGCCTGCCACATTGGAAGCATCGTCAGGCGTTCAGCGTGGGAGGCGAAACATCGCGAGCTAGAGATGAAGAGTGCTCAGTGACACGGACATCCCGAAATAACAGCTCTGAAGAGCAACCATCATGAATCGAGGCATGAAAAACCTCCATCAGTAACATTCCAGAAATCTGTTTCTCAAGTGTACTAGGCTGCTGCCGTCGTATCGGTGCTTGATATATTGGCTTATCCGTTGTTGGGGATGTGTTGGGTTACGGATGCCCCCTGCTGGTAAGTTGAGCCCCATCATCATCCGCCGGTGACGCTCGTGAATCTTCACGGGAGCCGTCTGGCCGGAGTACAGCCGGATCACCGTTCCAATCGGTTAAAAAGTAAACGAGAAATTCTCCCGCAATACGCGCGTTGACGGTGTGAGTGTGACTCCGGCAGATCATTTAACGCGCCGTGTAAATCACTCGCAAATAATCGCACGATCCGCAACGCGCCCGTGGATCTCGTGGGTTCGCGCTTAAATAACGGTGTCGTGATGCGACACAGATGCCACGGCGCGCGTCGAGGGGCTGCCAGGGAGGTGTGTTTACGTTGTGCTCGCAGCTGCGCGATCACGACAGACGTGGCTTTTAGAGGGTTTTAAATACCCATTAAGCACGACACGCCTATACTTTAGGCTTGCGTTGTTTAAATCTGCTCTGACTTTATTGCCGGCCGCGCTATAAATCCGCCCGCGACGTACAGAGGGCGACCGCTTCCGCCGCCTGTTGATGGTAACTCGTGCACCAAGCGACAGAAACCCGCACGGCAATAGCGAGGTGGGGAACTAATCGATTCTAGAATCAAATCACGACGCCGCGATTTCAACTGATGGGGTTGCTCTTCGGAGGCAAAACGTCGCGAGCGACAGATGGAGGTCGCTCCACACGGCTGTCTCGAAATAACAGCCCTGAAGAGCAACCGTCATGAATCGAGCCGTGACAAACCTACAGAAATAAATTCATCGAACTGCCAAGGCGGGGCGACGCCGCCCCCCCCGACCTCCACCCGGTGGTGAATCATGACCCAGCGACCGTCCAGGGAATGACATTGGCGCGGGTACTCTGGCCAGAATATAAATTGTTTGGCAGGACAGAAACACTTGTGTGCAAAGCCGAGCCCAGTTGTAATTTCGCCGTCACCGGAGTGCCCCTAGCGGTACGTGACCGGAATGGCGATCGTCGGTGGTGTGAATTTTTTTGATTTATTTTTTTTAACAACGGAGCAACCCGGTGGTGTCGCGCGTTCAGGTGGAAGCGGAGATCATCGACAAGCTGGACAGTCTCCTGTCGGAGGGCCGAGGCGACGAAGACTACAGGGAACTCTTCAGCTTGATGTGAGTCTGCCGGACGGAATCCCGCCAACACGCACACATTCAAGGGCTAATGCCGCCTTCGCGCTGATGTAGGTTTTCACGGTTCGATTCATGACGGTTTGCTCTTCGGAGCCGTTCTTTCGGGATAGCCGCGTCACCGAGCGATCTCCCTCTGTCGCGCGCGACGAACGTGGGAGGCGAAACGTCTATCGCCAAAAGAACAGCTCTGAACAGCAACCGTCAATTGCACCTGCGTTGTTCGAACGGTCAAGGTGCAGCCCTGCGGTTTCTTGCTCGCACCACTGCTGGCAAGCGCGCCTCTCGAGAGCACCGCTAGAATCGCCATTCTCAACCGGTGGGTCACCACCCATCGGTGGGCCGCGAGGGGCACCTACAGCTCCGTAGAGACCAGACTCCAGTGGGCCAAGTGGGTCTTGAGATGCAAAATGTTGAGAACTCCTACTCTAAAAAGGTATTTCGGCCTACTCGCTAATCGTCTCACCGAGGCAGCGTCATTACTTGAGCGGTCGTTGCAGATATTATCGCTCGCGGCAGTAGGTGGGACACCGTCGCTTAATTACGGCAGAGGTGATTCGGAATGAAAAGCCCTCTAACTGCGCCACTAGTGCCATCAATTTTGAGGGGCATCTGAAATGTAATTTGATAGACTCTCACAGAGACATTTTGAATTGCCTCCTACCTGGAAAAATCCGGCACGCGACAGCCCATTGACATTGCATGATTGCGGGTTATTTTCACGTGAAGAGCTGCATATGTGTGAGTGATCACGTTTGTTGGTGTGAGCTGCGCAAGGATGAGCGGATGTGTGATTTAATGACTTGATGGGAATTCCTATTTCACGCTCGCTTGACGGAATACAGAACGCCGCTATTCGGACCATATCCGAGGTATTTTGTTTTATCGATGTCAACTGTTTTTTTTATTTATTACGTTTGTCGTGTCTCGTGTTGTCATGCAAGTTATTGTGTTTGTGTAATTTGTTATTTTGATGTTTTGTTTGATATAGTGCCTTATCGAATGTGTGAACCCTTGCACAAGCCATGGAAATATACTACATTTCTGGAAAGAAAAATAGATCGTTGGTTTACTGTTGGCCATATTTTCTGACTACAGATAAAAAATATTGTAAAGAAAAAATCAACACACTCGATCACGCTGAAGAAGGGCCATTACCCAAAACGTTCCGTAGGACACAGTGTTATTGACAAAATGTGTTGAATGTTTTTCTGCTTAATTGTGCTTTTGCACTGCTGCCAACACAGCAGCGTCACCAAGGATTTGTAAACAATTTAGGTAATTTTCATGAACGTAGGATTTCAATAATTACTACAGTTTCTATTTGCGTAACGTGCGGAATTTTTTTTCCAGAATGTTAATTGCTAGATATTTCCCCAATAAGGCAGTGTCCGTTGTTTTAAAATAAATAATACAATTCTTACTCAATTAATTATCTCAACAAAATGTTTTTTTTAAACGCATTTTGCCATCAAAACACACGATGTCAATGAGGCAGTCTGCCATACGGCCAAGCCACCCATCCACTCAGTCAATCTTCAGAGTCGGTTTAAACTAACCCAACCATGCATTTACGCAGGACTGCTTTCCGTACTCACACTCAGTCAGTCCATTTTTACTCAAACTGGAAGAAACCATTGAGCTGTGCAGCCCTTTATAACATTTGTTCAGCTGGGAGGGGTAAGGCAACTTCCAACATCGCAGGGCACCGGGTGCAATTTAGTCCAGGACAATTAACCTAGATAGATGTTTATTATTACAGCAGAAAAATACCCAGTGAGTTTGCACGCTCTTTACTGGACTCCTGCGACACAACAAACATGCCAATTCCATCCATCCATCTATTTTCTAAACCGCATTGTCCTGGTGAGGGTCGCGGTGGCAGCAGTCCAAGGAGGATGGAACCATACATCCCCTTTACCTCAGCAACAGATTCCAAACATGCGAATAGCTGACAATAATAAAAACAAATATATACAAGATTCATAACGATGGATGGGAAATCAGCAGCAGCAGCGTGCCTTTGGACTGTGGGTTTAAACCGGAGTACCCGGCGAATAACCCCATCACCTCGAGCCGGCGCGATCATCTCGGTTGTCGGCGTGCGTCGCCGCGAATTGTCCGAGCGGCTGGGGGCTCGGCGTCACCGCCGCGTGGGTCCTGTCCCTGCCGCCAGTTTGCTGGAGCGGATCGAGCAGGAGACGTGGAGGGAGAGCGGCGTCTCGTTCGTCACGTCGGTCACCCGCCTCATGGAGAGGCTGCTCGATTACAGGTGTGAGCTCGTTGTTGTCGGCTTCTCGCACACGGCAGAGATCCACCACCCCCCCACCCCACACGACAACAACCGCAGTTTGCCACTAAGCGACGGTGATGTCGCCCACAGCGCTTGTGCAGGGCTATATGCAACGTGAGGCTGTCACGTGAAGTGTCGAAGGCTCGCCGACGGGAGGTCACGGGACAGACCCATGTGTAATTGGCTGCCGGATAGACACGCAGCCTCGTGTCTATGCGGGGGGGAATCGACGTTTGAAAACTACTCTTAACAGCACACACTTTTTGCATGCTGTTCTGGTCTTCATAGCTGCAAGCTGACAGCACTCCACCCCACATTCTTTGAAGGCTATATGGCGGATCTTTGTCTTGGTCCGTGCCGTGTGCAGGGATTGCATGAAGGGAGACGAGGTGCAGGACAAGAAAATTGGCTGTGCCGTGAGTTTGTTGGTGAGGTTTTTTTATTTCATTCCACAGTCGAATCAATAAAAAAAATACACACAGTTCCGTAGTTTTTATTCATAATAATATTCGATCATCCTCAACATGTAGCAATGCCGGTCTAAACGGCCACTGTCCAGGTTGACCCGGGTTGGCCGGTTGTCTGGAATCTCCCCACAGACCTGTTCACTAAGAGAGACCCTAGCAGCAGTGCTAGACTCCAGACCTGTTCAGCAAGCGAAACCCTAGCATGGAGTGCTAGACTCCAGACCTGTTAACTAAGGGAATACCTAGCAGGAGTGCTGAATTCCAGGTGACATAGCTCTGGGGTTCATTGGAACACACAAATCCCCGTCACCACCACGATGAACAAATGTACCAATTAAAAATAAATTCAGTCCGTTCCATTGATTCCCAATGCCTGAGCACGACCTTAGTTCAATGCGCGCGCGTCACAAACCGTACGAGCCGAACGAACGAGTGGAAACTGCCCGTGTGGATCCGGCAGAACTTCTACAAGACGGAAATCAACAAGGAAGAGATGTACATCCGCTACATCCACAAGCTGTGTGACATGCACCTGCAGGCGCAGAACTACACGGGTACGTCACACGCGCACGCACATCGCGATACGTAGGGGCACAGGGTCTGCCAGGTTGGTGCCGGCTGTCCGCATGACTGCCTTCCTCCCCTGCCCGCCACCTCTCTGCCGTTTCCTGCAGCATCTTGAGACCTCTCTGCGCGAAAGGCGCGAGTCGTATATAAATGTGTTAGATTGTGCGAATGTAGGTTTTCGCGGCTCGGTGTATGAGTTGCTCTCCGTTGCTGTTCTTTCGGGATAGCCGCTCTCTCCCTCGCGACGTTTCGCCTGATGATGCTAGCGTGGGGTGAGAGAGAGAGAGAGCCCGACACGGCTATCCCGCAAGAACAGCTCTGAAGAGCAACCATCATCTATCTATATATTTTTTTCAATTTGCATGTTCGTTGGGCCGCAGGAATCCCGTAAGAGCTTGCAAGCTCACCGGGTGTTTTTTTTTTGCCGTAATAATAATAAACATCTTTCTATCTACGTGATGGACTGGCGTCCCGTCAAAGGTATAACCCTGCCTTGCGTCCCTGTGTCTGCCGGGATAGGCTGCGGCACACCGCGGACCCTGTCCAGGATTAAGCGGTTTCTGACAATGGATGGATCTTTCTATCTATCGATCTCACCGTTCCAGCCCGACTCCACTCTCCCCCCCCCGGGTCGTCACTCACCGCCGCCGACGCGACCTTCTCTCTCCGCAGAGGCTGGCTTCACTCTGCTGCTGTACTGCGAGCTGCTGGGCTGGGAGGAGCGCCCCCTGGGGCCCTTCCTGCACTACCCGGCCCAGACCGAGTGGGAGCGCAAGGAGAGCATCCTCCTCAAGATCCTGCACTTCTTCCACAAGGGCAAGGTCAGGGGCCTCGCCGGCGTTTCGCCTTCCGCGTTTGGAGGCACCGGCAGCACGACTTTGTTTCTCCCTCGTGTCTGTCTCTCTGTCTGGCTGTCTCTGTGTGCCTGTGTCTCCCCCTGTCGCTCACCCTCCCTCCCTGTCTCCCTCCGTGTTTGTCTTTAAGGAAGTGACGGGCGTTTTAGGGGACGCTGGCAGATTTTTGCCGCTCTTAAGATTGCCAGGTTCACGACCTTTCAGTATATTCGAAGCAGCCTTAATCATTACATTTTTGTTGTTTTGGATTTTATTAGTTGTTTTTTTTTCTGTCGTTGTTGACATGCCGTTTTCTCCGCGGCCCTTGTGCAGCGCTTTGTGACCCTCGGGTGAAAGGCGCTCTATAAAATGCTATTATTATTATTACCTGCGGCCAGCCAGACGGCATAGCTTGCGGCTGTTGATAAAATATCGAACGCATGTTTGTTGTGTCGCAGGAGTCCCGTAAAGAGCTTGCAAGCTCAATGGGTATTTTTCTTCTGTAATAATAAACATCTGTATTTATATCTATGTGTAATACGGGACGTGTTTGGCCGATTGTCGATCTAAGTCGCCGGGTCACGCCACGTCCCTCTCTCTGTCCGTCCTCAGTGCTGGGAGTTTGGCATCCCACTTTGCCGCGAGCTAGCGGGACAGTACGAGGCTCTCTACGACTACCAGCGCCTGAGTTCTGTCCGGGTACGTGTGCTCGAAGTTCCTGGCTCGGCAGCTCGCAATAGACGATGCGTGATTCTGCGCTGGTCAGTTGGTGCACAAGCATGAATTGAGGGTCGCTCGATTGTAAAAATGTCGTGGGTTTTGTATGTCTTACACACCCGTGTGCTGATCTGTAAACACACTGGTGCTGCTGAAGTAGTAATCACTTGACACGGCTGTCCCGACACGGCAGCTGTTTAAGAGCAGTTCTCACACATCGAGGCGTGAAAAAACGACATCAAAACATCCTTATCACCGACGACGTTTATTTTTGTCGCTAGAAAACTGAGGCGGCTTACTACGACAACATCATCGAGCAACAGCGTCTGGAGCCCGAGTTCTTCAAAGTCGGCTTCTACGGAAAAAAGTTCCCCTTCTTCCTACGGGTGAGTTTACACCTGCGTCCCCCCTAGGTCCACTCAGCCTCAAATGAGTACCTGGAGAAGTGTTTAAACATTGGCACTGGGAGGTAGGCAAAGGCGGCCGGTCACTGCGCCGGCCACCCACCCACCCACCCCCGTGCGTGTGCGGTGCCGGCCTTCGTCGGTGCTAATCGCTACGGTCTGTTGAGTGCTACACGGGGCATGTTCGCGTTTGTGTTCAGAACAAGGAGTTCGTGTGCCGGGGCCACGACTACGAGCGGCTGGAGACGTTCCAGCAGCGCATGCTGAGCGAGTTCCCGCACGCGGTGCCCATGCAGCACGCGGGCCAGCCCGACGACGCCACCACTCACGCTGACGCGCAGTGTACGGATGTCCACGCGACACCTCCACTCGGCACCTTCACACGGCACCTTCATCACCTCCACCCACCACCTCCACTCGGGACCTTCACACGGCACCTTCACGCGACACCTCCACCCGGCACCTCCACCCCACCGCCTCCACCCGGCACCTCCACACGAGAAAAATGGCAAAGATCCCCCGCGTGGCCTTAACAGACTGTAGGGGCAAGTGCCGTTAGCGAGCACCTATGAAGGTCGACACGGCACACCACAGAGGGGGTGGGTGACCGGCACCACGCGCGGCCGCCTTTGTCTCCCTAGTGCCAATGTTCGCACACCGCACCAGGTACTCATTTGAGGCCCAGGACCGGTTCAGAAAATCTTCACTGGTGTTGGTCGTGAGCGGGATTCCAACTCGGGTCATAGCCAGATTTGTAGCCCAGTGCCGCTAACCACTGGGCTACCGCTCCCCACATGGCACATCTATCACCTCCACCCAGCACCTCTATCAGCTCCGCACGCCGCTTCCACTCGGCACCTCCGCACGACCACTCCAAATTGCGAATCCGTCACATCCACAGCGCCCCTCACCAAAACGCCTCTCGCCACAACGCCCCTCGTCGTGTCGCCGCTGGCTTTGCGTGCTCCGCCGCGCAGACATCCAGATCTTCGCCGTGTCGCCCGTGCCGGGCGTGTCGGAGGTGCTGCGCAACGAGCGCATCCCCGAGAGAATCAAGAGCTTCTACCGGGTCAACAACATCTGCAGGTTCCGTTACGACCGGCCCCTCTACAAGGGCACCAAGGACAAAGAGAACGAGTTCAAGGCACGATGGAGCGCGCTTTCTTGTCTGTTACCCACGGTGGCATTTTTCCCATCGCGATTTACGACTGTATTTTTATTTGTTTATTCGATCGACTATGTGCAATGCTGCTGTGTGTAAATGGTTTTTTTAATATTTTTTTTAGCTAAATTGTTGTTTTTATATTTTTAGTCAATTCGCGTGTTTGTTGTGCCGCAGCAATCCCCGTAAAGAGCTGGCAAGCTCGCTGGGTATTTCCCCGCTGTAATTATAAACACCAATCTATCTATATATCTACATTATGACTAGTCCTCTCGCATTTAACTGGACTTTTAACTGCTGTATCTCTATTTTGAATTTTGTCAGGAAATAAGTAATGAAATTTTGATTTGGGCATTGCTCTCCAAGAGCCGTTCTTTCGTGATAGCCGTGTTGAGCGGTTCCACCGTTCGTTGGGCTGATGATGATGCCTCCAACGTGGGAGGCGAAACGTCGCAGAGGACAGAGAAAGGAACGCTCGACACGGCTGTCCCGAAACAGCATACCTTACGGCGGTACAATGTGACCCGGAGCATC
Organism: Geotria australis; assembly: GCA_036362915.1. Taxonomy (NCBI): domain Eukaryota; kingdom Metazoa; phylum Chordata; class Hyperoartia; order Petromyzontiformes; family Geotriidae; genus Geotria; species Geotria australis. The sequence goes on along the minus strand of JAZEWU010000043.1, from coordinate 2,237,657 downwards.
AAACAAAATAAAATCTGTCCAAAATAAACAGACGGCCGGCTAAATAAATAAATAAATAAGCCCGCACATCCGGAAGATGCCGACACACTGCCCATCAATCATCTGTGAGACCAAGGCGCCACCTTGTTCGGGGTCGATCAATCTGACTTTGATTGGCGGTTTAATTGGGCCCGTGTCTCCACGCCGGGAGCCCGATCCAGATCATCTCCCGAGTGGCAGCTCTGGCATTTGCCTCCCCGAGGGAGGAAAGAGGGGAAACGGGGGGCTGACCCCCCCCCGACTCAGCCGTGCGTGGGCCGGGGGGGGGTCGTAATATTTTTTTTTTTTTAATGTGTGGTTCATTCTTGTTGCTTACAAATTAAGAACCGTAATGAGTGATTTTTTTGCATTCCTGTGATTGTGTTTTTCTTAACCGCAGAATCTCTGGGTCGAACGAACCACATTAATTCTCAAGCAGCCTCTGCCAGGAATATGCCGTTGGTTCGAAGTTGACAAGAGAGAGGTGGTGAGTCTGACCAAAATCTTTTAATCGGTCGTACCTTGTTTTGTTTTTAAGTCGCGTATAGACGCTGCAGCGACGCTCTGTCCTCCCACTGTACTACAACAACCGCTATTGGCGGTGACGTTACCACCAGCGCCTGTGCCAGGCCATATGCACCTTGAGGCTATCACGTGAAATGTCGAAGGCTCGCCGACATCAACGCAGGAATCCCGTAAAGAGCTTGCAAGCTCACCGGCTATTTCTCTGCTGACGACCACAGGCGGAGATGAGCCCGCTGGAGAACGCCATCGAGGCGGTGGAGAACAAGAACGCCGAGCTGCGGCTCCTGATCGGACAGTACCGCACGCAGCCGCCGCACAACCTCAACCCGCTCAGCATGTGCCTCAACGGCGTCATCAACGCGGCCGTCAACGGAGGCATCGCCCGCTACCAGGAGGTGTCGCCCTTGCGCCGTCTCGCTCCACCGTGCCTTCCCCGCGTCCCAGATTTCCCACGCGCCCCACAGATCGATCCCCCGCGCCCCATCGCCGTGTGTGGCTTACACCGATAGGGAGAAAGATGCAGGCGGGCGGCGGCTTTGCTGCGGCTCGCGAGCGCTCGTACGCGCTCGTATGTTCGTCGCGGCTAGACCCGAGCTACTAAAATGCATTGATAAAAATACTATATTTTTGTAACGCGCGCATATTCTCCGGGCGCGTTGCACCCGTTGATTCGGAGGCGCGCAGCCTGGCGCAGTCGGTTTGTTGTGAGTCGGTGAAGAGGTGACTTTAAAAAAAGTTTTTTTAAGGTTGTGGGGGGCGGTGTTAGGCGTAATAGATGTGGCAGGCTGTTCCAGGTTGTCTAAAAACTGCTTGCCTTTTGGCAACACTTGGCTAAGCACTGAGACTAGGCTCTAACGAAAGCTGTCTCTAGTGTTGGGCCAATCGGTTTGAAGGACAATGCGTATATTATCGTAGCATTCGTTTGCATGTATTTGCCACAAGCATGTGTGGCTGCTTGCAAACTGGAACCTTTGCAAAAAGGTGTCCATTTGGTGATTTAAGATCTTAACACTTCTCTCGTTGCCAGAAAAGGTAAAACCTTGTATATTTTACAGGGTGATGGCAGTTGCTTTGCGAGGCTGTTGTTTCGGGATAGCCGGGTCGAGCGCTTACTCTGTCTCCTTCGCGACGTTTCGGTTCCATTAAAGGTGCTTTTATGTTTTTTTTTTCTTCGTCACCCGAAGGCATTTTTCGACAAAGAATACTTGGGAACTCACGCAGAAGACGTGGAAAAGATCGGCCGCCTCAAAGACGTGATGCTTGAGCAGGTACGATCTTCTCACCGCCTGTGCCAAGCCAGGTGCACTTTGAAGCCACGCAGAGTGTCGAAGGCTCGCTGACAGGAGGTCACCGGACTGACCCAGGTGAACATTGGCTAGTGGCAATGTTTACACACCGTACTCATTTGAGGCTGAATCGACCTAGGGGAGGCCTAGGACCGATTCAAAAATTCGTCACCGGTGTTGGTAGCCGTGAGCGGGATTCGAACTCGGGTCGCCGGGTTTGTAGCCCAGCGCGCTAATCACTGGGCCACTGCCCAGTAGCATCCTTCACACACACACAACAACAACAACCGCCATTCGCCACTAAGTGGCGGTGACGTCACCACGGCGCCTGTGCCAGGCCATATGCAACTTGAGGCCACGTGAAGTGTCGACGGCTCGTCGACAGGAGGTCACAGGACAGACCCAGGTGTCATGGGCTGCCTGACCGAGATGAGATGACACACAAACCCACGCACCACCCAGTCCGCGACACAGGCTGCTGCCGTTCCTCCCACAGGTGTACATCCTCGGAGCGGGCCTCAGCGTTCACGAGAGATTCGTCCACCCGGAGATGCGGCCTCTTCACCGCAAGCTGCTGGAGCAATTCCAGATGATGAGGAGCAGCCTGGCCAGCCAGGTACGTTGGCCGCTCCGTCGACCGCCGGAGTTTCCCGCCTTTAGCGGCGGCGCAGCTGTAAAAGATTGGTCTTGCCCGACGCGGTTTGATTCCCATCCTCGGGCGCCTTCATGCGTAGAGTTTGTGTGTTCTCTCTCCCCATGTTCTGCGTGGGTTTCGCTCCGGGTTCTCCGGTTTCCTACCACAACTTAAAAAAAAACCGCTCATTAATTGGTTGGCCGATAACATCATAATACATAGGAAGCACGCGTTATAAATTGTATTATTTGTTGTTCTGGGGGTCAAGGTAGAAGCGTTCACGTCGCGATCCCTGTCAGGTAGTACTTGGTATTGCCTGCGAATTCTACCAAACACTTCGAAGCCAAGCTGAAAGACGACGATGTCCAGAAGCTAGCCATCGTGCTTCGAAGAATCGCAAAGAAGAAGAAGATTTGTTGTTCTTATACAGTGGTACCTCGCTTTACGATGGCCTCACAATACGTTAGGGCACAGCAAATCAGCATGCAAAAGCATGCCGCTTGGGTAGCTTTTCAGCCAATAGCAACACGTTTAGTCTTTACATCTCAGTGTTTACTTCTCTGTTTGAAACACGCGTGTGCTGCTCTTACTGTACCAAGGTATTACTGGTCTCACTTTACGACGGTTTACAGATTACGGCACGTGTCCTGGAACGGTTTAATATCGTAAAAGCGAGGGACCCGCTGTATTCTCACACTGCTTTCCTCTTTCACACCCAGGACTTGATGTCAATGGGCAGGATCAGTCCGGCGTTTGCCGCAAGCCTCGGCCAACCCAACGTGTTTTCACCGAACAGCATGAAGATCTTCAACCGGCAAAGGTCAGTGGGGGTCGGCGATTAAATAATAATAATAATGATATTTTTTTATTTACAATACGTGGCACACATTCATTCAACGTCGAAGGTTATTCATTCGACGAGAGAACGACTCAGAGGCGCGAGGAAAGCGCAGAGAGGCGGAGGAGGCAGCCAAGACAGTTTGCAGGCGCCAACATATTGCCACACACTGCTTCCTATATATTATGATGTTATCGGCCAGCTAATTAAGGAGTGTTTTTTTAAGGTTGTGCGAGGAAACCGGAGAAACACACAAACTCCACACAGAAAGGCGCCCGATGCGGCTATCGAACCGCTCCGGGCGAGACCATTCTTTCTGCGAGGCGCGGACGTTACCACCGCATGGACCACCCCGCCACGGCGCGTTAACACGAGCGCGTGTTGTGCGTGTCGCAGCTCGCTCAGCCTCCCGGGGTCGAACCGCGTTTCGTCCTCCTCGCTGTCGTCCCAGGCGTCCGCCGAGACGGGCAACATGGCGGCGCTGTCCGACAGCCTGGTACGGACGGACAGCGCGAAACCCACGGCGTCGCCGCGCTCTGCGTCGTTTGTCGAACGCCTTTCTCGTTGACGCCGAACAATAATAATGTTACATTTATAACGCGCACATATTCATTCGATGTCGAAGATATTCGTTCGACGAGAGAACGACTCAGAGGCGCAGCGAGGAAAGCGCCGAGAGGTGGAGGATGCAGCCAGGCGGTGTTGCCGGCGCCATATTGCCACACACTGCTTCCTATACATTACGATGTTATCGGCCAACTAATTAATGAGTGTCTGTTTTTCCTAAGTTGTGGGAGGAAACCGGAGAATCCGCAGGAAACCCACGCAGAACGGGGGGGAGGTACGCGCAAACTGCACACAGAAAGGCGCCCAGGGCGGGAACCGAGCCGCCCTCGGGCGAGACCGTTCTTTCTGTGAGGCGCGGATGTTACCGCCGCGCCATCCATCGTTGCCCGTCAGCGCGCGAGCTAACGACGACGGTAAGCGTCGCGAGGTCGCGCGCGGGCTGACCGTGCCGTCGGTGTCTGTGTGCAGCAGCCCAGCTCGTCGTCTTCCAGCCTGAGCTCGGCCCACTCCGTGTCCGCCCACATCATCAGCTCGGCTCCGTGCAGCGCCAGAGGTGACGGGCACACGCAGCCCGACCTCGTCAGCGACACGGCTCGTTGTCAATACGGCTCGTTGGCAATACGGCTAACGGTCGTCAGCGACACGGCTCGTCGCCGATATGGCGCGCTGCCGATACGGTTTGTTGTCGATACGGGTCGTGAGCGGTACGGCTTGTTATGGATGTAACTCGAGCGTCGAGGGCTCGTGTGTAGTAAGCGACGCGCCACGTGTTGGAGGCTCGCGTGTTGAAAGCTCACGTGTTGAAGGCTCGCGCATAGTAAGCGACCCACCTCGTGGTGAAGGCTCATGTGTCGATATCAACACGCGGTGTGTCGGAAGCTAACGAGTTGAAGGCTCGCGCGTTGAAAGCTCACGCGTCGATGGCTCGCGTGTTGAGAACGGCGCGCCGCGTGTGTGTGTTTGTGTCGAAGGCTCGCCGATGCTGTCGGACAAGTACCGCCACTGCCGCGACCCGGCCGGACTCTCGGCGCTGATGCGCGACCGCCCGTGCAGCGCCGTCTTCCCTGTCATCTCGGAGCACGGCCAGGTGAGGCCTCCCCGCTTCCACCTGGCTGCCGACCCTCACCCAGGGGTTGCCGCTGGCGCTTACAAATATTCAATTCAACTTTATTGTCAATTCTTCAATATGTACAGGACATGTTGAGGCTCGAAATGCCGTTTCTCTCAGACCCCGGTGTTGGCATATGGAATAGGACCTCTATATAATATGGAATAGGACCTCTATCGCCATCACGATTGTACCCGTGTAGTTTTCGCGGCACGATTCATGATGGTTGATCTTCAGAGATGTTCTTTTGCGGGAGACGAAACGTCGCGAGGGAGAGAGAGGGAGATTGCTCGACACGGCAATCCCGAAAGAACGGCACTTAAGAGCAACCATCATCATTGTCAGAAACTGCGTAGTCCTGTGCTGGGTCGCGGTGAGCCGGTGTTATTGAGCTGTTGCGCTTGTGCACGGCTGTCGATGCAGCGAATTCGCCGTCAGGTCAACAAATCTAAATGCAATTACGGGCGGGTCGGGCCCCCCGTCGCTTCGCTTTGCGGCCTTTATCTCGTTTTTAAATTTCTCCACCCTCGTCGGCGCCGTTCTCTCTCGCTTCCATTCCAGCAGCCGCCGGTGATGCACCGAGCTTTAATCCAGCAGGTGACAGGATCCGGAAAGCTGTCGAGCGATCCCAACCTCTCCATGGCTGAGCGCGGTGAGCACATACGCCGGTGACGTGGACCAGTCTTCCATCCATCCATTTTCAGAAACCGCTTAATACTCTACATTGTCGCGGTGAGCCGGAGCCTATCCCGGCAGACACAGGGCGCAAGGCAGGGGTACACCGAGGATGGGACGCCAGTCCATCGCAGTGCACCTGGGGCAATTTACTCAGTAGGCCAATTAACCTGGCAGCATGTCTTTGGACGGTGGGAGGAAACCGGAGTGCCCGGCGAAAACCCACGCGGACACGGGGAGAACATGCAAACTCCACACAGAAAGGCATCCGAGCCGAGATTCGAACCAGGGACCTTCTTGCTGTGAGGCGGCAGTGTTACCCACTGCGCCACCGTGCCGACCATGGACCAGTGTTGATTTTCAAAAAGACAAAGATTCCCCCTTATGTTTAACACGAAGGCTTTCCTGACCAATGCTATCCATAGCCTCGCTCTTTTTACGAGTTAGGTCAAGTGTTGTAAACCCGCCTCCACCCGACACAGCCATTCAGCTAAGCGAAAGCGCCCGCGAGGCTCGGTGCCCGTCGCGCGGTCAATGGCGGCGGTTCGTCTCACGGTGACTTCCTCCGTCTGTCGCAGCTGTGCCCGCGGCGCCCAGCAGCTGGAGCCTGGACAGTGGCACCAGGGACATGTCCATCTACATGAAGAGCAAGGGCTCCGGGCTCGGGCCTCCGCCGGTGCCACCCAGGGTCGGACATCCCGGTAAAATGGACGCGAGCCGTACGCCGGCCGGTTTGTCGCGTGCGGCCGGGCGGTTTTTAAGTAATAATCATTTTCTATTTATAGCGCGTGGCACATATTCATTCAACGTCGAAGGTTATCCATTCGACGAGAGAGTGACTCGGAGGCGCGAGGAAAGCGCAGAGAGGCGGAGGGAGGCAGCCAGGCGGTTTGCCGGCGCCAATATATTGCCACACACCTGCTTCCGATATCGCCGCTTGTTTGCGGTTCGGGGTGTTATTAAATCTATCGGTACATTTTTTTTCCAGTGCAACAGGTGATGTTAAAAGAGAAACGGTTTTACCCCATTTTGGCAATAATACCAGACGGTGGTCATGTTTTGTCCAGGATTTTTGTCTGTCGTTATATGTTTATTCGAAAGTAGGTTGAAATATCAAATGTCACTAACGCACGTTTTTATAAACGGCTTGGAAAGGATAAAATCTGATGTTTAAAAAACCATCCACCATTTGATTCGGTTTAGGATGACGCTAATAGCATCTTGCAAATCACAACGGAGTCAAATCCGTACCTGGTCAATTATTGATCCAGGTAGACAGTCGATTCGTCTCATCTTGTCTACCTGGATCACAGTCATTATTCCTATCATTACAGTCATTATTAATATTATTATTCTTGGTCCTTATCGCGGCTTGCGGCCACCAAGGCCCGATCTGTGCTGACCGCTCGACGCCGATTATACGATCAGCTTCGAGCCGATCGACCGATGAGAGACCAGGAAATGGTGACCTGACGCACGCCTCAGCCCTATAGTGTACAGATTACTCTGCATGCCATTTCGGTCTCCGGCGCACCGCGAATAGATCCGAATTCTCGCTTGGTGTCGGCGCAAATGCCATCGTTCACGTCGATGATTTATCTGCCTGTGCCGTCCTCTGTCCCAGGAATGCTCCCCATTGGGTTTGAAGGGTTCCACCAGCAGATCACTGACATTCCCCCGGCACTGCCCATGCGCAACCTCCACAAGGTACGTGTTTGCAGTTCAGAGACCAAAAACATTTTGTCAGATGTTGTCGTAGCGGACGTCATCGTCATCCTGATTGCCCTTACCGTTTAACGTATCCATGTTTGGTTTGTGTCGCCGTTACCGTTGTCGCCACATTTAAGCGGCGGCGAATTTTGAAAGTCATTGCGCACATTTTAAGTTCACGCGCATCTGCCGTAATTACGTTGTGTTATCCGGTTTGTAAGAACGTTATTACACGGTACGTTTGCGATTGTACGTGGTCGTCCGTGCGCTGACGCAGCACGAAATATTTTTCTTTTACTATTGCTACTTACATATAGAGTACACCTTAAGGGGGCTCTGTTCATGCAATAATAATACATTTTAAAATGTCATTCTTGTAATCCATCCATCCATCCATTTTTGTAATGATAATAACAATCAATGACTCGTTTCCCGAATTTAAAAACAAATTGCCTCTCGACGGTTTGGTGGCCCAGTGGACCGGACCTCAGTACCTCCAGCGAGGTTCATTGTCACCGTCTCTGGGACCCTGGCTTCTGCTCAGGCTCAGGCAGGAGCGACAGGAGCCAATTCTACTCTGGTAGCTGCTCAAGTAATCTCTCGTGCGCCGAGTCCGCTTCTTAAAGTCCCTTTCCCCCCAACGAGTGCCGTATCGACCCCCCCATAAAAACCGGTGTCTTCAGTTTTGCCATGCTCGCCGAGCAATGGGAAATCGATGGAAGAATTTGCATCCTTCCCCCCCCCCGCCCACCACCCTTCCGATGAGAACGTATTAATAACAAGCTTCGGAAAGAAAGTACCATACTTTCTTTCGCGTAAAACGCGACAAGTTTCCTTGAGTGTTTTCCTGCTCCTATTGGGCCTGCCTGGTTCACGTATATCACCCTGTCTCACCCTACGTCGCTCTCTGTTGCATCGTGCTGAAACCATGCCCACTGAATCACCAGATCCCACTTCTGTTATTGTTTGACGAAGGGTTAGGAGAGAGCTGGCAAGTGATTTGTTGCAAGGCCCTTTCACGCTGAGGTTTTATGATAGGCATGATGTAACGCTGTACAGGATTAAGCAGTTTCTGATGATTAATTATTTTTTAAAAATCCATGCTGCCGCCTCACAGCAAGAAGGTCCCGGGTTCGAATCCCGGCTCGGGGGCCTTTCTCTGTGTGGAGTTTGCATGTTCTCCCCGTGTCTGCGTGGGTTTTCCCCCGGGAACTCCGGTTTCCTCCCACAATCCAAAGACATGCTGCTGCATAGGTTAATTAGCCTGCGGACTAAATTTCCCCCGGTGCCCTGTGATGGACAGGCGTGCCATCCTGGGTATAGCCCTGCCTTGCACCCTGTATCTGCCGGGATAGGCTCCGGCTCACCGCGACCCTGTACAGGATGAAGCGGTTTCTGACGATGGATGGATGGAATGATGTAAACAATGTGCACGACACGGCTGCCTTTGTGAAAGTTAGTGGTGCCCTATGGCTCCCCGCGATTATTGTGTAGATTACAGATGGGTTTCGGTTAAGCCGATCCCACTTCTTCACAGATTAAATTGAGTTCTACGAAATTGTAATCGTATTAAATCTGTGAAATCTACACAACCGCTCTCTGCTTACCGACTCCGTACACAGCCTACTGTCCCTACACTGCCGTGTAATTAAAAGTTCCATCGGTAATTAGCATTTACGTCAGCCCGTCGTTGAAGCGGGGAAAAAAACCGCAGACTCAAAATTGCCCTGGGTTTTGTCCAAAATGCCGTGGCTGTCTGGTAGCCGTGTTCACACGCCTTGCTTGGGTCGATGTAGGTTTGTCACGGCTCGATTCATGATGGTTGCTCTGCAAGGCTGTTCTTTCGGGATAGCCGTGTCGAACGCTCTCCCTCGTGACGTTTGGCCTCCTCAGACATTTAAACGCCCCAAAGATGCTTCCAACGCGGGAGGCGAAACGTCGCGAAGTAGAGAGAGGAAGATCGCTCAGTGACACGGCTATCCCGAAAGAACAGCTCTGAAAAGCAACCATCATGGATCGAGCCGTGAAAAAACCAACATCGGTACATTCCAGGCTTCTGTCAATCAGTGGCCACACCATGACATTCATGGTGTCTTCATTAGCTAACAGCTCACTGGTTCACTTACTCACGTTCGCGTCCAATCACACCGCGCCGGCCGGTCAAACGTTTTCTCTGGCGTCGCGCACAAGCCGTCGCGTACGATACCTCGCGAAACGATCAGTCCCAGAAAACTCGGCCGGCGTGAAAGGGCCTTCACGCGACTCGCGTCACGGATGTGCATGGACACGCGGTTCCCCCTCGTCCTGCTGCGACAGCACGCTTGCACGCGCAGGGATGTGCGTGCAGCGGTCACTCGCTTTACGATGGTCCTCACAATGCGGTAGATAGATGTTTGATAGATAGATGTTTATTAATACAACAGAAAAAATACCCAATGAGCTTGCAAGCTCTTTACGGGACTCCTGCGACGCAACGAACATGCAATTTGCTGACAATAATTAAAATGTAAACAAGATTCATATATAACCAAATTTAAATCAACAAAAAAAAAACATTTTCACATAGAATTGCACACATATAATTGACCACATTTTTAAAATAAAATTGTCCAAAATACACAGCGATGAGATCGTTTTACGATGTACGGGATATAAGGACATCGGTATCACATTACGGTCAAAGTTCACGTTGCGATAGGCGGTACGATATGGCCGCGCGTGAGCGTGGGCGGCGCGGCGGCCAATCGGCGACGCGAACGCGTGCCGCTCGGGTAGCTTGTCAGCCAATAGCGGCGCTTGTTCGTGTTTACGTCCCAACTTCCAAAGTCTCGGAACGAATTACCATAAAACATTGTGCAGTATTACCGGCCTGACTTTACGACGGTTTTGACATCACGATACGTGTTCTGGAACGGGATTAGCGCCGCAAAGCGAGGGACCGCCGTACATCCCATCCCCTTCCCGCGCGGCCGTGAAACGCGGCAATTACAAAAACGGCGGGCGCGGAAAACGACGACCCGGGTTCCGCTTGTGCCTCAGATGTCGCTGCGCTCCCTGGCCGGCTCCCCGACGGGGCCGACGGCGCCGGGCGCCGGCCGCGACCTCAACTGCAGCCACTCCACGCTGTCGGCGA
>JAZEWU010000043.1:2198906-2213171 GCA_036362915.1 Geotria australis | reverse complement strand
AGCCTCTGGACATCGTTGTCTTTCAGCTCGGCCTCGAAGTGTTTGGTAGAATTCGCAGGCAATACCAAGTATTACCTGACAGGGATCGCGACGTGATGTTTACATATCACAGCTCCTACTCATTTAAGACTGAGTTGATCTAAGGGAGGCCCAGAACGGCTCCGATATTGGTGGTCGTTTGTGGGAGTCAAACGCGGGTTGCCGTTTTTGTAACACGGTGCGCTAACCACTCAACTACTTTTTGGAATTCGATTCTTCGAAGCGTGATGGTTATGACAGTTTCCAGTTGCAACAAGTTCTTCTTTAGTTGCAGACAGCCCTTCAACATTTAGAGATATAATAGTCAGTGCTGGCCTTCAAGGCGGCGGGCATTGGCCTCTCTTCTTGCTCCAGACTGAGGGGCTTCTGGCATCTGTTGAGCTTCTGGACATCGTTGTCTTTCAGCAGGGCTTCGAAGTGTTTGGTAGAATTTGCAGGTAATACCAAGTATTACTTGACAGGGATCGCGACGTGAACTCGTCTGCCTTGATCGACTACTGCTCTCAATGTATACATGCACGCACGCTCACGTTCGCTTGCGTGTGCCCGTTGTCTTCGGCAGCTGTCAACGACCAACTTCTCCAACGACAATGACTTCCAGACGCTCCTGCGCTCGCTGTGCGCGACCTTCCGCGAATTCAAGACGCACGAGCAGATCGAGAACGAGTGCATCATGGCCCAGCTGAAGTACCGCCTCGAGCGGTGTGCCGTCACCAACAACCTCGTGTACAAAGTGCACTCCGACAACAAGCTCACGGAGATGCTGAGCCTCTTCGAGAAGGGGCTGAGGAATGCCAAGGTACCAGCCTAAAGTGTCTCTTTGCCTTTTAAGCATCTTTTTGAAAGTGTCGTTCTGTATGCAGTACAACGGATTAATATCCGACGGTCACATCAGCCCCTATCCTATTAACACTGCCCACACTCGTTGCAGTGTGTGTGTGGGTGGCGTAGCTCATGTTCTGGAAATGTTTATGAATCTGATCTATTCACGTGCAATAACGTACTGTTAGTCTTGCGTGTGCTTGCCTGCTTAGGTACATTAAAGCACTTTCCCAGGGTTTAAGCAGCACTTTAGTTTTTTCTCCCGATAACCTACTTGTGGTGTGCGACTGTCATTTTCCATAGATGTTCACCTAGCGAACGTTTTCAAATATCCACCCATACCTCAGTCCCCATTGAGTTGCAATTTTTAAGGATTTCTGTGACTTGGGGAACAGATTACGTTCTGCTATTGGTGCTTGAACAATATACTATTTTCGCATTGGCTGATATTATTGTCTTAGAGTATATAAAAAAACTAAGAAACGCTGCATTTTTGAGTATACAAACCAAACTTTGATTTACTAACAGACAAAAGTGGCTTATGGATAAAAATGGGCATTGATCCAGTGCTTATCTCCTGTTTACAACCCTAATCCGGTGGTGAAAGTCCCACATTCCTATGTGTACCTCCATTGGTCAACCATTGTTGACTTCAGCACAGGGTGGAACGTAGTTTATCAACCCCAGAGGACTAATGGGATGAATCAACCAGCAAACAGAACTTGAACTCACAACCTTCCGATTGTGAGCAGCTAACTACTGCTGAGACATTGTATTTATTTTCAGTCACTTACAGCTGGCTAAAAAGTACATTGGACTCTACACCCACATGTTTGCAGCGCTGTAAAAGTGTACTATATAGCCGTACAGTTGTGATAAATACATTATTATAACATATATAGTGGCAGTGAAGTTGTTTTTTTTCGGAGCTGACTGGTGTAGTACAATTCACCCAAGATTAATGGTTAATTTACCTTTTCTCTAGCTTTGTCGCAGGCAGGTAGATCAGTGCTCTGGACTTGTTTAATCTGAGAATTGCTCTCAAGAGCTACTCTTTCAGGATAGTCGTGTTGACTGTTCGTCCTCTGTCGGTTGCGACGTTTCACCTCCCACATTGGAAACATCATCAGGCTGATTGATGTCACAATTCTTCGTGCCAAATGGCAACAATCTGTTAATGTTCGATGCTTGTGATTACATTTTAGAAGATCCATAGATCCATACGTAGTGTTTTTAAACTAAAGCTCTGTTTAAGAAGTGTAACGGAAAAAACTTTACCTGTTTAATATGTTCTGTAGGCGACCATTGATTGTTGCAGTAGCCACAGTTAATTTCAGTTAACTTTAAAATACTGTTTTATTTTTCAAGATTTGCATCAAATGCCTATGTAAAAGTTGCATTATCATGCAGTTGTGCAAGTTACGGCCATAACTTCTGATCTGAAATGTGACTGCATTTAGAGCATCAAGAGATACTTTGACGTTGTCATTTTATGAAGAAATACATTTTTCTTTATGTAGTCGGTTTAAACGTGTTCATTAAATTCTGGCTGTACTGTAAATGTTTTGTAGTTGTAAAAACAATACGCAGTGGAATTGTTGTGTTGTCAACATACAGTACTTTAAAAACTATTTCCGGTATTACAAATGGTCATAGTTGCATCATTGTTTAACCGAGCATTACCCACGTCAACCGTCATTTCTGGGAAAGGGGACATTTTCCAAAATGAACACAACAGTATTGCTCTGAGAGAATTTGTTAGTTTGTCTTAAGCGGCTTTTTGGAAGCTATCTTGGTTGACTACAGAATCTTTAATTATGCAGTAGTTGTTATAGCCTTGGTAAGTATGATTTAAAGTGCCGTGATTACAGCTCTGCATCTGTGTGCTGTGCAGTGAAAAGATAGTTGCATCTCGCATATCTGAAATGGGTCAGACATATGATGCTGTTTATTCTCCCATAAATCCTTGCGTTATCTTGACGATACTGAAAGTTGATATTGTGTTTTTCTGACGAGCAGCCATCTGAATCACGTGGTGTTTTGTCATTGCCGCGTTTCGGCATCTGCCTTGTTAAACGCGAACAAAACCCGCGGTCTTTTCCTTTCAGAATGAATACGAACGCGTCAACTACGGCATGCAACTCAAGGAACAGCTGGAGGAATTCACGCGGGACTTTATTCCTCACATGAAGGAAGAGGAGGAGGTGAAATTCGCACATTTGTACAGAGGCCGCCAGATTATATAACCCGTAGACTAAGCCACTTGGACAATCTTTAATGTTCGCAGAGTGCGCAGGTTGTCCACTTAAGTTTTATTTTAGCTTTAGCGGGTGTGCCCAGTGGCTGTACCGTGTAATGATTGAACGCTGAGTAACGTGGGCCACGGATTAAATTGTACGAGCGCTGGGGTGAGGTCCAAACGATCGGACTCCGGCTAGACGCGTCTTACAGCGTATTAAAGGTTAACCGTAATAGCTGTGTACCAATTGCAACTGCCGGGTCCACCTGTGGAAAGAGCCTGCCCATTGCATTCCACCGTCGTAAGCAGTGGTGGTAGAAAATGTGAACTCTTAAGCGGAATAAATCAGAAGCGGTTGCTTCCCCATATTGCTCATGTTTTGTTGCCAAAGCGCTTTATTGAAAACGTCATTTAAACCACATGGCTGACAACGTTAAAAGATTACAACACTTGACGGTCCACATCTGAAACATTATCCTGTCGTCTGTAGAATTTTGAAAATGACTCGCTCGGCATTCGTCTCGTAATGCATCGGCGTATAATCTGCAAATTAATCTAGTGAAACAACTTAATTATGTTAATTACCATGGGCAGGCGTGTGTTGCGGTTTAATTGTACTTGGGGTGTCTAGCCAGTAAGTGGCCCTTTTCCACTTCATTGAGAAATGTGTCTCACAGTCCAAAGACACGCTGCTGCATAGGTTAATTGGCTTGCGGACTAAATTGCCCCCGGTGCCCTGTTATGGACTGGCGTCGCATCCTCGGTATAGCCCTGCCTTGTGCCTGCCGGTATAGGCTGCAGCTAACCACAACCCCGCACAAGATTAATCGGTTTCTTAAAATAATGATGATTATGATGGAACCAGCGTCGTAGCTCTCGATGTAATGGACCCTACTGGCTGCGCCTGATTTGGCAGGTGTTCCAGCCACTGCTCATGGAGTACTTCACCTACGAGGAGCTCAAAGTGATCAAGTCGACAGTGATCGCGCAGCATTGCTCCAACGGGTCGCAGTTTGCGCAGCTGCTCAACGAGCTGAGGCAGGCTCGCGGTCGCGAGAAAGTGGAGCTGGACAGCAAGGAGGAGGAGAAAAGTAAGTAGGCCGCGGAACAGAGAACACACAGCCCGCCACGTTCGTCCGTTGCCGTCACCCAAACGTAACAATACGAGCGAAATTGCGCCGTTTTTGTAAGCGGGGCGGCTTGCGTAAACAGTCCTCGGAACTGCTTGAAAATGGCCAACGTCGCATTACCGGCTCGACGAAAGTATACAGGGTAATTGAAAACCGCTGGTGTGTGACAATTTAAACATATTTGGCATGAAATGGCACCCTCAGGCGGGTCTTATATTGGCAGGATAGTGGGAAGTTTTTGGCTGTTTTTATTTGAGCATTTTGTCCGCGCTTACGAAATGTAACTTTATCAGAGTGATTACAAAAAAAACACCGCCTTTTTATGGTTTCGTGCTTGCCCATGATGACACCCGTGTGTGATGCACTGTTGTTGTATGTGCTTTCCAAAAGGTGCCTCGGTGTCTAGCTCGCCCATAGGTCTCCTGCCACCGGAGGTTCTGCTTCAGGTGTTCGGTTACCTCGGAGTTCAGGATCTGTGCCGCTGTAGCCAGGTATGCACCGACTGGGCTCTGGTGTGCAAGGACGGCTCGCTGTGGAAACACCTCTACCCCACACGCTGGGCAAATGGTGAGTTTTTATTTTTCCCGTCTTACTGTGCTAGTTGTACATTATAGCTTACAGATGGGTTTAGATAGATAGATAGATGTTTATTATTACAGCGGAAAAAATACCCAGTGAGCTTTCAAGCTATTTACGGGATTCCTGCATTGACACAACAACCATGCACTTTGACACCTCTTCACCGACTCTCAACAAACCGACAGAGCCAGGCTCTGCTCCTCCGAATCAACGGGCGCATTGCGCCCGGAGAATATACGCGCGTTACATATATATTATTATTATTATTTGACGAAAATAAAAACCCGCGTCGACCCAAGGAGCCAGATCACTGGCTTGTCATCATTGAGCGTAGAATGTGGAGAGTGAGGGTGCACATCCTGTGCGGCCGACATTGGGTTCTCTCTCACACAGGGGACTGGTACACCGGACCTCCTGAGCCGCCGGTTGACGAGCAGGTGTCTGAGGAGGAGGAGTCGTGCGACAGCGGCTGGGGAGACGAGACCATGCCGTACACTTTCCGCGATGAGGATGCAGACATCGACGAGTCTGGTGAGGGGTTTGCGCTCAAATGTGTTGCGTGTCGTAATGGCCCACAGGACGACCAGCTGCGGTCACGGATCTTAAACTGTGGACCACGTAGTGCTGCGCCATCCCCCTCTTTAATCGTTCAATGTCAGCATTTCAGATGTTCATCCGGCTACTACTCAAACTGTCCACTGGCTCGCCAGCCTCACGACATTGCTGGTGAACTTAGCCACGATTCCAAAGAAGATCGTAGTGATTAGGCATCATAATAAAATCTGAGATGATGAATGTTTTTTTCCATTTGTATTTATGCCTGTTTCTTCTGTCCAATTTTCCTAAATCGCCTTCCGTTGTTTACGTGAATAACTTTGTTGAAAGTGTCTCTACTTGTGCGAGTCGCCTTTAACGTGTAATTTGGTCCTTCATATAATTTCAGTGCAGCTGTTGCAGTTCTTAATTTTTTGTATTTCTAGGATTGTTTGATTCCATGAATGTTAACGTTAAACGAGTGTAAAAAAAAATGCAAATTTTATTTAAATAATTTGTTTTATATACATACCTGGACAGTGTCTCCAATGTTCTGCGACATGAGTTTCAGGCTAACATATTAAAGTGACATAACTGCGTATGTGTTCAGGAAACTCAAAACATGTCTCAGGACAGGCTTCGATATCTTATAGGTTAGGGAGATGTTTTTTGTTAGCCGCTATACCACTAGACGAGGGATGGAGACAGAACATATTGTTTTAGAGCGGTGGCTCTAATTAGATACTTTATTACTGTGTTTTCCTCTACTTAATTTTATTAGTTTGATTTTTTATTAATATGGTTATTAAATTTGTTGATCCACAACCCTCAATGAGGTCTATAGACTTTTTTCATGAGGGTTCTGCCAAGTTTTTGGAAATGGGGGTGATGTTGCCACGTGTAATCCAAAACGGGGACAGTAATCTGTATAGCATGTTTTAGCATTGGAATGTTTGGGCAATACCAGTTACATTCTATGTCTTTTTGTAGCTATTGGAGAAAGCCAGAAAATCCGGAGGAAATCCATACAGAACAGTGGGAGAACATACGAACGCCGCAAAGAAAGGCGCCTATGTCTGGAATCCAACCCAGGATTTTCGGACTGTGAGGCACAAGTGTTACCGCTGCGGCCAGGCTGATGCCTAAAATCCATTTCAAAGCCGTATGATTTTATGAGCAAAGCACTTAATAATATTAACGGCTTAAAATTGTTACGCCTTAATATCCAAACTAATGTGTTTAGTTAAGGGTCTGTGTTTCGTTAAACTAATTTGATGTGTCGAGGCATGCACATTTTTGTCTTTAAAGTCGCACCTTTCCATGCTCTGAAATCATGTTTAGATTATACGAGTGTATTAACATGCCTGTCTTACCACGACGAAAATGCCGTGTTAAAACGTGTTATTTTGCAGGGGGTGCTTGTGATAAAGACGATGATTCGGAGCAGAACCAGGTTCAGCAGGAGCTGGGGTGTCTGAAAACCCTGGTGCAGTCCATTCTCCCTGTGGCTGGCCCCTCTGTGAAGTCTCTTGTGCTGTCAAAGAGCAAGGCTGCCAACAACTCGCTGGTAAAGCATCAGTTTTATCCCTATGCTGGGAATGCCAGTTTCACGACCTTTCAGTATATTCGAAGCAGCCTTAATCATTTAATTTTTGTTCCTTTGGTTTTTATTGGTTGTTTTTTTCTTTCGTTGTTCACATGCCGTTCTCTTCGTGGCCCTTGTGCACCGCTTTGTGACCCTCGGGTGAAAGGCGCTTTATAAAATGCTATTATTATTATTAAGNNGGGGGGGGGGGGGGGGGGGGGGGGCGGAAACCCACAGATAAGAGGCATACAACTTAATAGCTTGCACACATGGTTTGGCAATACATTTGCTGTAATAGTATTGCCTGGCCGCCTTGCAGCTCTGCAACAGGAACTTGAGTTTAGCATATTGGTTTGATCTGCCAAACTATGGGAACGTTTTTGGCAGTAAACAGATGATGAAAAAAGAGAAAAGGCTTTACCATTTCTGGCAATAATACAGGTGTTAAAATGTTCAAACACCAAATATACAGCTTCATACTTTGATCCCAGCAACCTATGCACCGCTGGAGCACTTTATAATATGTGAGCCATCCCGTCCAGCTGAGTATGTGTATGCATTTTGTACGAATTGGTTAAATATTGGTGGGGTGTACAATTCTTATTGGCAACATATTCATCGGTAATGAGTGCAAGTGTTAAAATGTGCCATCTGAAAATGTGTTTTGTAGTTTTAGGCAAGCATATATGCTTCAGAAACAAAACAAAAAGACTGCTGGGTTGACATCCGTGGACATGGTGCTGACTTTTATAGCTTACATGTGAAAAGGGGAAGATTAACTTATACGCCAAGCTAGACGACTATGGCAAGTCAAAGGATTTCCTTTCTGTTGGGATGTGATGGAAATCGATGGTGCAGAACCAAGCCTTAAAAGCCGGATGCACACTGATGTGTGAACGGTTATCTTTCAGTATTCAGGATATGCATTAACACGAGTGTGATGCAATGTTTTGTTTTTGTTGTTGCAGGTTCAGCGCATTTTAAGCCTCTGCCCAAACTTGGAATATCTGGACCTGACGCAGACGAAGATATCAGATTCAGCATTTAAAAGGTTGTTACATATTTTTTTTAAGTTGTGTTTGTATAGTGTTTGGGAAATTTAATTATTAAAATGATGAGTTGACACCATTCCAAACAGTAGATTACTATGATATCGTAGGCCAAACAAAAATGTCAACATCACCATCGACTGGAAACCAGTTTAGTGGGCTTATGTCATCAATAGATATCGTATAACATGTTGAATAACATTAGGTCAAGTCTAGTGGCTGATAAAATTAAATATTTCATATTTGGTGCAACAGCCACTTGCCAGCTATTTATGTATTTATTTCATAACGTTACAATTTTTTATGTCATTGTGTAGTTGGTTACCTGGGTGTAGTATTGCAGATGAAGTCACGGTGCAGTGGTTACTGCACCACAAATACTGCGCTACAAATGCAGTGACCTCACTTTAATTCCTGGCCTCACTGCTTAGCTCGGTGAAGTATAATCACAACCCACACGGCTGCAAATCTGCGGGAAGGTCTTAATCCAGCAGTGGATTGACAAAGGGGCGGGTGGGGGGTCAGTGATAATTTTAACGAACTTCCTCCGTCTCATTCCTCCCAGCAGTGTGACCGCCCGCGGCACACTGAAGAACCTGAAGCACCTGGACCTGTCGGGCTGCGACACGATAACGGACGTGGCCCTCCACCGCATCTCCATGGCGATGGGCACCCTGAGTCCCTCCAAGCCGCTCGGCAGCAAGCCAGCGCCCCACAAGGTCGTGGTCGAGCTGGAGGAGGTGAACGGCAGCCGCCCGCTCGCGCCCAAGAACGACGCGGAGAAAGGCATCACCGACTGCGCGCCCTTCACCGCCCAGAGCTCCACCCTGCCGCTGTGGGCGCTCACCGCCGTCAACCTACTGGACATTGAGGAGATGGCCATGGGCATGAAGGGCATGCCGCTGGGATGCGCCCAGCTCTGCGCTTTGTGTGACCAAAGGACAGAGCAGTGCCCGCTGAGGCCTGCCGGACAATCTTCAGGACAGTGTGGTCACGTGACGTGCAAAGCTTCGAAGATCTGCCGCTCGGCGACCGTCGTGCAGTCGCTCGCCGGCCTCGTGCTCAAAGCCGCCTCGGGCGAAACCAAGGACATTTTCGCGAGCGGTGCCGAGACGTCTGGCAGGGTCCTCGCTTTCCTCAGCTTGTCCGGATGTGGCCGCGTAACGGATGAAGGGCTAAGGTGCGTACATTTTTTTAAGCGTTTTAATAGTTTAGCGGCGTCGGTTCGAGTGTTTTTTAGGGTCACGATTTGATTGCAAGAATGTTTTCTCTTTTTTTTTGGCTCGTATTCATGGTCTCGTTTGTATGTTATTTATTCCCTTCATAACTATATCATTATATTTAAAAGACGCTATGTAGTCTATTTGCTTGTTTACCTAAGTGCCGGCTTAAATGGTTATATCTTTTAAGTGTAGTCTTGTTTGAGGAACAGCTTTGTACGCCTCATTAGCCTAGATTTAAAAGTTGTATATAATTTCTGTGTAATTTGAGGTGTCACAGCGGTTAACGCGTTGCACTATTAACCCAGTAACCTAAATTCGATGCCTGGTAACAGCTATCATTAGTATTACGTGAACCGGTTTTGGATGCCGCCTTCACCAACTTAACCTGACCGATGTGACGTTTGTTCAAACGACCCCCGTGACCCACATGGCATGGGGTCACCATCGTCCAGAAGTGGACTGACGAAGGGTTGAACGATTGTTGATTTTATAACTGTATCGGCACCTGAGCATTTCAGAAATCATTTTTAAACGCAAACAGCTTCAAGTGTGGATTTACAGGCATCTATCATTGATGTTTGCGTACACCTGATACGGTGCATGGCGACAACAATTACCAGACAAGTTTCATTCCCTGTTTTACCGGCATCAAGCCCCTCAGGCCTTCACCGTAATTATGACCTCAGAAATAGCCAAATGGCATCAGAGACTGTATTTTAAAGGTTCTGCTGCTGCCGTCACGATGGCGCAAGCACACTTCGTGCGAAGCCACACCTGCGAAAACCCGTCTCAAGGATGAAAAAATATACGTTCGTTAGTTTTGCAATATTGTCGTTAACACGCCTCGTAATCGTTCACTTTTGGGAAATCGGGGTTTTCCGGCCCGTCGCGTCTGCCGTTGGCGGTTGCGACAAAGCTGGAGGGATTATATCCTTGGGAACGCCTGGGAATCCCTCAGGAAGTGCTGGAATTTGCTGCTGAGGAAAGGGGATGTCTGGTCCACTCTCCTTGGACTGCTGCCACCGCGACCCTCACCAGGACAAGCGGTTTAGCAAACGGACGGATGGATGGATGGTAGCGACAAAGCGTTTACCATGCGTGCCCCTCCGCAGGTCGCTGGCGATGCGTGGAGGGCTGCCGTTGTTGGACCACCTGGACCTGTCCGGGTGTCGTCACCTGACAGGTGCCGGGCTGCAGGAGCTAGTGTCCATGTGCCCCATACTTAATGATGAGCACTTCTACTACTGTGACTACATCACAGGTGAGGTTGTTAAGATCGCTCGTTCTTGTCGTGGGCGGAAGTGCTGGGGGGGGGGGGCGGGGTAGTGGCGACAGGGCGGCGCAGTGGTAACATCCGCGCCTCACAGAAAGAATGGTCTTGCCCGAGCAGGTTCGATCCCCGCCTTGGGCGCCTCTCTGTGTGGAGTTCGTGTGTTCTCCCCCTCCTGTTCTGCGTGGGTTTCCTCCGGGCTCTCAGGTTTTCTCCCACAACTTATAAAAAATACTCATTAATTAATTGACCGATCACATCCTAATATATAGGAAGCAGTGTGTGGCAATATGGTGCCGGCAAACCGCCTGGCTGCCTCCTCCGCCTCTGCTTTCTTTCCTCGCGCCACTGAGTCGTTCTCTTGTCGAATGAGTACCTTCGACAGTGAATGAATGTGCGCGTTATAAATGTAAAATTATTATTTCGCCAATTTGAATTAGAGATGGATAACAAGGGGCGTGCGTGTTCTCTGGGTTTTTCCAGCTTCTATAGAAACTGAATGAAGAAAATTGTTGCGTTTAGAAATTAATTACCTGGTTTTGAGTGCTGTATTATTCTTTTGGTATAAAAAAAGAGGCTTTTTATATTGTCCTCAAAAGGGAGATCTGCTCACTCACTTTCAGGAAACAGCTAAATGTGCAGTAAATCGTACGTAAATTACATGCTTAAAAAGGTGGGCATGCTTAGGTTGGTGCTGTTACAGAAATAATTCGCATCGCTGGGGTGTTGTGCCCTCTCCTCACTACATCATCTTTTCATGTATATTCCCCCATCTTATAAAGCTGCAATGCAGCTAATCATAAATCACAAAATAATGCGATCAACGTGGGAATATAGTAACCAAAGTACATTGTAAAAGCATGAGTCTTAAGTGTTTGTTTATACAGCATTGCACTTGTGCCAGGGTTTGGGGAATTTGCCAGGTTCACTGTATTTATGAAATGCAGACTCCTCACTGCTGGGAAATGGCACCATTTGGCAATGTCTGTGTGTTGGGGCTCAAAGGGAGACGGATGTTTGGTTTTCACTGTCGCGGTGACGTGAAAAATTCCCTCCTTGCGTAACACTTCTTAATGTAATATGGACTAGCGTGGGTTGATGTTCACCATCTGTGTGCTAGAAAATCACTTCTGTTTATTTCACCAGATCTGCAGTGACTTAACAATTTGTATTTTCAAACGTTTTAAAGTTTGTTTTACTTTGCTTAAACAGATGAGATAAATGTGTTTTGAAACTTCGGTTGTATTCTGTCATGCTGTGTGGTGCTTGACCCCTTCAATCTATGAAAGCTTTCACTAAACTTATGTTTTATTTCAGGGTTTGTGCAGAAACAAATTGCGTTGACAGCCCTGGAAGTGCTGAAATCAATAATGATGAGCGCTCTTGATACTTTAAACGTGACCGCATTACTGTGCACGGACACGATTACAATATATATTGACGCGGATAAATGCGCGTGGATACATATTTCGCTCTCGTGAATGTCGGGAGGGTTTTGTTTTCTAATGTTTTTTCTTTTCCAGGCCCACGAGCAGAGACAGCGAATGGATGTCAGAACCTGCAGTGCAGCACTCGCTCGTGCTGCCGCTCTGGGGAGTAGTTCCCCTCTCTTGTACTTTGCCAGTCCCTCTTCTGCATTCCCCTGGCTGTATCCTTTAAAGGCTCATTTTGGCTTTTCTGCACTTTAACGCATTTGGTTGTTTTGGTTGTAGACATAAAACCACCGTCATGGCAAAGAAAGAGCTCTGTTATACTGTACAGTCAAGAGAGACGGATGTCTTTTGGAAGCATCGATACTGTAAAATGAAAATTTCTTTACTTTATTAGCCGGTTTTGAAACTTTAATTATAACACCCCAGAGTGGGTTTGATCCAAAGGGACATGCACCTCTTAAAAACACAAAGAACTTAGCTAGTAAAAATTGCAACCAAGTGTTTTATTGTCAATCTTCATGTGGATGCATTTACTATGGATGCATTCAGTTTTTCTGTATTTAATATTATACTTTACCATAATACCGCGACCCTGTACGGTATTAAGCGGTTTCAGAAAATGGACGGATGGAATTTACCATAATGAATGTTGCTTAAACGAGACAAAACAATCCAAAAGGGATGCTAGTTGATTCAACCAACTTTATTCACTATAAAACCCATGTTCTGCATTTTTTTTTGTATTAGTTGTATCGCTTGCTACATGAGAATGCATAATTTGAATGTAGAATCATTGCTGCATTTACCTTCAAATTAAAACATTGCTTTGTAGATAATTTGCTGTGCAACTGTCAATGCTTATGGCGTACAGTAAATAAAGTTCAATGTAATAAAGGCTGAACATTGTGTCGTACGTTTTATTCTTCATTTTGCAATATATACTGAAGGAAAAAAAGCACTGTCACGTCTTTTTTGTGAGTTACGTGAAAATTAAGGTGTACAAATAACTTGTACAGCCGATATTATGTCATATCCCTTACGTTGCCCGCTGCAGGAAATACTTGTCGACTTATTCGCTTATGTACATATCATTTGGGAAAATTTTAAACACCTCATTGCGCCAACTCATTTCAAACGGTTATCGCACCAACCGCCATTAATTAGGCACATCTAAAAACTCTAACGCCACTAAAGTTTGCCGTCTCAGGTTTGTATTTACAAATCAAATATCTTTAAGAGAGAGCGATCGACGCAGGCGGAGCGAGGAAACCGCAGAGAGGCAGGGGAGCTGGAAAGGCAGCCACGCGCGTTTGGCCGGCACCAACATTTGCCAGATACTGGATAAGCGGCGCCTCTCTGTTCACTATCCCCAGTTACGATCAAATTTACGGGATAAAACCTGCGGCAGATATCTTCCGGAAGGATCTTCCGGAAGATTTCATCACCAGCATCACTTGCCATGATCTGTCCACTGCTGGGACAAGGGACTTGATAGCTGATGAATCAGTCAGTTTAGACTGTTCATCCATTTTATAATACCGCTTGTCCTGGTGAGGGTCGCGGTGGCAGCAGTCCAATGAGAGTAGACCAGACATCCCTTTCCTCAGCAACAGATTCCAGCTCTTCCTGGCGGATTCCGAGGCGTTTCCAGGCTAGCCGAAGGATATAATCCCTCCAGCGTGTTTTGGGTCGGCCTCTAGGTCTCCACCCAGTGGGCCGTACCTGGTAGACTTCCAGGGGGAGCCTTCCAGTGGGCATCCTTACCAGATGCCCGAACCACCTCAACTGGCTCCACTCAATCAGAAGGAGCAGCGACTCTGAGGTTCTCACCGACACTGCGGTTCAAAGCCTGGTTTACCCGAATCATTTGCTGTTGCGTGTGAAAATGTGTGTTTTCTTGTGCTTGGTGCTGGTCACCCACCCCCTCGTGTGCCGTGTCGACCTTCATAGGTGCTCGCTAACAGCACTTGCCCCAACAGTC
This sequence comes from Geotria australis, assembly GCA_036362915.1. Lineage (NCBI taxonomy): Eukaryota > Metazoa > Chordata > Hyperoartia > Petromyzontiformes > Geotriidae > Geotria > Geotria australis. The sequence continues at coordinate 2,199,287 of JAZEWU010000043.1, read as the reverse complement.
TGTTAAGGCTATGCGGGGGATCTTTGTCTTTCTTGTGCTTCAATGTTGATTGTTTAATTTGGATTGGCGTTGTTTCCCCCTCGTGGCTCTCTCTTGTTTTCCCGTCTCTATGTCCGTATGTCAGCAAGTCCACCCAGCTGCAGGTCCTCCTGTGCCGCATCAGTTCCTGTTCTCTGTGGTTGGTGGTTTGTTTCTGCGTAACTTTAGTGTTTGTTTTTGTTGTCTGCCATGCGCTTGTTGCTTGTTTTTGTCTGTTTTGCGCTGCCTACTCCTGGCCCAGTTTGCGTAAGTCCTGCCTTGCCTAGACTCGCCGCGTGGGTGTTGCCCAGGTGCCGCGAAGAGGACGGCATGTCAACAACGAAAGACAAAACAATAAAAACC
>JAZEWU010000043.1:2187352-2198406 GCA_036362915.1 Geotria australis | reverse complement strand
GCAAAGGGGTAAAACCCCCCTGAGCGGATAGCCGCTCAGCGGCTGTGCGCGACTGGTTGAGTCGTAGGTACGACCGTGAGTTCGAGACACAGGTGTCTCGCCAAGTAACTTAATATTTTTTTTTAGTCCCAAGAAACTAAAAAAAGACAAATATATTAAGTTACTTGGGGAGACACCCGTGTCTCGAACTCACGGTCGTACCTACGACTCAACCAGTCGCGCACAGCCGCTGAGCGGCTATCCGCTCAGGGGGGTTTTACCCCCTTGCCATCGTGGTATAGGAGTTAGTGTAAGTGCTAATCGGTTTTATGACTTCGACCTCCCAGAACTTGTGCAACAAGATGACTCTTGTTATACACGATGATTCCACCGGCTCTGAACCTCCGTAACAAGCCACTGACTGAGTGGCTCAATGGGAAAAGTGCTGCGCTGTATACCGGAAGGTTGCGGGTTCAAATCACGGACTCTTCACTGCGTATTTTAGTTCACTTTAACAACTTCAGGTTGGGCTTATCACCTATCATGTTATTTTCCAGGATTTATTTATATAGCGCCTTTCATAAAACACATAGTTAAAACGATAAGTCTATCTAAGTAGATCTTGAGCTTGGATTTAAAGACCTGGAGCGCGTGAGAGGGCGCGCTTGTGCTAGGCGAGACATCTAAGAGTGTTCGCAGATAAAGTTTAACACACACCGAAAAGCACTGTGCTAGAAAACAGAAGGTTGCGGGTTCCAATCCCGGACTATTAACTTTTTATTTTTATTCATTTGTATTCATTTAAACTTCACGTTCGGGGTGCACCTATCCTATTTTTCCAGGATTGTCCTGATTTTTTTATAACTATTTATAAAGTGCATTTCATACACGTCGCACGTAACAGTTAAAAATGGAACACAGTTAAATTTCCAAAGTTATAACATTAAGTCTTGAGCTTTGACTTAAGTCCCAATAGAGGGCGAGCTTGTGACAGACTAAGGCAGAGTTCCACAATGGTGGGGCCCGTGCACAACACGCTGCCGCGCCCTTCCTCTTGAGCCTCACCATGGGAACACACAGAAGAGCACAACTAGCAGACACCTTCACTGCCCACTGAGGCAGCTCATAAGGGGACAACATATTAAAATCAATGAAGTATATAAGGAGCCAATGCAGAGATGCTAGCATGGGAGTACACCGATTTTTTTGCAAACAAAATTAATAATTACAAAATGTTTCCATTAGCCGCGGTCTTTTAATGCCGTGAATTCATTCCGATGAGAAAAATCTACGTAAAATTTGTACAATCTAGATGCTGGCCTGTGAAAAAAGCAGTCACATTCAGATGCAAGTGATTGGGTCACTATTTACACTGACTCAGCGAATGGATGTCAGAACCTGCAGTGCAGCACTCGCTCGTGCTGCCGCTCTGGGGAGTAGTTCCCCTCTCTTGTACTTCGCCAGTCCCTCTTCTGCATTCCCTTGGCTGTATCCTTTAAAGGCTCATTTTGGCTTTTCTGCGCATTAACGCATTTGGTTTTAGACATAAAACCACCATCATGGCAAAGAGCTCTGTTATCCTGTACAGTCAAGAGAGACGGATGTCTTGTGGAAGCATCGATACTGTAACATGAAATTCTCTTTACTTTATTATCCGGTTTCGAAACTTTAATTATAACACCCCAAGTTGGTTTGATCCAAAGGGACATGCACCTCATAAAAACATAGTGTTTTATTCTCAAACTTCATGTGGATGCATTCAGTTTTTCTGTATTTAATATTATACTTTACCATAATTAATGTTGCTTAAACGAGACAAAACAATCCAAAAGGGATGCTAGTTCATTTAACCAACTTTATTCACTACAAAACCCTTGTTCTGCATTTTTTTTGTATTAGTTGTATCGCTTGCTACATGAGAATACATAATTTAAATGTAAAATCATTGCTGCATTTACCTTAAAATGAAAACATTGCTTTGTAGCTAATTGCTGTGCAACTGTCAATGCTTATGGCGTACAGTAAATAAAGTTCTATGTAATAAAGGATGAACATTGTGTCGTACGTTTTATTCAACATTTTGCAAACTATACTGAAGGAAAAAACACCGTCACATCTTTTTGTGAGTTACGTGAAAATGAAGTAGGTGTACAAATAACTTGCACAGCCGATATTATTTCATAATTATCTTTACACTGCCTATACATTTGAGACAGACGTCTCAGTGACAAGCTCCATTATAAACAGCTTTTGTATCACCACGACAGACCCTTGGAGTGCTTGCTGGCGATTCCTTTAACCTTGCCCTTTTTGCGGAGTCTCTTTTCCCTGATGCGCTTGCACTGCCGCGGATTCATCCACTTGGGGTATTGTCCGTGCTCGTTCAGTAACGTGATCTTTTTGTTCTTGCTGTCCAAATCCATACTTTCGTTCTCTCCAGCTACAAAATGAAGATAACATTGTTAACGCACACGAGTTGCTCAACGCGAGTTACATTGTTCACTTTCTCGGCAAAACTGGTGTTCTTTTAGCAATGTGTTAATATCACCTCACATGGCTCCTGCTGTAAACATAATCTGTGACCATGCTCTCGATTTTTTTTCTAATTCAAAGTTTAATTAGTCTTATTCACATCTAGTCAACTGCCATATCACGGTGACTTGACAACAGTTTGAGAACCCCCTGGTTTAGACCTTCACGAGCATTGTATCGATTGGTCAACTACCCGTATTTAACTCGGTAAAGCGACCTCTGAGCGGCTGCGGGCCACGCGTGAACCAATCGCAAAATGTACCAACGCGCGCGGTCCTACTTAAACCCCCACAATCCGACCGCGACGAGCTGCCATCCTCACCATTCTCTCCCTTCTCTCCCTTCATCTCCACGTCCGCCTCCGCCTTGGTGGTCGGCGCCTCGGTGGTCGGCGCCTCGGTGGTCGGCGCCTCGGTGGTGGACGCCTTGGTGGTCGGCGCCTTCTTGAGCTTCCCCTTGGGCACCATCGTGACCACGTCCTTCACCTCGTCCATGCGCGTGTCGCCGCTGGCGTCCGTGCCCAGGATCGCCTTGAGCCGCGCCATCTCCTTGGGCGCATTCTTCTTGCGCTTCTCGGCTCGCATCTTGCGCCGCCACTTGCTGCGGATGCTCTTGGCCATGGAAGCGTGTGCGGGACCTGATGATGATCGGTGGTGGGGGTGGGGGGGGGGTGGAAGAAACGGGAGTTAAAGGATTTAATTATCACTGTCGGTGAGTGCAGCCTCGAGGGTCTAAAACACCCATCTGAAAAACCCGAGTCCACCTATAGCTTTTTATTTAATTAAAAAGCGGATGCCCCTGTGATGGACTTGCGTCCCATCCAGGGTATAGCCCTGCCTTGCGCCCTGCGTTTGCCGGGATAGGCTCCGGCTCACCGCGACCCTGTACAGGATTAAGCGGTTTCTGACAATGAATGATGGCTTGAGCGTGTGTTATTGCACGTAATTATTTTGCACAGAGCTGAGAGAAAGAACGGGAATAAAGAATCTCACTGCCATGTATCGCATGTGTATGTGATCAATAAACTTGACTTAGATGTTTATTATTACTTGAGCTGAAGGAACCAACGGGTGAGGTTTACGAGACCAGTAAACGTGCTAATAGCGGTAAGTAATACACAAGTGCTGGATCATACATCAACGTGTTATAATGAGCTGTATCAAGTATAGTGAAATGCGGTAAAAAAGGCAATGCTCCATCCTAAATATACCGTAACTACATTACAACTTTGCCTGAAATGCTTCTTGTGGGGGTTATTTGATATTACTTTATCACGCTGGTCATCAAATAGGGTAAGGAGTGGGAGCACATACACTGTATCATGGATTGTCCCGCACCGCGCTCTCCACCTGGCGGCCGCCCATTATCCAGACTGGATTGTGATTCGTTTCGGAGATCTACCCAATTCTGTGTTATTCGGTCAGAGACCGGGTATTGAGCTCTACTGACCATATATCTTGATTCGAATTACACGCGAGAGTCATAAGAGGCACGTTACAGACACGCCACAGTAGCGCGCCTGTGGCAAACTAACCCTTAGCCCGTACAGTACACCACAAACGCCTGCGCTGCTGCAACGAGGAAAACGGCAAAACTACAGTACATACAAACTCTACAGAAGTGATCTCTGAATACAACAAAGACAAAGATCCCCCGTATAGCCTTAACAGACTGTAGGGGCAAGTGCCGTTAGCGAGCATCTATGAAAGTCGACACGGCACACTAGGAGGTGGGTGACTAGGACCACGCCCGGCCGCCTTTGTCTCCCTAGTGGCAATGTTTACACACCGCACTAGGTACTCATTTGAGGCTGAGTCGACCTTAGGGGAGGCCCAGGCGGCCCGGTTCAGAAAATCGTCACTGGTGTTAGCCGTGATCGGGATTTAAAACTCAAGTCGCCGTGTTTGTAGCCCAGCGCGCTAACCTCTGAGCTACCACACAGTACCATACGCCACAACACTAATGCCACGACGCTTTAAACAATCACAACAAATTACACAAAACAGCGCAACTTAAAATATCCCAAAAATGTTTAGGCCCAAAAAGTTCATCCTTGTGGTCGCCTAGCCCAGTGCTTCGAGACTCGCAACCGCTCAGCCGCTACGGCTATTTAACCAGAACGTGTTTCACATCACACGCGGGGATGTGGGACGCAGTTAACACGGCGATAGAACTCGGGGGAAGGTTCTGTTTGTGCGAAGATCGAACAGAGAGAGTCGAACCTTGGACACGAAGCGACGAGAGAACGATACACGTGCTGGCAGGACCACCGGAAATGAGTCCCCTTGCAAACCACGCACCCCTCACTCAATGCAGTTCCGATCAACACTAATAACCACTCAATAAATGTACGAAAAGTTAGATTCTTACAGGCAACCGTAATTTAGATTTTTTTCATACAGTTAGTTTTGGTGTTACACTCGTGTCACTGACTAATCGAGCACTTTACTTGATAACAAATAATACAAATTACGTTTAAATAGCCGGAACCCTTTGTGCCCGGACCGGGAAACCAATCGTACCCAATGGGGCCCTTAGAGGCTTGATGCGTTATGAGCGCTCACTACAATTTGAAGTTTTTACCACTTTCATAATAACGACAGCGTTACTATTGTTACCACAGCAGTAAACCATTCCGACTTAATCGCACAGAGCGGTTGAATCTCGTCATGTTCGCCAAGCCCCTAAGAATAAAGTCTAACACGGCTATCAAGGGATCTGATCGGTGAGTGAATGAATGGAGTAAACAGGGACAGTGTAATTTGGTGTATACTTTTAATTGTAATTGGTAACGGTTTGTTTGTAATGTTGTTAATATTATCATTCACGAGGGTGCCTCGGCCTGACCCCCGTAAACGAGCTCTCGCCCCCTCCACGCGGTTTTTTGCTCCGAAGTGGTGAACCTAGTCTGGCACAGGCACCAAATGTTGACATGCATGCGGGAGTGTGTGAGCAACATCAACAGACGATTCTTCATGGTGATGGTTATTCGTTATCAGTCCCCGCTTAGTCCTGTAGAGGGTCGACGTGAGCCGGAGTCTATCCCGGCAGACACATGGAGCAAGGCAGGGATATGGCCTTGATAGGACGCCAGTCAGCAGGCCAATGAGCCTCGGCAGCGTGTCTTTGGACTGGGAGGAAACCAGAGTACGTACTGTAGGCGAAGCGCCTTAAAGCGAGGTGCGCCTGAATTAATAATATTATCTGTGTGTAAAATATACAAGGTTTTACCTTTTCTGGCAATGAGAGAAGTGTTAAGATCTTAAACACCAAATGGACACCGTTTTGCAAAGGTTCCAGTTCGCAAGAAGCCACACACGCTTGTGGCAAAAACATGCAAACAAATGCTATGATGACTGCATTGTCCTTCAAATTGATTGGCCCAACACTAGCGACAGCTTTATTTATAGCCTACTCTCAGTATTTAGCCAAGTATGGCCAAAAGGCAAGCAGTTTTTGACAATGCAATTATCAATGGGTTAGTAGCTAGGGTCTATCTGTTTAGACTATGGGCACATTTTTTGCCTGGAAACTTTGCAAAAAGGTGTCCATTTGGGTTTAAAGATCTTAACACCTAATTTACATTATTTGTACACTGGCAAAAAAAACCTGCCCATAGTCTAATATTATCTATTTAACACGAAGGCTTTCGTGACCAATGTTATCCATAGTCTAGCTCTTTATATTTGTTAGGTCACGTAAAAAATACGTCGCAAAACCGCCTCCACCCGACACAGCCAATCAGTAAAGGGTTGTCACTTGAACAAAAAACTGCCAATTTGTTACTACTTCAGGACACCGGTATGTTGGAGAGCGAGCTCACAACATTGAATATACGAGGTTTAACCCTTTCCGGCAATAAGAAAAAGTGTTAAGATCTTTAAACACTAAATGGACACCTTTTTGCAAAGGTTCCAGTTTACAAGCAGCCACACATGCTCAACACTTTTTGTTATTGCCGGAAAGGGTTAAACCTCGTATATTCTGCATAGTTTGTACGGCAAAAAAATGTCCAATAGTCTAAACCCTTTACCGATTGGCTGTGTCGGGTAGAGGCGGGTTTACGACACTTGTATTTTTTTTTCCCGTGACCTAACTCGCAAAAAAGGGAGCCAGACCTAACATTATTCCCTCCGTCGTGCGTTTGCGAGCAAGGCGGAAGCTGCGTGCCGAGGTGGGCCGCGCGCTGCCGTTGCTGTCACCGGAGCAGCTGTGCGCCCTGGTGCCGCACAAGGAGGACGTGAGCGTGGTGCGTGCCTACGCGCACAGGGGCGACGCCGTCACCGTCTACCTGCTCAACTCCAACCCCGTCTTCTTCGAGTGGGAGAAGCGCCTCGTTCCCACCGGTTCGTCCGAAACGGGCTTTCCGTGGTCCGGCGGTAGGGCGGCACCGTTGCGGCGTCGCAGTAAGAATGCCGCCCGGTTGGATTCCCGGCTCGGGTGCCTTTCTGTGTGGAGTTTGCGTGTGTCTCGCCGTGTCTGCGTGGGGTTTTTGCCTCGGTTAATTGTTGATGGTTTCGGCAGGCTTGGGTGGCTTCTCAGCCGATAGCGGCGCTTTTTAGTGTTTACAACTCAACTTCCGATGTCTTGGAACGAATTACAGGTACTCTCGAACCCAGGCTCTTGAGTGGTGCCAGCTCAGCGCCATCTCAGTGCTCTGTTCTCCGAGCCACCCGTCCACCTTCACTTAACTCGGGACTAAAACGAGTACCTATTGTGATGCCTGAAATATTCGTCCCATTACCGGTCCCAGCAGCCGCGTGCTAATGACACTTCCTCCGACATTCTGTGACACTGAATGGAGCACTTTCCGTTTGCTTGATGTCTCTACAGTTTACACGCTGTGGAATCTCCCAGAGCTGATGCCGGCCTTGACTACGTGGCCCCCCGTGTTGGACAGGCTGCTTGGTGGAGCAGGTATGGAACCCCGACCACGATTACATTCGAGTTATTTGGCAATTATTTCAATATCATCATCATCATCGTTGTCAGAAACCGCTTAATCCTGTACGGGGTTGCGGTGAGCTGGAGCCCATCCCGGCAGACACAGGGCGCAAGGCAGTGCTATAGCCAGGATGGGATGCCAGTCCATCACAGGGCACCGGGGGCAATTTAGTCAGCAGGCAAATTTAACTATGCAGCAGCATGTCTTTGGACTGTGGGAGGAAACCAGAGTGCCCGGCGGAAACCCACGCGGACACGGGGAGAACATGTAAACTCCACACAATAAAATACACTTATTAGTTGATTGATCATAGCTGGTGGTGATGATGATGACGACGAATACAAACAAACCACACGGTATAATATTAGACAGTTCAGACGTGATGAGGAATGATCAAATCTTAAATCGCATTGTGACCTCAGATGGTATCAAATCATTTAACCGCGGTGGGGTATGTCTGGAACACGGTGTCGTTTGTACCTTGCATTGTTCACATTTCCCACTGGAGGGCGTAAGGTCCTCCTGTTATCCCCATTACCACAGCCCCTTGGAAACAAACGTATTGAATAAATAAAAGCAACATACGCATAAATTACTTCAGCGGACAAAGCAAACACTGCTTCGCCGTAAATGTGTGCCGTTACATTTCACCGTTCGTTTCAATGCCAAGGAGAACATTCTCGCCGGGCATTATGCGAATACGATTGATGCTGTTCTTGTTGCCATGCGAAAGGAGTTCCGAGGGAAAAGTGGGTGGTTGGTGAAAAACCAAAGCCGCCGTTGTGCGTGCCATTTCGCTGTGGGCTGTTGGCAAATCCACTTCTTTTTTCATGCCCCCGCTGGGATTTAATCTTCGAAACTGCCATCGTGGCCTCGTGCTATTATGGCACAGTGGTAACATCTGCGCAACACAGACGAAAGGTCCCGCCCGAGGTGGTTCTTTTTTCGCCTAAAAAAAACCGCTCATGAAATTAATTGGCCGATATACGCGTGTATACCATACTATTCACGGACTGTGTGGTTCGCTTTCCCCGCAACCCTCTGCAGTTTCCTGCGTCGCCTTAGGACCTCTGGGTGAAAGGCGCTGCTCTATAAATGTAATTACAAATTATTCATGGTTGCTCTTCAGGGCTGTTCGTTCGTGGGAGGCGAAACGTCGCGAGGGAGAGAGGGAGATCGCTCAGTGACACGGCAGTCCCGAAAGAACAGCTCTGAAGAGCAACCATCGCGAACCGAGCCGTGAAAACCTACATCGGTCTAATATTATTATTATTATTTTCCCTCCGCGTTGTGCGGTCGCGAAAGCTCGCTTGTCCTGACCGCTGGGTCACAGACGCAGAAAAAAAAACCACTCATTAATTAATTGGCCGTTACCTTCATAATACACAGCGTCTGACGGCTTTAAAATTATTATTATTATTATTAGACGTTCGCATCTCAGCCTCTGCCTCGTCGTTGCGTTCGCCTCGTAAAAAAAAAAAACCGCGGGGTGAGGAGACACGCGGCTCGAACAAAAACGCAGCGCACTGTACGGGAGAGGGTGGGGGGCGGCGCGGCTGCTGGGGGAACGCGAAACGGGCGGCGAGGACATAGCGCCGCAGCCGGGAAGCGAGCGGCTGACGGGTGACTCACGAGTGACGTCGCGCGAAAAAAAACCGGACGGGCCACCGAGCCTCGCGCGCGCTCTCGCGTGTCCGTTACAAAACGCGCGTGCGCGACCGCGCGCTTCGTGTGTTTGACCGGTCTCGGTTGGTCACGCCAGAGGTCTCAGTCGGCCGCGTCGCCTCGTGGTCAAATCAGATAGATGTTTATTATTACAGCAGAAAAATACCCAGTGAGCTTGCAAGCTCTTTACGGGAATCCTGCGACGCAGCAAACACAAAGTATGAGGTCACTTCAACAACAGCGCTTTGTGACCCTCGGGTGAAAGGCGCTATATAAATTGAATTATTATTATTAACAATCCGTTGGGTCAGTAGCAAGCCCTGCAAACGCTGCGGGATGCAAATCCCCCAATTAGGCAGTGCGTGGGTAAGTTTAATCCATTCGGGCTCGTGTGTCCGTGTGTGGTTCCTCAATCTTATTACGCAGGAGGTCGGTGTACGCGGGAGCCGGTTTCATCATCGCGCCGAATAATCCCGCGGTTAATTTGTAATCCCTCTTCCGCGCTTCTGTGAAACCACACGGCGCACATTGTGCCTGTGCGCTAACGGTAATACTAAGTACGGGATGGATACATTCGCAGGGTGGGTGAATAAAGAAATGGCGCCCGTTGACTGTGCGCCTTCGATAGATAGAATAGTCGCCACCGCGTTTGCTTTTTTTTTACCACCGCTCGAAGGATTACGTGGCCTTGCGTTAGTCACACAACCCCCTCGTTGGCGCAGTGGTATCAGCTGCCTGAGGCAGTTCGATTCCCGCCTCGGGCGCCTTTCTGCGTGGATTTTAGTATGTCCTCCCTGTGTTCCGCGTGGGTTTCCTCCGGGTTCTCCGGTTTCCTTCGACAACTAAAAAAAAACCACACTCATTAATGAATCAGCTGATACTATCATCGTACATATGACGCGGTGTCTGGAAAATATCGGTGCCGGCTAACTGCGTGGCTTGCTTTCCCCTGGCCTTTCTGCGGTTTCCCTCGCGCCTCCCTAGTCGTTTTTTATTCAAACACCTTCGAACGATAAGCAAACGTGCGCGGCGCGTTATAAATTGCACTTATTATTTATCATCGCACGCGATGGACTAGGCAACGCTCGCCGTTATTACAATGCGACAAAAAAAAGCCCCCCCAAAACGTCGCCAATTCGAGCACCTTCCTCCGGCTCGCAAAGCGGCGGCTAGCGCACAAATCTGCCGCCATTTCAACGCCTCGCCTCTCCTCCGGCCGAACGGCCGCGGCGAAAACAAATTGCGTCGAACGTACGACAAGCTGACGATGCGAGCGATTCCCCTCCGTCCCCCGGTCGCCCTCAATGCCACCGCGGGGCCACGCGTTCGCCGCTCGAAATCACAACACGCGGGAAAGCGACGGAGATTAGCGACCCAGCGCCGCGGCGGTGGTAGTGGTTTAGGGGTTGAGAGCGCCTCTTGTGAAAGGATACATGGGAGGAATTGTGCCGGAGGGAGGGGGTGGTGCGCAGAGGAGGAGAACCCGTTAGCCATGAGGGAGTTGCTTTGTGGTGATGGGTGAGTGTGTAAGGGGGGGTGGCTGGGGTGTGGAGGCAAAGCGGCAGCGGTGGGGAGGGGAGAGCAAGGAGGTGGGAGGGGAAACAGTGGGGAGCAGTTGTGGGGAGGGATGTGTGTGTGGGGGGGGTGGGTGGACCCGGCTGCTCTCGTTGTGAACCCGTTTCACCCGACAGCGAACCCAGTCAACCCGCGAAGCACCCGGCGCGGTTCCTCCAGGCACGCCAGCTCGCGGGGTCACGCCGGTTCGCCTCGCCACCTATCCGTTACGACGCGGGGTCGGCCGAGGGCGTCCGGGACGCACGCCCTCCCCTCGCACCCGACTCGATTTGTCGTCAGGCGCCCGGCGCGGACGCCTATATCGTGCCCCTTCGGTAGGGCGGGTTGCGGCTCGCTCCGTGCGAGGACCCCCCCCCCC
>JAZEWU010000043.1:2149242-2170272 GCA_036362915.1 Geotria australis | reverse complement strand
CTGCACACAGAAAGGCACCCGAGCCGGGATTCGAACCCGGGTGCTTCTTGCTGTGAGGCGACAGCGCTACTGCTGCCTAAGTGAATTGCCCTCCGCGAGTATTCGATAACTCCACAACGCTGCAGCATGCCGATCACATCGAGACCATCAGATATCGTTCTCCACTGATGTTATCCTGGAATCTAACCCCGGTGGTCAAGTTCATAGGCGCAGTGCGAGTTTGTACCGTGCTGGATGCGCGACTAATGATTAATTTGCAAGTCATTCAACCGCAGCTCACTCGGCACAAGGGTGCCTTCGTCTGGCGTAATAACGGCCACGCAAACAGCTAGTAACGATGCGTGCTTTCACAAAATGATAGGGGTCATGTACGTCATTGGCAAATCGTCAACTACTCCGGGGAATAGTTTCACAAAGCGTTCATTTAATCGGCAAGAGGCTCTAGCTATCTATATACCGAAGCAGGTGTTTGCACCGATGCAGGTTTTCACGACTCGATTCACCATGGTTTCTCTTCAGAGCTGTTCTTTCGGTGTTCCCCTGCCATGCGCCTTGTGTCTGCCGGGATAGGCTCCGGCTCACCGCGACCCTGTACGGGATTAAGCGGTTTCTGAGAATGGATGGATGGATGGAGATTTTGCGCGTGAACTTTAACTGTTTTAGAGTTTCACGATTACGAAAACAGGAAGCGAGCAGCGCGAATGTCAGGCTACGACGACAGATTGTGTTTGTGTTTTAGAAACGTGTGTTGACACAGAATGGCAATTGACTCGAGGCATATTCACTTGCTAGCGGAAAACTGCGAAATGGTGTCATTATACAATCCCGTATTCTCTGTTTGATTCGCCTCTCTCACGATGTCATGGGTTTGTCTCACGGGCACAGTGATGCCCGACGTTTCGCTCCACCCGGTGGCAGTTTATTCAAGAACACCATCATGCATTCGTTCATTGTCCGAAACCGCTTAATCCTGTACAGGGTCACGGTGAGCCGGAGCCTATCCCGGCAGAAGGAACACCAATACACGGCTCAGCCGCGACCCCCTCCAAAGTGGCCTCAGTTCAACCTGCTGTTATTCATTGATTCATTGTCAGAAACCGCTTAATCCTTTACAGGGTTGTGGTGCGCCGGAGCCTATCCCGGCAGACAAAGGTCGTAAGGCAGGGCAGCAGCATGCCAACGATGTACACAATCCATCCATTGTCAGAAACCGCTTAACCCTGTACAGTACAGGGTTGCGGTGAGCCGGAGCCTATCCTGGCAGACACAGGGCACAAGGCAGGGCTATACCCTGGATAGGACGCCAAGCCATCACAGGGCACCGGGGGCAACTTAGTCCGACGATGTTTCACGTGTAATGAAATACGCATCTCTTCTCTGACTCAACGTTTCAACATCACACGTTTGACATCTTTTTCGCTATGGGAGTGTTAGCCAAGTTGTTTACGAAGCATACTGTACACAGGTATAATCTGTCATTCATCGTGTCAAAGTATGGAATTCACACGGCTCAGACAACTGGAATAACCACCTCTGACAGAGAAGCAGATGTTGCTCAACTCCTTGTTAACTGCTCAATATCTCAGGAATGTTCCTTGGGTGACAAGGTGAGTGCAGAGAGGTAACGCCCGCGCCTCCTCGCAGCAATAAAGGCATGCCCTAGACGGTTGGATTCCAGCCTCGGCCGCATTTCTTCGTCCGTTTGTATGTTCACCCCCCGCTGTTCCTCCAGGTTCTCCCCGTTTCCGTTCATAGCAAAAAAAAAACCTCTCAATTATTGGCCGATAACATCGAAATATATGGGACGCAGTGTCTGGAAAATGTTGGCGTCGGCTAACCACGTGGCTGGATTTCCCTTCCCCGCCTCTCTGCGGTTTTCTCGCGCCTTTGAGTCGTTCCCTCTTTGAACGAATACCTTAGAGACGTTGAACGAATACTGTGCTAAAATCACTGCGACTATCTTCTGCCGTTTGACCAATCTCTTCGTGCCAACCGTTGAAAGTGTGTTTAGAATTGCTCTCTCCATAGCTGTTCTTTCGGGATAGCCGTGTCGAGCGACGTCTCGCCTCGCACGTTGGAGGCATCCACAGGCGTTTCAGATTGTCAGGCATTTCTGATCTAACCTCCAACGTGGTAGGCGAAACGTCGCGAAGGAGGGGGCAGGAACACCCAGCGACACGGCTATGCCGATAGAACAGCCGTGGAGAGCAATTCTGATCTGTGGAGCCGTGCCAAAGCTCCGTCTCTACGAAGGTTCGTTCGCAACCCTATTGGTAAGTGGTAGAGAAAACATTAGCCACTCAAAAGGCCATACTGTAGGTGCAACGACCCGTGAATATTTACGTAAAACATTGCGGGTTGTGTCTGGAATATGTTCCAGGGCCTCTATCGGCGAATACCTTATCTACCAACATCATCATCAGCAACAGCACGGTCACCAACACTGGAATGTGGAAAATATATACAGTCCACTCACCAACCACACGCGGGATGGTGTCGATTCTTCGCGCTGAGTCAACAAAGAGATGGATGGAACAATTATCTCTAACAAACATGCGGTTGACTGCCACCTGTGCTGGCCAGGGGTTGTTTTAGTGATTCTGGGGCCCAAGGCAAAATTCAATTACGCCTCCCTTCAGTGATTGAAGAGCACTGCATTCTCCTAATAAAAACTGCAATAGTGGACTTCCATCCATTCAACCGTTGTCACAAACCGCTTAATCCTGCACTGGGTTGCGGTGAGCCGGAGCATATCCCGGCAGATACAGGACGTAAAGCAGGGCTATACCCAGGACGAGACGCCAGTCCATCACAGGGCACCGGGGGCAATTTAGTCAGCCGGCCAATTAACCTAACGCAGCAGCATGTATTTGGACTCTGGGAGGAAACCGGGGTGCCCGGCGAAAACCCTCGCGGACACGGGCGCAATGTACTGATGTAGGAATTGCTCTCAAGAGCCGGACGGTGCTTCCGACGTGGGAGACAGGAGGGACGCTCGACACGGCTATCCCGAAAGAGCAGCTCTTGAGAGAACAATTCTCATTACAAGTCTAGTTTATAGTCAAGTGGTCCTTGTGCTTTTAGTTATAATGCAGTTATCCGCCCGTACCTGCTACAAGCCAGCCGAGCAGCATTCCTTCAGGGAAATAGCTGGTTGCTGTTCGTGTGTGTGTGTAAAAGTGGGGAGCGGTGGCTCAGTGGTTAGCGCGCAGGGCTACAAACCTGGCCGCCCGAGTTCGATTCCCGCTCACGGCCACTAACACCAGTTACGATTTTTCAAACCGGTCCTGGGTCGACGCAGCCTCAAACGAGTACCTCGTGCGGTGTGTAAACCATTGCTACTCGGGAGACGAAGTCTGCGATGGACTGGCGGTCCCATCCTCGGTATTATCGCCCCTGCCTTGCGCCCTGTGTCTGCCGGGATAGGCTCCGGCTCACCGCGACCCTGCACGGGATTAATCGGTTTCAGAAAACGGATGGATAGATGGAGACCAAGGCTCCACCTACCTCCTCGTGTGCCTTGGCGATCTTCACAGGTGCTCGCTAACGGCACTTGACCCTACAGTTTGTTACGGTGGTGGGGTGGGATCTTTGTCTTTGCGCGGCAGGGCACTGGTGTTCGTGAGTCACGGCGTGGGTGAGCATTGCGGTCGCTACGATGAGGTGGCCGCGACGCTGGTGCAGCACAGCGTGCTCGTGTTCGCTCACGACCACGGTGAGTGGCGTCCTGGCGGCGTCGCGAACGCGGGGCGCAGGCGGTGACATCAGCGAGGTAGCCGTGTCGAGCGTCCCTCACCACGGAAGGGGCCACAGCCAAAGGGCCAACGCAAGACATTCCTGACGCCAATCTGCTTTAGTTTAAGGGTCTTCGGATCGTTATTTGCCTGGAACCTCCACGCCCCTAGCAGGAGTGCTAGGACTCCAGACCTGTTCACCAAGGGAGACCCTAGCAGGAGTGCTAGACTCCAGACCTGTTTACCTAAGGGAGAGCCTAGCTGGAGTGCTAGACTCCAGGCAACATAGCTCTGGGGTTCATAGTAACATGCAAAGCCCTCCAACACGATACGGTTACAACACTTCAGGGCACCGGGGGCAATTTATTCAGGACAATTAACCTACGCAGCATGTCTATGGACTGTGGGAGGAAACCGGTTTACCCGGTGAAAACCCACGTGGACACAGGGAGAACGTGTAAACTCCACACAGAAAGGCACCCGGGTTGGGAATCGAACACGGGGGTTCTAGCTGTGAGGCTAGATATGTAAGAGCGTTGAAGGGCTGGGGTGACCAGGACCGGTACAGATATCTTTCACCACTGACATTAACTTTGGCCAGAAATCGAACTTAGGTAGCCGGGTTCCTGCAGTAGTGCACTGACCACTGCGCCACCACTCCACCAAACGAGTCACGTGTTAAAAGGAAGCCTTGTAAGTAAAAAATAAGTCAAGTTGGCTTCCACCTCGCTGTCTGACTGAACTCTTGCCACCAGCCTTTCCCTCCCATAAATGGGCTTATCAGGGCGTGTGGGAGAGCTTTTCTTGGCCGCGTGTGTGGAAGATTACAGTCTGCAATTGAGGATTAGCGTCACGGAATTCCACCCACCATCCAAACCCCGACCCAACGTATCTTGTTTGCCAGCATCGCACGCCGTACATAAGCCAAGCTGTCTTCAACACAGAAAGGCACCCGAGCCGGGATTCGAACCCGGGGGATTCTTTCTGCTGTGAGGCAGCAGCGCAACTCACCGCGCCACCGTGCCGCCCCAAAACGAAAACATACATTACAATATTTTCGAGGTGACGTTTCACGCAATGGCCCTCCTCCATAGCGGAGAAACGCAGACAGCTAAGGTCGTAGGCCACTGACCTACACCCGTACACCCACCTGTACCGACACCCGTACACCTGTACCTGTAACGTGGGGTCGTTGTCTCATCGTGTCCGTGCAGTGGGTCACGGCAGGAGCGATGGGGAGCGAGTGTCCGAGGCGAGGCTCAGCGTCTACGTTCGCGACTGCCTCCAGCACGTCAGGCTGATGAGGGCCGAGCACCCGGACGCGCCGTGCTTTCTGCTGGGCCACTCAATGGCGAGAACGACACCTGCCAGTCAACACACACACACACTCGCACAAAGACCCCCGTAATAGCCTCGACTGACCTTTCGGGGGCAACCGTGTTGTTTCTCGCGAGCAGCAGCTGTTAAAGGCGAGCACGGCGCGCGAGGGGGTTGGGTGGCTAGCACCACGCCCGGCCGCTTTTGTCTCCCCCCAGTGGGAATGTTTACGCACCGAACCGGGTACTTATTTGAGGCTGAGTCGACCCAGGGGAGGCGCAGGACGGGGTTCAGATGATCGTCACGGGTGTTGGCCGTGAGCGGGAATCTAACTCGGGTGTCTCTGCCAGTAATTTTTGGGCTGTCAGCTCGTGGCAACGGTGGCCTCCAGTCAGAAACTGCTTAATCCTGCACAGGGTCGCAGTGAGCCGGAGCAATCCCGGCAGACACAGGGCGCAAGGCAGGGCTATACCCAGGATAGGACGCCAGTCCATCACAGGGCCCCAGGGGGCAATTTAGTCCGCAGGCAAATTAAGCTATGCAGCTGCATGTCTTCAGACTGTGGGAGAAAACCGGAGTGCCTGGCAAAAACGCACGCGGACACGGGGTGAACATGTAAACTCCACGCGGAAAGCCACCCGAGGTGGGATTCGAACCCGGGTGCTTCTTGCTGTGAGGCGGCAGCGCTACTCAACGCTACGCCACCGTGCCGCCCGCAAAAAACCTACATCAGTAACATCTGTCCATCTGTCTATGTACTGACGATGCGCGGGCTGCGTGCGGTGAGCAGGGTGGCGCCGTGGTCATCTCGGCCGCGAGCGAATGTCCGGACCTGGTGAGCGGAGTGGTCCTCATCGCCCCGCTCATCTCAGCGAGCCCGTCCAGCGCGTCGCCCATGCTGGTGAGCGCCGGCCTCATCCGTCCGCTCACCGCTCACAGCTCACCGTCAGGCCACCTTCCCTATGCCACCCACCCCACCCTAGTTGTGATTGCTAATCTTGATTCGTGTTCTAAAGGTTCCAATGGGGGTCAAGGTAGAAGCGTTCACGTCGCGATCCCTGTCAGGTAGTACTTGGTATTGCCTGCGAATTCTACCAAACACTTCGAGGCCGAGCTGAAAGACAACGATGTCCAGAAGCTCACCATCGTACTTCGAAGAATCGCAAAGAAGAAGACCGTAGCTGTTCTGTCGGGATAGCCGTGTCGCGCGTTCCTGCTCGCTCTCTCGCCTCCCACGCTGGAGGCATCTTCAGGCGGGTCAACAGTTCACAGCGCTCGGAATTACCACGGGGAGCTGGGAGGAGAGACGTGGCAAATGTCACAAATACACGTGGGATAAAGAACAGACTGCTGTTGACATCACAGCAACACGAACGACACAGTCTCAGTGTTCCTGGTTACACTGGTCTTTCGTTCGCGACGTTTCGCCTTTCCACGTTGCAGGCATCCGACGTGAGACAACAGCTAATGAAGACAACTGGTTTAATTTTTTACGTAAATACCTTTACAAATATTTTTCTCAGAATAGTAAACATGGAATGGTAAACAAGGTATTTAAAGCTTACAAATGGACGTTTTTTTACTATTATAATAATAATATCAATTTATATAGCGCCCTTCACCCGAGGGTTGTTAAACTAACTTAATTACAAAACACAAACATGTGAAATGAATAACTGTTATTGTTATTGCAATTACCGCGACCCTGTATTGGATTAAGCGGTTTCAGAAAATGGATGGATGGATGTTATTGCAATTAATAGTTTGTTTAACAACAACTTTTTTTTCTCAGAATAGCAAAAATTATCCCATATTTCCATAAGACCATACAAATATATTCTGTATATATTTCCCAAAAATAACTCTGCGCTGTAGTGGAAATGTTTACACATAGGGTGGAGACGATGGCTGGTGCATTAATGTATGATTGTGTAATTCATTTCTGCTCTTTGTTGTCCAAGGTTTTTCTGGCCCGAATTATCAATTTCGCGTGGCCGAAATGTCCCATTGGCTCTGTGAACACAGCCTGGTTGAGTAGAGACACTAAAGAGGTAAGATGATGATGATGACTCCTTAACCCTTATATGTGCAGCCCTTCATCAATCCGCTGCTGGATTGCAGACTGAAGAAAACAACGGAACACATACAATGTTGTTGTTGCTGGTTTAAATAGCTGGAGGGGGTTATTGGAGCATAATTTTCCGGCGGGTTGCCCTTCCTCACGACAACCTCCTTTAGTCGGAGGGTCTTCGGATCATTATTTGTCTGGAACCTCCCCCCAGACCTGTTTACCAAGGGAGACCCTAGCAGGAGCGCTAGACTCCGAACCTGTTCACCAAGGAAGACCCTAGCAGGAGTGCTAGACTCCAGGTAACAGCTCTGGGGTTCAATGGAACACGCAAACCCCTCCACCCCGACGAGGTTTCGACCCATTGGTGAACACATAAAACGGTCCGCTTTACGTGTGTACGCACCTTTTAAGCGTGCGCCAGTGCTTTAATTAGCTGCTCCTCACTCGTGACGCAGTGGCCAATAACTTCATGGGACAGTAAAACCAGGTCACATTTAGGTATTCACCACCATTCTACGTAGGTAAATAATTAAATGTTTACAGCCTATTTTGCATGCGAAATTGGCTGTAACAAAAAACACGCGTTTTTTTGTAAAGCGTCACGATGGCACGGTGAATAACGCTGCCGCATCACAGCAAGAAACTCTTCGGTTCGATTCCCGGCTCAGGTACCTTTCTGTGTGGGGTTTGTACGTTCTCCCCCGCGTCCGCGTGGGTTTTCGACAGGCACTCCGTTTTCCTCCCACAGTCGTTCTCTCTTCGAATGAACACCTTCGACATTGAATAAAGACTGTGCCACGCATTACAAATCGTGTACATTATTATTAAATGCAGCTCGGCGTAAGCGCAGTGTGCCATGCCACCAAACGATATTGGTTGGGTCGGGGTTTGTACCGTGGCTGGAAGTCTCGCGATAATCCTCAATTCACTGATGATAGGTTTTCACGGCTCGATTCATGATGAGTGCTCTTCAGAGCTGTTCTTTCGAGAACAGCCGTGTCACTGAGCGATCTCCATCTCTCCCTCGCGACGTTTCGCCTCCCACGTTGGAAGCGTGATCAGGCGTTATGGTTGTATGTGGAAACTGACCGGCTATAAAGGCGACCGACAAAGTGGGGGGTGGACGTGATAAGATCCCCCGACCGCCTGTATAGGCGGGGTCCCCCGATCTTTGATAATAATAGCATTTTAAAGAGCGCCTTTCACCCGAGGGTCACAAAGCGCTGCACAAGGGCCGCGGAGAGAACGGCATGTCAACAACGACAGACAAAAACACAACGAATAAAAAATCAAAACAACAAAAAATAAATAATTAGGGCTGCTTCGAATACACTGAAAGGTCGTGAAACTGGCAATCTTAAGAGCGGCAAAAATCTGCCAGCGTCCCCTAAGATGGATGATGAGATTCCTTTCCTCCTTTGTAAGTAATCTTCCACACACACGCGCAGAGCCGCGCAGAGCTCCCTGCGTTTTCCTCCGTAACCCCGCGTTTCGTTTCACGACCAGGCGAGGAGGGCTTTTGCGCGTCGCGTTATCCGTCGCGTCACCCGCCGCTTCGCGTTCCCGGCAGGTGCGCGCCTTCGAAACGGACCCGCTGGCCCATCACGGCCGCATGAGCGTGGCCATGGGGCTGGGCCTGGTCGAGGCCTCGGCCCACGTACGCTCGCTGCTCCCGTCAGCGCGCTGGGCCTTCCTGGTCCTGCAGGGCAGCGCCGACCGTCTGTGCGACCCCCAGGGAGCTCGGCTGTTCATGGACCAGGCGCCCAGCCACGACAAGACGTTGCGGGTAAAAAATGACCGCTGCCGTGGTCGCTCGGGTCAAACTGTCGTTTGTTAAATATGCGACGGTCGCGCGCCGGCGAAGAGTTTTGTCGAGAAAGCTTGAGCAGTTCACCGATCAAGAAGTCTGACGGGTTGCCTCCGATGTGAGGCGGAACGGTCGCGAAGGACAGAGGAAGAATGATGGTTGCTCTTCAGAGATTATTGTCGGAAATTCGCGTGTTTGTTGTCTCGCAGGAGTCCCGTAAAGAGTTTGCAAGCTCGCCGGGTAATCTTCCGCTGTAATAATAAACATCAACATTAACATCTAGAGATGTTCTTTCGGGATAGCCGTGTCGAGCGATCTCCGTCTCTGCATCGCGATGTTTGAAACCCTACAACAATAGAGGAGGAATGCTGGATACGGCTATCTCGAAGGAGTAGCTCTGAAGAGCATTTCTTAGAGAGGGGGAGAATAAGCCAGGCGGTCAGCCGGCGCCAACCTGCCAGACACCACTTCCTATATGTTATCAGCCAATTAAGCCACGAGTGTTTTTAAGTTGTGCGAGGAAACCAGAGAACCCAGAGGAAACCCACAGAAAACAGGGGGAGAGAACACACAAACTCAACACAGAAAGGCGCCAGAGGTGGGGGGAATCGAACTGCCTCGGGCAGACTCTCTTTCTGTGAGAAGCAGATGTTACCATTGCACCGCCCTGAAACTCTAACCATACGTGGGCGCTACATTCGTGTAATTGTTTATCTCCCGTTTCCTTGCCGTGTTTTCATGTGCCAGTGGTACCCGGACGCCTATCACGTCCTCCACAAAGAGCTACCGGTGGTGAAGGAGGCCGTGCTGAAGGCAATCGAGAGCTGGGTGCTCGCCCGTCTGCCTTCCGGGCCTTGCTAGCCGACAGCCCGCGTGGACACACAGGCCGTAGGAAGGAGGGCCTGGGGCCCTTTGCTGGAGCGATCTTGAGAACTACTCCGCATGGCTCACATCTTGTCCTGAACAAGTGACGATCCGACGTGACCTTTGTGGACTTGGGTCCTCCCGCTCACCCACCACACTTCCGGTCTCCACCCATCTCCCCTTTTCCACCACAGCTGAAGGGAATCCATCCTATATATATATAAAACATTACTTGGAAGGTCTGTGCCGAGATTTTTGTTGGTACAGTTCTGCTTTGTGCACCACTACAATTGACTTAACCTGTAAATTAGTTGCATTAATCTTCTGATTTTATATACTGTTTATGTTGGTTTGCTGTATCGCAGGAATCCTGCCCGCTTCCAGAGCGTGCAAGCTCACTGGGTACTTTCTGCTGTAATAATAAACATCTGTCTATCTGACTGCAATTAAATGTAAATACTAGTACGGGGTGTTATTTTGTCATTTTAATGACACACATCTTACATGTATAGACTTTCTCAATGTACCGAGTGGTTAAATTGCTGGCGGCCGTACAGTAATGCTGGCTAGCACCGATGCTTTCAGTCAGTGAAAGTTAAATAAAGTTAGACATACTGCAGTACACGCGTGCTTAAACGGTTGAGGATAATTAGCGTGTGCTTAGCGAACCTAAGTGGAGGACATTATTACCAGCGTAACAAAATACTGTGTCACTTTAGTATCTCGGAGGAATTATCAATGCGTCACTCTACACATCAAAATATATTTGTATATCTCTGTCCAAACGCGTAGATCACAGTGCCCGCCCCGCCCCCCACCGTGTGCTTATCCACTTAACATGCAGATGAAACATTTCATGCTATTCACTAGGTTTCTTCCAGGGCCAAAATATATGAGATCACTTATAAATGCACTTATAAATCCATTCGAAATGCTGCTATAAACCCAAAAAGACCTGAACTTTGTTTTACCTTTTCACATTCAAGGGTTTGGCTTGTAGTTATTGCTTAGAAATTCAAAGTCAGTTGTCAATAACTGAAGCGTCGGCATTAGTTGACAGTATATGATGCATACATATACATTCATTAGTGATGTAGAACTGGAAGCAAGATTCAATTGTGCTTGCCTTCCCCTCTAATGCTTTAACATTAGATCCAATTTGTGAAGGAAATTGAATATGCCTGTTTACCAACTAGTTTCAAAATGCTCTACTGCTGTGACAATGTGAAAAATATAGGCAACATTTGTTAATGACAACACATTCCTTTGATAATTGCTCTCAACAGCTGTTCTTCGGGATAGCTGTGTCGAGCGTGCCTCCTCTCTCCGTCGCAACGTTTTGCGAAACATCGCGAAGGAGAGAAGAGGAACGCCCGCCACGGCTCTCCCAAAAGAACAGCTCTTGAGAGCAATTCTCATACACCTAGCGGTGAAAAACTATATAATTACAATACATTCATATGGCATATAAATAATATTTCACGACACAAATTCTTGCTCAGTATAAATTATTATACGATGGATGATTACTCTGCTGTTATTTTGCAGATAGCTTTACTGCGGGCAGATTCTTTTCTGATAATGGTCGGCATGCTAAACAACCGCACTGCACCAGCACATTTCTGTTCAAACGTCTAATCCTACGCCACAATCCACTGAAGATGGCACCTCTTATAAACTACTGTGGGATCCCATTCATCAAACGCACAGACATCCGTATATAAAAGTGCTTGCTCTTGAAATCCATCTGGCTTGTCTATAGACAAACAAAACTATCGAGATAGCCAAGCATGTTCGGGACATTCAAACGCTCAATTAATTCATGGCAGTCTATACCAAACTGCGTGTACAGTCTTCACATTTGTACGCGTTTAATTTCTGCGCATAACACTGCTGTTTTAAACACATGCCGTGCATAAATGCCAAAATATATTTCCTACTCACGAAATAATTACACAAATAAAAGCACCCAGGCTTTTACTATAAGGGGATAGTCATTCACAAATTATAACTCGAATTTATTGCAAAGCCTGTGGCTGTAGAAGCCGTTCAGTCAATAATAAAGGTGCCTTACTATGTGTATACAAATGCCTGCCCAGTGTCGCACTTTTGTAAATCGTCCTTGTGTAAATAGAACACCGGCTCCAACTCTGATTTTCATTTCATGAAAAATATTCAGGTCGATGGTGTGATGACAACGGCGTGGGACAACACCCAACGCTCAAAGCTCATTATAACAATGAATTAAATTTGAGATGCACTACATAGTAGAGTAGGCATTCGGTTCCGCAGCAGGCAGGCCCCGTGCCCAGCACATGAACACAATCAACCAACACGAATTGAAAACCGCAATTGAGACAACACCCAACAATAAATGCCCATCAGTACGGCCAGGCACGTGAACTGCTGTTTAGAGAGCAGCCGTAAGTGATTAAAGCCGAGGCTGCCCCTTCGGTAGAGAGCTCCGAGTTACTGCAATGGCATCGACACCTGCGCCAATCCTCTGAACAATTTTCGCCGCAGAAGTGTGACGTTCACGAGCACCGTTTTCCGTTCGTACTCGACAGTATCTGTTCGTATCGATATATATCTATTGCCACTGCTACCTGCACGTATGCAGGTACCAATTTCTTTACACGGTCAATGAACGTAACTAGGCAAAACCCATTGCCCGTGACTAGATTTACAGCATAATTAATTATTATTGTCCATACCAAGAACCTGATACCACTTATATTTTTTCCACCTCAAGTGGTACACAATTTCTTTTACGGCCTATGGACTAGCAATTCAAAGTAAAGTTACCTGAAGGACAGAACAGCGGGCTGTTAGTTGATGGAAATAACTATTAAACAAATACGCCGTATGAGAATTGCTCTCACGGTGAAGGCATGACACAGCCACGTTGGAGGCGTCGTCATGGTGACACCGCGACGATACCGCCCAACGAGGGAGGCGAAACGTCGCGAGGTAGCACCATCGCTCGACACGGCTATCCCGAAAGAGCGGCGCTTGAAGAGCTGTGAAAACCTACATCGGTCACAAATAAACCTGTACGTTTTAAGTACTGTACAACTGGTGAGGAAGTGAGAGAGGAAGCGCGAAGTGACGCACGTGGCCTGGCCGACAGGTAACAACGGGAAACGCCACAGCAAGCCGTGCATCTGCGGAAGCACCTAGGGAACAAACCTCAGAAGTTTAGAAGGGTTGTGACCTACGCTGCTTTTGACCGAACGCGATCCCAACAATGCTCAGTGTTAAGACGGCTCCGTTTCACACACGCGTGGCTCGTCCTTGCAGTCAGGTGTCACCTGACTGATAAATACAGATCGGTTATAATCCATTGGCCGACCGGCTTTCCAGACTGATATTTTACAGAGGCATTTGTTGCACCAAAGGCAACTCTGGACTGGTTGTGACTGTCACGGTTCCATCAGCAGAGTCAGGCTTGTTAAACAAATGCCGCTAGGAATTTCTTCCCAAGTTTTTCTTTCGGCTATCCCCAATACATAGCTATGGAAGGCGGGCCTTATACATCACGCCGTGAAAACCTACATCAGTACAAATGCTGCTGGGTTACCAGATATTAGCACGCGCAGCTGTATACAAAGTTTAGTTATGCCGTTATATATATTAGTTATGTTCAACAGCGCTTAAATGAGGTCACACAGGTCACCATAGCCAATGTGAGGAAACATTGACTCATGGATTTTGTTTTCAGTGTGAAAGCGTGGAGTTGTCGATTAGAGAACACTGGCTTAATCTGTTTTACAGTGATTCACACCCTCACCTTAATTAAAACGTGATCTTGTTTTCGCTATTTATGTTACCAACATAATACATTCGTCTAATAAACCATTTATTCAGGATTATAAGATGCTCCGAAAAAATGCGCCCACAGCTTTTGCTTTAAAATACAGGGAAAAGGTGTGTCTTACATTCCAGAAATTACGGACATTGATAGGTCAAACAGGGCGGCACGGTGGCGCGGTGAGTAGCGCTGCCGCCTCACAGCTCGGGTGCCTTTCTATGTGGAGTTTGTATGTTCTCCCTGTGCCCGTGTGGGTTTTCGCCAGGCACTCCGGTGTCCTCCCACAGTCGAAAGACATGCTGCTGCATAGGTTAATGGGCCTGTGGAATAAATTGCCCCTGGTGCCCTGTGATGGACTGGCGTCCAATCCTGGGTATAGCCCTGCCTTGCGCCCTGTGTCTGACGGGATAGGCTCCGGCTCACCGCCACCCTATACAGGATTAAGCGCTTTCTGACAATGAATGAATGATAGGCCAAACAGGTATTCCTTGCCTCGATTGTTGCCCAGTTCGGGTGAGGGCTTTTAGGCAGGGCCATCCGGGTCAGAGCGGTGCAGGCCTCGCCAGTCTGCACCTTACATCCGATTAAAGACACGACCTGCGATTGACTCCAACGTGCCAGACACGCGCGACTGTATTTCAAAACACAAGCCGTGACGACGCGGCCACTTCGTACGGCGGACGCTCGCACGACCGCGCGCAGCGGAGCGCCACGGTGAAAGAGAGAAAAAAAAACGTTACATGCAGGAAAGCCGCGCCGTTTACGCGAGGCCACTCCCGCCGAGCACGAGCGCCGGGCATCCATTCGGATTCGACCTTCGCCGAGTGGGGGATCTTCGTCAGGCGTCTCCCCCGCGAAGGAACTTAGCACTCGATGCCGAGCCGCGCCAGCAGGGCGTCGAGCGCCGCCAGCTTCTGGTTCGCCTCCTCCATGGCGCTGAAGGTCTGCACGCTGGACGTCACGTGGAAGCGGATGTCGTCCACGAGCGGGATCGAGTCGGTCTCCTGCCGCTCCTCCACCGCCTCGGCGTCGACCTTCACCGTCTCGGCAAACTCGTCGGACTCCACGAGCTGCGGACGGGCGACAGAGAAGCGGCGAAGAATCGGCACGCGTTTTGTTCAACCGTCCGTTCATTTTCTAAACCGCTTGTCCTGGTGAGGGTCGCGGCGGCAGCAGTCCAAGGAGAGTGGGACCAGACATGTCCTAGGGATAAAAGGAACTCGCTCGGTGTCTCACGGTCACAGACGTTGTCAACGGCAGTCGTGATGCATCTTGTGCAGCGCTTTGTGACCCTCGGGTGAAAGGCGCTATATAAATTGAAATTATTATTATTATTATCTACAGCTGGATGAAGGCCGGAGCGGGCAGGCGGACGGCACTGACGGCCGATGCGTCGACACCCGAAGCCGGCATCCCGTGCATCATCGTCGGCAGCCGCGGCCTATCCACTGCTGGATGAATGCCAACGGGCGAATGGATGAATGGCAGCGACGGCCGTGGCAACTCGCGCATCCGGAGGCTAACGGCCCCCGGTGGTCATAAGCCGCTACGCCGTACTGTCAGTCGCACAATCAGTCACGTGATCGGGTACGTATTCACACGTCGTTGCGCACGCCGTCACACGTAGAACTGCACACGGTCACACAGACTGCCACACGCAAAGATTGCCACACACAAATCACATACACTTACACGGATAATCACGTTGCAGACCACAAATTATAACATAGGCTGACGAATGGCGGTGATGTCACC
The DNA here is from genome assembly GCA_036362915.1 of Geotria australis. NCBI lineage: Eukaryota > Metazoa > Chordata > Hyperoartia > Petromyzontiformes > Geotriidae > Geotria > Geotria australis. The sequence goes on along the minus strand of JAZEWU010000043.1, from coordinate 2,154,913 downwards.
GCAGCTCTCCTGCCAGGCCATTACCAGCCTGAGGAGGCGTGAAGTGTCGAAGGTTCGCCAACAGCTCACAGCGCACAGCCCCGAGTGTCGCGGGGCTGCCAGACTGCGACAACAACCGCCGTTTGCCACTAAGCGGCGGTGACGTCACCACGGCACCTGTGCCAGGCCAAGACAAAGATCCCCCGTGTAGCCTTAACAGACTGTAGGGGGCAAGTGCCGTTAGCGAGCACCTATGAAGGTCGACACGGCACACGAGGCCGCACACACACACACACAGAGAACCATAGCAGCAACCGGCAAGCTTGCCTTGTCCAGCATCCTGGCCATGAGCTTCGTGCACTGGTCCTCGAGCCGCGGCAGTGAGAAGAGCTTGGCCATCCTCCACATGACCAGGACATTGTCCTCCCCCAGACTGTGAGCCAGCACCTTGCCGCACAGCCGCTTGAGCCCAGGCAGGAGGTACATGTCTGCCACGGGGAGCATCTCGCACGCCTCCTCGCTCGACAGCTGCGGGAGCGCGGGCACGTGTGTGTGTGCGTGTGGGTCACGGGGAACGTGTGGGTCGCGGGGGAACAGCGGCGCATCGGTTAGCGCGTGGCCATTGTCTGGCTGCGGTTACCAGCCGTGCACTCAGCACCAACCACTTTGTCCAGAACACGACAAAAACTGCTGCTAACTACTCGTCCTGTAGACGGCATATTACTTGCACATCTTTTCATTTATATCTGCACTATATTCGTTCTATTTGCACTATATTTGTTGTAATTATAGTTTTTGTTCTAGATCTGTGCCTTGTTATCATCCCCCCCCGACCCCCAGCTTAGCTTAACTTGTAAATATTAGACATTGTTAGTATTTTGTTTTTTTATCCTAATATTTGTAAACCCTTGTGGTTGTGTTCCAGTCCATGTATATGCCAACACCGGGGTCTGAGAGAAACGGCATTTCGATCCTCTATATGTCCTGTACATACGGCAGAATTGAGAATAAAGTTTACTTGAATTGAAATACCAAGTGGTATCGCAGCTTGTCATGGGTTTCATCGAGGCGGACTCGGTATAAAAACTGCCGCTGGCAAGGAGTGTATTGGAAGAAAACAAAGCAAGCCGATCCTTCTACAGTAAATCCTTAACGTACGTTGCAGAAACGGGCGCGAATCCAGAAAACCACGAATACCAATGGGTGGATGGAGTCCGTTTTGTCAGAGTAAACTAACGCGTTTGTGCCATCTGGTGGAGACGATCCCCAACAGCACTCAACAATGGCTGTTCAGAGTTAAGGCTCTGGCGTTATCAGCCTGTTACTACCACTTCTGTACCGATGTTTTCACGGCTCGACTCACGACGGTTGCTCTTTAGAGCTGCTCTTTCGCGACAGCCATGTCGAGCGATCTCCCTCTTGACGTTTTGCCTCCCTACGCCTGATGACGCTTCCAACGTGGGATGCGAAATGTCACGAGGGAACGAGGCAGATCGCTTGACACGGCTATCCCGAAAGAACAGCTCTGAAGAGCAACCATCGTTCTCTCCACAGCCTTGTGCAGCGCTTTGTGACCTCGGGTGAAAGGCGCTATATAAATGCTATTATTATTATTACCTATCCATCACTGAGAACGGCAGCCTTGGGATGGCATATAATAATAATTGTACATTTAGAACACGCACATATTCATTCAATATCAAAGGTATTCATTCGACGAGAGAACAACTCAGAGGCACGAGGAAAGCGCAAAGAGGCGGAGGAGGCAGCCAGGCGGTTTGCCGGTGCCAAATTGACACACACCGCTTCCTATATAGTATGAAGTTATCGTACAACTAATTAATGAGTGTTTTTTTTTTAAGTTGTGGGAGGAAACCGGAGAAACCGGAGGAAACCCACGCCGAACAGGGGGAGAACACGCAAACTCCACACAGAAAGGCGCCCAAGGCGGGAAATCGAACCCGCTCGGGCAAAACCATTCTTTCTGTGAGGCGCGGATGTTACCACCGCGCCACCCTGCCGCCCAATACCACTATACCGCGCCGCACCGTCGGCGGGAATGCGCCGCCGCGAGGCGGCACGGCGGAGGTCACCTCGGCCGTGTCGCTGTAGATGTAGCAGAGGAGAGTGCTGAACATCTCCAGCGAGATGTGCAGCTTCACAACGCACACGCTGGGCTCCGTGTGCAGCTCGCTTGCCTCGCTGAAGTGGTCTTCCAGCAGCGCCTTGAAGTAGTCGCTCCGGCCGCAGAAGAACAACTGGCCGGTCGCGCAAACGCGTCAAAAAGGAAATTTTGCTCTTAAGGGCCGCTTGTTAAGGATAGCTGCGTCGAGCGTATCTCCAAGAAGAGCGACTCTCTCAAGAGCAATTGTTGTCACACATCGAGCCGTGAAAATTCTACATGAATGAGTGATCAGATGGGTGTGAGTGATCAGCTGGGTGAGTGAGTGATTGATCAGATAACTTAAAAAAAAACACTCATTAACGAGTTGGCCGATAACATCATAATATATAGGAAGGAGTGTGTGGCAATATGGCGCCGGCAAACCGCCTGGCTGCCTCCTCCGCCTCTCCGTGCTTTCTTCGCGCCTCTGCGTCGTTCTCTCGTCGAATTAATACCTTTGAGATTGAATAAATATGTGCGTTATAAATACAAATTTATTAAAAATATATATTATTAATATATGTAAATGAAACCTAATGTGTATCTACGTTCACCATCTTCACAAACTGAAAAGTTAACGTTTTTTATTTTTGTCCGAGACCTTGAGAATGGAGGTTTTGTTGCAGGCAAGCTCTTGCCCACAAGATATAAACTACAACCTTCTGTGACAGGGCGGTGTGACATGACCTAGTGGATGCAAGCTCACCATCTAGCGGCCACCCTCATTAACACAGCGTGTGTATTAAGCAAAACAAATAAAAAGACGTGCCATCTGAGGCACCTCTCTGTTCGGAGTTTGTTTGTTCTCTCCCTGTTCTGCATCGGTTTCCTCCGATTTCTCCGGTTTCCTCCCATAACAAAAAAACACTCATTAATTAATCGGCCAATAACGTCATAATATATAGGAAAGAAGTGTGTGGTGGGTTGGCGCCGGGTGACCGTCTGCCTGACTCCTCCGCTCTCTGCGGTTTTCTCGCTTTGCTTCCGTGTCTCGTCCACGAGCAGGTGTATAATTTGCACGGCGCGTTATAAATTGTACTACTATTATTATTAACGCACGTCAGACGGCACAAGCTCACCTTGTGACACAAAAACCGGTTGCCATCCACTTCGAAGCAGACATCAGGGTAAGATGGAAAGGTATCCGCGCAGTCAAAGGGCAGCTCCCCGAAGCCGACCTTAGGGATAACATAAAAAATACACGTTTACACAGTGGTAATAAATCTGTTAAGAATCGCTTTCAAGAGCAATTCCGCTCTCCTTGTGACGTTTCGCCACTGACATTGGAGGTGAAATGTCACAAAAAAAGGGGCAACATAGCGAAGGAGAGAGGAGAAAGACTTGACACGATTTTCTCGAAAGAGCAGCTCTACAGAGCAATTATAATACATCGAGCCGTCAAAACCCACATCAATACAACGTCTATTAAGTAATTTACTCTTCAAATATTATCTTTATAAAGCACTAAAACGACCCATGAACGTTTACAGATTAAATCCCATTTGTCCCCGACATTGTCCAGGTTTTACTACTTTGTATTCATCGCTATTCTCAACCACCCACTGCAAAAAAATCTCGGAGGAATGAGACGAGATTATTTACTTATAAAGCACCTTTGACCGAGGTTAAAAATCATTGGCGTTCCATAGCTCGCCATCATTATAAACAAATGCCTGGTTCCATCTCAGTCAGTTTTAAGCCCTTACTCAGCTCGGTAAGACAAACATCACTCAAGTAATCCCTGTGGACTGACAGTGACTCATATAATGACACATAGAATTCCATATTTTGAAGACGAGACTAGAATGCCTGTTATATAAAAAATCCTTTAGCGTGTACAGTAGAGGCATGCCTCGTCACACCGTGCTGGAGTTTAATGTGTTCGACTTGTTCACTGTCCCGGCGATGTTAACTTAGCGTACGCGGAATCGACGATTACAACGGAAAGCATTGTCATCGCCAGTCTGCATGCGGAATAGTGTGTAGTGCTACGGAGAGCGGTGGCCTAGCAGTTAGCGCCCTGCGCTACGAACCTGCCGATGCCGGTTGGACTCCTGCTCATGGCCACCACCAGTAACGATTTATCAGAACCGGTGGCGGACCGCCCGTAAAGTCCACTCAGCCTCAAACGAGTACCTGGTGCGTGGTGTGTGAACATCGCCACTAAGAAGACAAATTCCGGTCGGGAGTGGTGCTGGCCACCCACCCTCTCATGTGCCGTGCCAGTCTTCATAGGTCCAACTCGCTAAAAGCACTTGACCCTACAGTCTGTATTTGTAGTGCTGTGTGCTGAATGTATGATCTTACCCTCAGTTCAGGTGGGAAGGCACAATCGGCCAGAAATTCCATATCCTCTCGTAAGCGACAGGCGTCAATAGCCTCCACCGTTATCACCTTGACACAGGTGCCAGGTTTTGTCGAGACTGAAAAATAGTATTCACGCAACGTAGCTGAATTTCTGAACAGCACACAAATGTTACACACTTTTTCACATGACCTAAACTCACAGAGCTTCACTATGGATAACATTGGTCATGAAAGCCTACGAGTTGATGAAGTTATAGTTTCAGTTTTTTTTCTGTAATCACGCACCCGGGGCAACTGACTAAACGGGTTCATCCGTCTAACAAATCAAAACAACTTAGAATGAACTGTAAACAAACTATTGTCCGGTGTCTTCATGTGCGTCGGACTCGAGCTCCGCCAGGCGTGCCCGCACTCTCCTGTCAGTCCGTAGGTTTTGTATCGAAGCTGGAAGGAAACCGTGAAGCTATGTAGCTCTATTTAACAACTGTCCAGCTGGGAGGGGTAAACAAGTTATACAATTTCAGGGCACCGAAGTGCTATGTAGTCAGGACAATTAACCTCGGCAGCCATGTCCTTGGACTGTAAAGAGCTTACAAGCTCACTGGGTATTTGTCTGCTTGTAATAATAAACATCAATCTACCCACGCGGACACGGGAAGAACGTGCAAACTCCACACAGACAGGCACCCGGTGCCGGGAATCGAACCCAGGCCCTTCTTGCTGTGAGGCGGCAGCACTGCTCTCCGCGCCGCCCTGCCACCCAGTTGGACTTTGATGCGCTGGGTCACTCACCAAACTCGTACACCTGCTTGCACTTGGAGTCCAGCTCCTCGATCAACTCCAGAAGCTGGCACTGCTTGGCAAGACGCCGGCAGTCTTCGATGTTCTCTACGTCTGTGTCCATACGACCTTGGCACAAAAGTACAGCGGAACACACAGGGTGAACTTTGTAACCGAAGACCAGGAGGGGCCACTGAGACAAAAGTCTCTTTTAAAAAGTTAAGACTCTGGTCTGCCATAAATATAAGCTAACAAACGTGGCTTTTCCCTCGTTTGAGTCTTTTCTGAGGTGCTCTTTTCTATTTAGAGCCCAGCAACATTATAATAATAATAGTACATTGGTGGTAATTCAATTCAATTCAACTTTATTTGTCAACTCTACCATATGTACAGGACATACAGAGAATCGAAATACCGTTTCTCTCAGACCCCGGCGTTGTT
>JAZEWU010000043.1:2106403-2139714 GCA_036362915.1 Geotria australis | reverse complement strand
GCTTGAAAACTCGACATCGCTTTGATGGTGCGTTCTCTGGCCCGCATTGTTGTGTTCTGTCAGTGGTTTCTGCAAGAGAAGCGCAAAGGTTAGCAAAGCGAGTTTACACACAATAATTAAGGGAAGGATACCTTTGATATGCTTGTTAAAAGAACCCCACTTCTTCTTCTTCTTTGCGATTCTTCGAAGCACAATGGTCAGCCTCTGGACAGTGTTGTCTTTCAGCTCGGCCTCGAAGTGTTTGGTAGAATTCGCAGGCAATACTAAACTGAAGTGCAGCCATTATCTATGTACAGTGCGAGTTAGCGGAGAGCAGGGTGAGGACCGGTGCAGGTTCGGACATCGCTCACCACCGATATTCGCCGTCTCGCCGAATCAAACTCAGCTGGCCGAGTTCACGAGCGCGGCACGCTAACCGCAGCACCGTCGCTCCGCCACAAACGCCGAAAATTTATCCGGCGAAAAAAACCCGCTCACTTTTTTCTGAGCTCCCGTCTTGTCGGTGAGCGACGGCAGTGCTTGCGAGGTCTTCTGTTTGCGCGCGGTGTCTTCGTGCGGGGCGGCTTGCCCTTTGCTCGTGACGTTCCTGTTGACCATCTCCATCAACTCCTGCTGCCGCCTCTGCTTTCGCGCCTCCCGCTCCATCTCCCGCTTCTTCAGAGCCTTGGGGTACTTGTCGGAGGCTCGGGTTGCGCCGCCTCTGCTCGGATGAACACAAGTGGCACGTGTCGGCGACACGGCTTAGGCGCTCGTCAACGGCGGCACGGTCGGGGTGCGAGACAAGCCGGATTTTTGTATTTATCGTATTATACGTGGATTGTTTTCCATATGCATTGCATTACATGTGTATTTATTAACAAGGGGTGCGCGAACACGTTTTGAGAACCAGAGGGGTGCAGGCTGCAGCAAAGGTTAAGAACCACTGCCCTAAAGGGTATTAAGGCCTACGCTTCGACATCGGGCCAGACATCTTCAAAGAGATTGAAGTGCCCACAAGTTTGACCCCATCGCATGCGATCGAAGCCAACACCAGAGAAAATCCTTACTGACCCTGCTGGTTTAACGCACCCCACAGCAGGTTTGGTGGTCATGTTCCAGTCGGGCCTTGGTTCAGAGTTATCTCTTGGGCTCTTGCGTTTAGTGCCGTCGCTTTGGGCCGCCGTCTTCGAGGACAGCTCCTTGTTCTGGCCGCTCTGCTTGTCCGCTCCCTTCCCTGAGGGCCTCTCCCGGTCGACGCGACTCCTGCACGTGACTCCGGCGTCCCTGTAGTCCGCGGGGATGTGAGGGGTCGGCAGAAAGCGCCCGGAGTCCGCTAAGACGTGGGTGCTTCCGACGCCGTCCGTTCCCGATCTGCCACTGTCCAGATCTTATAAAAAAAAAAAGGTCAAAAAGTAAAAAAAACATGTGTTAAGTACATAACAAGACTAATAGCAACATATATAAAAACACCTTTCATGAAGGTTTTCACAGCTCTATGTAGGAGAATGGCTCTTAAGAGTTGCTCTATAGGAATAGATGTGTCGAGTACTCGACACAGCTATCCTGAAGGGGCAGCTTTAAAGAGCAATTCTCATGAATATGTGCGCGTTATAAATGTAAAATTATTATTATTTTCCGGTCAAGTGCAAGCTGCAAGTCCAAGTGGTAGACAACAGAGGGCAGTGCAGGAATTGCTGTACACTAGAGGCTGGACGCAAGATTCAGAGCAAACGAATACGGTGCTTGCTATGAGTTGAACATTTATTTTATACATTCACAGTTATAGATTGACAAACACATCCTTGCACTGTGGGTGACTTCGAATTAGTGTCGTCACCTCTGAGATATAAAAACCCACGACATGTCACAGGAAGAATATATCAGAAACTTGGCGATAGTGCCGTGCCAAGAGGTCAGACCGGTAACTTCTGGACTGTAAGCCCAGTGTCCCAACTATTACACCAACACAGGTGTACATCCATTGAGACGTTGTAACTCTGTTATCCCTCCCTGCTGGACAACTGTTAAAATTAGCTATACAGCTCGACGGTTCTTTCCAGCTTGGATAAAAACCGATTGACTATATACAGCACAGGTTTCAGGACAGATTTTTTAAATAAAATAACAATATGGTCAAACCTGTCTGCACAGCCGTGTCCCTCCTGAACGATTCTGGTTCGTAGACGTGGGGAGTTGAGCGCGAGTAACCGTCCCTCTGCTTAAGCGCTCCTTCGTCCGCAGCCGTGTAAACCGCGACGTCAAGAGTCGGCATCCCTTGAGATTTACAGCAACGGCAATGGTTACGTGTCGATTGTCATCATCATAATTGTCAGAAACCGCTTAATCCTGTACGGGGTTGCGGTGACCCGGAGCCTATCCCGGCAAAGACAGGGCGCAAGGCAAGGCTATACCCAGGACGGGACGCCAGTCCATCACAGGGCACCGGGGAGAAAGTTAGTCAGCAGACCAGTTAACATATGCAGCAGCATGTCTTTGGACTGTGGGAGGAAACCGGAGTGCCCGGCGATAATCCACGCGGACACGTAAATTGTACGTGAGCAAATGAACGTGAGAAATTACAAGGCATATTTTGCACGTGCAAACCTAGTTTTGGAGCCGAAAAAATAAATATATTTTACTTTGAAATGTATACTAAAGAGTCTCCTATATGAAACACTCACCTGTGTACCTACGATACATTTGTGCCACATTTATCGTGCGTATTAACTTTTCCAGGATTCATCAATAAACCTCAAGGCGATAGTAAATTACCGCCTGCATTTTATCCTGGTTTTCCTGCCGACGCTCGGTACAATATCAAATAAAACGTATCTAAATTGATTAAAGCAGTTGAGAGAAATGTGTTCTGTGGCTTGCGTAATTTCCCTCAATAATAAAAAAATTACGCAACGTTCAACCACTCACCTTCCCTGCTGCGACGAAGGTTTGAGATGTCATGGCCCTTGCGAGCCAGGTCCCTTATTCTCTGCTCGTGCTTGTCACGAAGCGCCTCCTCCTGGGCCCTCTGGACACTCTGGTACAGGTTCTCCGTCTTTCTGGTTCGATTCTCCTGCCCGAGAACAACCGACGTGTCAACCTTGGAACCAATTGGAATTTGTTTTGTTCAACACGTGAATATTCAGAGCCAATTCGCACGTTTGTTGTGTCAATGCAGGAGTCCCCGTAAAGAGCTTACAAAAATGGCCAGTTTTTTATTTTTCCAAAAAAAAACTGGGCATTTTTCTGCTGTAATAATAAACATCTATCTATCTATCTATGAGACTCGACACACCAAAGCTGTTATAATAATAATAATCTACTTTTGTAACGTGCGCATTTCCTCCGGGCGCGTTGCACCCGTTGTTGAAGTCATTCATTACAACCAAACGCAACGGTGTATTTTAATTCTCCGCCAGCGCGCGAAAAATTGTCGCACCTCTTTTTGCCGCTGCTTGGTTTGCTCCTCCTCAAACTGGCTGTGCAGGCGGTTCCGTTCTTCGGCGATCTTCCTCTCGGCCTCCTCCTCCTCGTACCTCCGTCGCTCTTCCTCCAGGAGCTTCTGCCGCCGTCGCTCCTCCATCTGGCCGAATATCGCTTTCTGCAAACACCGCGTCGCGTCGCTCAATGGCCGCCACCGATTCAAAGTCGACGCGAATAACGACAGGTTAACGGGCTCTCCGATGCGAGGGAGAGCGCTTGACACGGCTATCCCGAAAGAACGGCTCTGGAGAGCAACCCCCTTTGCACGGATTTGTACCCATCAAGTACGATACTTGTACAAAGCATAACAACAGACTTCACATAAAGCGGTAAGGCTGAGATATTTTTGCGAGCACTCTGGAAATGAAAAGCGACTAATACCTGATGCTCCAGTTGTTTCAGCCGTTGTCGTTCCCTCTCGTCAATCTGAGCCGGATCCAGAAGAGCTGTCATTGTTCTCAAGTGACTGAAAGTCAAACAAAGTAAAACCAAGGTGACAATAACTCACAACAATCCAAAGGTCATCTGGGGTTAGCGTATGTCATCGACTGCGATTCACACAGCTGTTAAGTATGTGTAGTTGAGTGACTGGGGTTCCTGCCGTGGTGTAGTAGCACACAGTAAGCCAGAGGTCGCCAGTTCAATTTAACAGTTGAAACGGTGCAAGTTCCTTACAACCTGCCACTTCTGTCCACACAGCAGTATAAATGGACGCACCTCTGTTATTCGACTGGCAAGGGACATGTTGTGGGGTCAGGTGTGGGTAATCATCTCTTTCAAGTGGAAGAGTAGGCCAACTACCCTCTACAGCAGAGGTTCTTAACGTGGGGTGCACGCAGTCACTGGGGGTGCGAGATGCCATTTCTGGGGATGTGGGACATGCCAGATGTTTGTATTTATCTATTATATACGGATTGTATTATATATGTATTGTATTACACATTCATTGTATTACACATGTATTGTATTATATATGTATTTATTAACAAGGGATGCAAGAACATATTTTGAGAACCACATTCATTCAATGTCGAAGATATTCATTCCACGAGAGAAGGACTCAGAGGCGCGTGGAAAGCGCAGAGAGGCGGAGGAGGCAGCCAGGCGGTTTGCCGGCGCCATGTTGCCATACACTGCTTCCTATATATTATGATGTTATCGGCCAACTAATTAACGAGTGATTTTTTTAAGAGAAGCAGTGGCTCGAGAACCGAACTGCGGGGTGCGCGCCTTTACGCTCGACGCGCGATCGGAGCGGCCCTCCATCAGCGCCGGCGTTCTCATTCACCTGTTTCTCGGCGAGAGAAGCTTCGGTGTGTCGGCGGAGGGCTCGTGGGGAGCGTGGGGAGTGTGGGGGGGAATCTGCGGCTGAAACGTCCGTCCCGGATCGACGAGGGCAGAAGACAACGCGGCCCGGGTTTCACCCTGCGACGCGACATTCCGCTTCTGGTTGAATGAATCAAAGTGCGCCTCCCATTTGCCTTGATCCTCTTCCTGCGGATAACAAAAAATATATATAAAATAATTCGGCGTAAGCCCGCGTATAAGCCTGCGTAAGCCGTAATTAAGTGTACCGAATCGTTTCCGTCGCTCCGTCATCGAAGCGGGTCAGTACGCGCGTTCCAACGGCAACGTGGAAAACGGCGAGTTGATCTCAAGCGACGCGGATCAAGATTAGACAACTGGCCGGCGGCAACGTTACGATGGCAGACGCGGCGAAAAGAGGGGCCCAAGCTCCCCGCGAAGTTAGTACAGCTAAAAATAAACAACGTCTCACCAGCCTGTATTTAGTACAACAGAACGTCTCGGATCCCACCTGTAATCTGACCAATAATAACTGGAAACCAGTGATCCCAACTTCCTTTCTGTGGCTGTCTCCCCGCATGGTGTTAGAACGCTCTCTGTCCGTGTGGAGGCTCAATTTATATTTTATTAAGCACCCGTAAGGTCCTTGGTTCAAACTCTGGGACAGGGTGTACTACCAAAATCCTATGTTCAAGCCCTACGCCTCGGTGTAAGGGGATTCATAATAGTCACGTCAGAGACCAGTGTGCTGAGATTATTATTGTGCTATACCACGGACAGAGAATACATAACAGTATCAAGTGGCCATTGCACAATCACAGTATGACAATTGACTAGACCATGTGATGTACAGCAACATCACGTGGGCGCAAAACGTCGGGCATCGTGCCAAACCACGCGCGGCACAACGCGGAGGCACATCGGAGAGCTACCCGGCACGATCGGAAAAAAACCTACGCAGTAGTAACGATATAATTTAAAGTAATGCTAGATTTCTTGCAGCCTAAAATGTGGATGATCGGCCGAGAGGCTTAATAGCGTGCCAGAGCACTGGATTGGCACTGCTGGAATCAAATCCAGGCAGCCACCCGTGAATACATCTGTTTATCAAGTGGAGCGAGTGATGGACTTAGCCAGGAGATCAAAGACGGAAGAAAAAAATTGTAATAGGACATTATGTTCACTTCATAGCCACATGACTCGCTACTCCACAGCAGGTCACATGAGAGGGACACCACCTAGTGCAGATAACAGGAACATGAACGGCTTGCGTAAGTCGTTTGGTGATGTCACCTCCACAGCCATACTCTAATGCTGCCATTCTCAACCGGTGGGTCGCGACCCATCAGTGGGCTGCAAGTGCCACCTAGTGGTCCGTGAAGACCAGACCCAAGCGGGCCAAGTGGGCGTTGAGGTGCGAAAGGTTGAGAACCTCTGCTCTAATGCACTAGATTTGAAAAAACAACATTTTAAATAAAAATGTCTTCAGCTCAAATAATGAGCGCTGAAGAGAATGGGTGTGTGTGTCTTTGTTGACGTGAATTTGACTCCCGGTCCTGGGCCTCCGCCAGATCGACTCAGCCTTAAACGAGTACCTGACGCAGTGTGCAAACGTCAACATTGAGAGACAAAGCCGGCCACACACGACGGTCGTGTGTGGCTATACGGGGGATCTTTGTCTTTGTGTGCGTGTGTGCGGAAGAGGGAGCGGTAGCTCAGCGGTTAGCGCACTGGTATATAAGCCCGGCGACCCGAGTTCGAATCTCGCTCACGGCCAAAGACCAAGTGACGATTTTCTGAACCGGTCCTAGGCCTCCCCTAGGTCGACTCAGCCTCAAATGAGTGACTACCTGGTGCGGTGTGTAAACATCGCCACTCGGGAGACAGAGGCGGCCGGGCGTAGTGCTGGCCACCGACCCCCTCTTGTCCGTTTCTGGCCTACACAGGTGCTCGCTAACAGCACTTGACCCTCCGGTCTCTTAAGGCTATACGGGGCACCTTTGCCTTTGTGTGTGTGTGTGCGGAAGAGAGAGTAGCACGCACCCCCTTGAGCCAGATTTTCTCCTGCTGCCTGCGTATGCGTTGCTCTTCCCGCTGCTGCTCGAGTTCCTGACGCCAGAGGCGCTGCTTCTCCTGATTGGAGGCGCTGAACGCTTCATCCCTGGGGGCCGCCTCCTGTTCAATGCGCAAGGAAATGTTAAGAAGGCCCGCGAGTGTGTGTGCACTCGCCGACCGAACGCACGCTTTGTACATTTCAAGCACGCTGCGTGCAGCAGTGCCGACGGGGATGTACAGGCGTGTAATAGCGTAAACAAGCTGGACGAAAGGTAAAAGGTGAACGTAAGCAAGGATAATAAATTACGAATTGAGCGGGACGAATATGCCGATATAGAAGCACAGAGCTTGGGCAAATTGTTGGTGAAGGTTTTGGCTGCGTTCCCACTGGTCCGTGGTTTCCCGCACCTCTGAATCATCATCTTTTACTCCGACAGTGAAGGAAAAGTGCGAACATTTTACAAATTTCAATAATTTTCTATATGGATTGGGCACATTGTCAGTGGCGAAAGCTTAATCCAGAGAATCCTGGACGTTTTATGCAATGGTGGTCCAAGCCTCAGTGCAGCTTGAACCCTGCTAAGTTTGAGATGAATAACCCGGGCAGGTGCAACGCTGGTGATTAGGACGTGTACGTTTATATTAATGCCAGGCATAATGTATGTATCTTGACAGCACCTACCCCAATGACAAAGGAAGAGCGTATGGCTGCGGGAAGATCACTGGAAGCGAAGCTCTGAGTTTGCCCCATTTTCACGTCGTCCTGGGCAGTGTTCCTGGCACCACTTGCCGTTCCCTGGGTGGATGTACCGGGCACTGCCAAGTATCCAGATTCTGGCCGCTGCGCTGGAATGTTAAAAGTAGCCTGCAGCTGCAGACACGGGGCGGAGAGAAAAAAAAGTGTGCAACGTATCGTACTGACGTAGGTTTTCGCGGCTCGATGCGTGAGAATTGCACTCAAGAGCCCGACCCGAACGTGGCAGGGGAAACGTCGCGAAGAATAGAGGAGGAATGCTCGACGAAGATATTTTGAAAGAGCAGCTCTTGAGACTCGTTCTCACGTAGTGTTTTTTTTTTAGTGGCCCAAAGATGGCCAGACAGCAGCAAGGCGCTGGAACGGCTGCCATGTGATGTAAGGAGCTTTGAGTTGCGGAGGAATTTAAGTGCCCTGAAAGTGCACATCCCGATCCTTAAATGTGACGTAAAATTATCTTTCACCGCGAGTTAGGCGACCAATAGCGATTAAATGTCAAGCATTAATTTTAAAATCAAAGCATGCTTTTACTCATTCTTAAATTATGGATCCAGCCGGAGGGCTCAGGAGCAGAGCGAGCGGCTCACAATTGGAATGTACCGAGCTCAATTCCTGATTGTGGTTGACTCATCCCAGTATCCGTGAGGGGTCGATAAAATCCTACCACTTTGTGGGGGATTCAACAGTGTTGGCCCACGTGTCGACTCGCCCCCTCCAAAGCAATGTGTAACATTCGCGACTGACTCTGGGCTGTAAACAAGAGATGAGCACTGCCTCGATACTCATTTCAGCAGGAAATTACTTGTATGAGTTTTTTTTTACTTTGAGAGATGTTTTTATTCTAAGTGACGTATATGAAAGTTCGCAGTGCACCAAATCTCTTTTAAAAACTCACCTATTTCGTGTTGCTTTTAACCTTGAACCGTCTGTCATAATAGCTGGTATCCTTGTGTACAGTACTGAGTTCTTCAGAAAGACGTTTTTAAGTCTAATTTATTATTATTATTATCATCTATAAAACAATCACCTATAATGATGAAATCCACCCTTAATGTATAAAATATGAGCTCTGGCCACCACTACCGAATATGGCATCATTAAATCATTACATTAAATCTGTAAACTAGAGTTGTTTGTTATAGTCAGACTTGAGCAGTTATAGAGTGACAATTGCAACCTTCTAGATAAGAGTATCTAAATCTCTGAATAATAGACTTGTTTGGTAAGCCTGTCATGCATACCTTCCCATTTTCAATAGAGGACTTGGTAATAGGTGTGGATTTCGAACATTACGCTGATGGCAATATTTGAAGTCTACATAATGGGAAATTGGTGAAAAACGTTCATGTCAAAGATATAACATGATGGCACTATTATGCATATGGGTCGAGCTAATGATTGACACTAATGTGACTGTGAGAAGCATGACATGGAATGGAATTTGAATCCTTATGATGACCTTTTGAAACACCAAGAAATATGAAAATACGTGAATTTCTAAACTGGAGGAAGGCTTGCTGAGCATAAGCAGTCTTAAGCATACCTGTGAGTAATCTTTATAGAAGATGGAAGACTGGATAAGGCATTAAAAAACAATAAAAAATAACCATGCAATGTGATAAGTGAGATTAGAGTAGGATATTTATTTGTATTTTGATAGTTGCTACACAACGAAAATTCAATCTGTGACTTTCATTTGCTGAACAATCATTATCAAGTAAGAGAAGTGACTATTATAACATTTACGTTCAGGCACCATTTATATAAAGTGCACCTTTAAAACACTTCACAGCTCGATGTATGAGAATTTCTCTCAAGAGCTGCTATTTTGAGACAGAAGCCTGATAAAAGCCTGATGATGCCTCCAACATGGGAGGCGAAACGTGGCGAAGGAGAGAGGAAAAACGATCAACTCGGCTACACAAAAAGAGCTACCCTATAGAGCACCTTTAATGCCAATCCGCAACGAACCA
Source organism: Geotria australis (assembly GCA_036362915.1). NCBI lineage: Eukaryota > Metazoa > Chordata > Hyperoartia > Petromyzontiformes > Geotriidae > Geotria > Geotria australis. The sequence goes on along the minus strand of JAZEWU010000043.1, from coordinate 2,130,168 downwards.
GTTCAACAAATCGATGAGAACTCCTTCAAGCTAATTTAAAATTCCCTGAAGATACCAATAATAAAAGCTAAGGTTTTCAATTTATGTTGACTGATATCTCACATCACCAATTATATGACAGTGAGCACATACCTTCTGATTGAATGTGGTCAGGGGCTGCCCTGTGGCTGATAAGACAGGCGCCCCTGACCCTGGTTTTCCAAATGGATTCCACTCCTCCCTGACCTCCAGCTCCTGCTTCTTACCACTGGTCTTCAGTGCCAGTTGCTCGTCTGAAAGTATGAAAGAAAACGACACGAACAAAGTCATTCGCAGAGAATTTTAATACGTGGTATATACTACATTACAGTATTGACGCTCCATGTAATCTGAGTATTTGCTTCCACTTATGAGTTTCATTTTACTATGTGCTTTGAAATGTAGAACTTCAGAATGAAAGTTCTCTGATAGAAGATAGATAGATGTTTATTATTACAGCAGAAAAATACCCAGTGAGCTTGCAAGCTCTTTATGGGACTCCTGCGACACAACAAACATCATTGCAATTCTTTGTCAACACACTGCTGCCCGCTTCTCCATATCGTGTCGGTCATGGCGCTTGGTTGACCGTACATACTTCACCGCGCTGTACAATTCGGGTTAGTGACGAGGTGGGGTGTTGCCCAGTGTCAGTTTAGGTGTCACTTGCCACTGATGTTAGCCGTGGCCGGTAATCACACTCAGGTTAGTGGATTTGTAATGCAGTGCGTTAACCACTGCAGCACCATTCACGTTTGGAAAAAAACCCCACAAATGTTCGTATCCACACAGCTTACTCACTTTCAAAATAATCGTCGAATGTTTAACACAACGTCTATAATAACAGTTCCCATGCATGTAGCTACGTGTGGTGTATTTGTGAACACGTTACCTAGCTCCTTTTTCCATTGAGCTTTCTTCGCTTGAAGGATTACCCGGTCTTTCTCCCTCTCTCCCAGCATTCCAAAGACACTGTCCAATATTCCTTGTGTCTTCTCAAGCTGAGGAGCCGAGCTTCAAGAGAAATGACCGAATTAAGTACCGAGTTCATTTACTCGATCGTAAGCAAGTTAGAGTTACACCATGCAAACTAAACGGCTTCCAAAAATTTGCATTGCAGATGCCTTTTCCAAATCACTAAGCATAAGAGGGGTCTTGTGTTGGCATTAAAACGACACTTCAAGACTCCATGGGTACAGTGTTTAAAGTACGCACTCAGCTCTTAGTATATGTGCACTGATGCATCTGTCAATAACAGGACCAGGTAAATGGTGTTCAAACGAAAAATATGACGAGGCAATCTATTGAAACTTTAATGATCAAACCTAATACCATTAACAAAAAATTAAAATAACGACATTTTAATCCATTCAAATTTCGAAGTGGCACGTCGAAATTCTGGACTCTATTTCCATAATATTTTGAATATCACATCTACTGTGTGACTATAATTAGATGAATACAAAGGCAGATCCAAAAGCATTAATCGCCACCCAGTTGATTACCTTGATTCATCTTCAGGCTTGGTTTCATTTTCGGATTGAACAACATCTTTTTCCTCGTCCAACTCTGCTGCTGAAGGTGCTGAGCATACATTTTACACACACACAATCGCATTATTTCTCGTGATATGTTGGATGTCACCCACGCAAAACAGGGCAAGATCACAGATAAAGGCGCCTGTGGCGGGAGTCGAACTGCCTCAGGCAAGTCCTTTATTCTGTGAGAGCGCAGATGTTACCACTGTGCCACCCTGCCACCCTATTCGTTTACATCTTACAAGATTTGTGCGTTGTTTCATTCAAGCAAAGCCTCCCAACCCATTAACCCAGACACCTAGAGTTTATTCTATGAACTTATGACACACGGCTGGCCGCTCACCATCAGTGTTGCTGCTGTTCACAGGTTGGACGATAGATGCCAGGATCAGCCGTAGCTGGTCCTGGGTGAGGCACACCATGCTGTTGCCGAGGCTCTCCGTCTGAGCATTGTCGCCCGGCCCTCGCACATTTGCTGCCTTCAAGGGCTTCCCATTGGCAAGGCCGCGCCTATTCCATTGAATGAGAGAAACGTGTCAATTTGATACGACAACGAAAAGATCGCTCGACACGGCTATCCCGAAAGAACAGCTCTGAAGAGCAACCACCATGAATCGAGCCGTGAAAACCTACATTGGTACAAAAAGCACAAAGTTTATTTTGTCTAACCAGGTGAGGTATTAAGACGCAACAATGGTGTCATTTGTAAGTGTGAACGGGGGTCACCAAAGTGACAGGCAATAGTGACGTAAATAGAAATTGGATAAAACCATCCATCCATCCGTTTTCTAAACTGCTTACCCTGGTGAGGGTAAGCGTTGGACAAAACTAACCAAATATAAATTAGAGAAAAAAGAACTACGTTACGTAAGAAACAAAACGGTGACGTGCAACGGTGATTATGAAGGTCGTGTAAGAAAGACATGCAACACGTATTTAACAAGAGCACAGTTGAGAAATATGCTCATAACAAGATCCCCATTGCTATTTTTGACAATTTTTGAGCGCAATGGAAAATTACTCAATTAGCATCTAAATGGCAAATCATCATCCCCTATTGCGAGAGACTTGGCAAGGCCTCTCCTGGAAAAACATCTAAAGACTCAGTGAGGTTTTCCTGGGTAAACTAAATAATAATGCATTTAAACAAAAATATAAAAATGCTACATTATTGCACAGATTTTGCAAAATTTCAAATGTTAAAAAATAAGAACCATACATAAGCTTGCGCATTACGAACAGCAGACAAAATACCTCTGTTTCACTTCTTGCTGGGCCGTATTTTTTTCCATCTTGCCCTTACTGTTCTTCCCCACGTGCAGACCGTTCTGCTGAAGACTCTGTCCATTTTCGAGAACGACCGTCTGTCCGTTCACAAGCGCGTTTTGCTGCTTACCTTGTTGATTCGATTGCAGCAACTTGATGTGTGGGCCATTGGTACTTATATTCTGGTCTAATCTTGCCTTCTGAGTGTGATGATGCTGGACAGAGCCCTGTTCTGCCTGTGGGTCACTGAGCCTATCATCTGGATTCAAAATCCTTTGAATGACGTCTGCACGCCTCTGTGCAGCTTCATTGTTCCCAAAGGGTGTGGGTTTTGGCCCTCTGTTTGAACTCCCGTCGCTTGCCGCTGCGAACCTAGCACTGCCATGGTGTGCTTCTCGAACGAGCCTCGACCTGAATGGAGATCTCCGTTTCTGCAATTGGGAAGTGCCCTAAACATAAAGGTGTAATTTAGACCACCATGCATGATACATCACAGCTGATGACGCTTCCAACGTGGGAGGCGAAACGTCGCGAGGGAGATCGCTCGACACGGCGATCTCGAAAGAACAGCTCTGAAGAGCAACCGTCATGATACTGACCTTTTCATAATAGGTAATATGCACTGAATACAAATGTTCTTCTTTATGCATATTGACATGCTGCATTCCATATGTAGGTTCAAGTTGAAGTTCAGTTATTTGATAAATAAAACGACGCATGAAAACATTTTAATAAATACAACTAAATAGAATGAAATGATAAAATAAAGACAAGTGCATGACAAAGACAAAGATCCCCTATATAGCCTTAACAGACTGTAGGGACAAGTGCTGTTAGCGAGCACCTATGAAGGTCGACACGGCACACGAGGGGGTGGGTGACCAGCACCACGCCCGGCCGCCTTTATCTCCCTAGTGGCGATGTTTACACACCGCACTAGGTACTCATTTGAGGCTGAGTCGACCTAGGGGAGGCCCAGGACCGGTTTCAGAAAATCGTCACTGGTGTTGGCCGTGAGCGGGATTCGATCTCGGGTCGCCAGATTCGTAGCCCAGTGCGCTAACCACTGGGCTACCGCTCCCCAAGTGCATACACATTTGAAGACATACATGCTTGGAATTACAACGAAAATGAAATGGCATACTTAGATATTTTAAATTAAACAATGTACATAGCCTAAACATTCCACATAATTACCTTAGCAGTTTTAGTGAGGGGTTCATCTGAAGGAGAAAAACATTTTAATTCAGTTATGACAACAAGATCATATAACAGTTGTATATTTCTCTACGCCATACACGTAACGTGCAAGATTTCAATACTATCCAGATTATAAGACGATGCGAAAAGTAAGACGCACCATACATGGTATTGCTGCTCTCAATAAGATAATACAAATCTGTTCACTCTCATACACACACATGAACCGGATTTTATGGTACATCATTAACTTTTGAACTGAAACATTAAGGAAAATAACATCTTATTATCCACTGTTTATGGAAACATGCAGTATAATAACAGGTATTGATTTATTTACCATTAAATACTATTACAAGCCTTGTCTTCCCATCCAACGTCTGGGATTCTAACTTCAGACCATCCCTGTAAATCAACAGAATAATAATACCATTTTATAGAGCGCCTTTCACCCGAGGGTCACAAAGCGCTGCACATGCACATTGCAGACAAGAACATTCATTTTTCATTAATTCATTGTCAAAAACCGTGTAATCGTGTACAGGGTTGGGGTGAGCCAGAGCCTATCCCGATAGTCGCAGGACGCAAGGTAGGGCTATAGCCTGAATGGGACGCCAGTCCCTCACAGGGCATTGCAGACAAGAACAAACCACAAATAAGTAATGTATATGTACTGCAGTATTTGTTTCCCCCTTATACTGTGCTCCACGCCAACGTAAAGTGATGTTTGTGTTTAACGCGCTACCATTGTCTCTAAAACTGGCCGCTAGCTCTTAAACTGGCTCCTATCTCTAACACTGTCACTTCTATCTGTAATATTGTGGCACCTGTCTCTAACACTGACTGCTATCTCTAACACAAGCGTCACAATGTTTGAGATAGGAGCTAGTGTTAGACACAGGCGTCATTGTTAGAGATAGGAGCCAGTGTTAGAGATAGGAGTCGCAGTGTCATAGATAGGCCAAACGATACGGAACATTCGACACGGCTATCTTTCGGGATAGCCGTATCAAGTGTTCCATGGCTCTCCTTTCACAGAAAAGAGGAGAAGAAGCAATACCCCACACGGCTATCCCGAAAGAGCAGTTATGGCAGAGCAAACTCGCACACTGCTCACACACGGCGTGAATCATCACAACACGAGGCATCTCCTTACCCGAGGTTCATGGCACGTCGCCTCTCAGCGACGCCTGTTCGCCGAATCTCTCTTGATCAATGAAGTGTGTGTGGACATTAGGGGCAATTGAAACGTAACAGTGGTCAATGGGCCTAAGGGCCTAGTTCAGTGGTTCCCAAAGTGTGCGCCGCGGCTCAGCTAACTCACAGGGGCGCCGTAGCAGGCTATTCAAAAATTTCGATATATGCCCATATTATATGTTCAGACTTGGGAGAGAAAAATATTCTGATACGCTGAGGGGCGCCGTGAAACGAGAACGTTTGGGAACCACCGGCCTAGTTTCATCCACGCAAGCAAAGGCCCCTAAACGCCTGGCGTGGTTTCCATGCGAACCCAGCAAGGGTGGCGATCATTGGTCTAGCGTGGCCCCTCGTCACCGCCAGGGTGGCGCATTGGTAAACATCTGCACCTCAAAGCAAGAAGGTCCCAGGTTCGAATCTCAACTCGGGCGCTTTTCTGTCTGGAGTTTTTGTGTTCTCTCCACCCTATCCTGCGTGGGTTTCACTCCGGGTTCTCCGGTTTCCTCCCACAACGTGAAAAAAAATCTCGTTAATTAGTTGGCCGATAACATAATATAAAGGAAGCATTTTTAGTATTTTAAACCTTTGTTGTGGTGTTCCTGTCCATGATATATACCAACACCGGGGTCTGAAATAAACGGCATTTCGATCCTCTATGTCCTGTACATATGGCATCCATCCATTTTCAGAAACCGCTTAATCCTATACTGGGTCGCGGTGAGCCGGAGCCTATCCCGGAAGACACAGGGCGCAAGGCAGGGGAACACCAAGGATGGGACGCCAGTCCATCGCAGGGCGCCTGGGGAAATTTAGTCAGTTCGCCAATTAACCTGGCAGCATATCTTTGGACGGTGGGAGGAAACCGGAGTGCCCGGCGAAAACCCACGCGGACACGGGGAGAACATGTAAACTCCACACAGAAAGGCACCCCGAGCCGAGATTCGAACCCGGGGCCTTCTTGCTGTGAGGCGGAAGCGCTACCCACTACGCCACCGTGCCGCCCTACATATGGCATAATCTTTATATATAATCGTAAGCCCTTTTACAATTCCCAGTCAGGATAGTGCCATTCCTGTTCTCAGCTTCGCCTGCGTGGAAACTCCGCTCTGTCTAGCCTGACTGCCCTGTTGACGTAGCCTTTGAAAATGTGTGCAAATTACAAAGCAGTTTTTTGCACTGAAACATTTTTAAACAAGGGAAATTTTTTATTGCACAGAGGTTACAGTCCTCGGGAGCCTTAAGCATGAGTAGCTATATACCATTTTCCATCGTCCACACCAAAGGCAAGACCACTAAAGTGTTATTTTGGTGCTGTTATTATCCTTACAATGCCAAATCATGCTCTTTTGGGGGCAATAATTAAGTTTAACATTTTAATTGCTCTTCTAAAGCGTTCGCTAAAACTGAAAATTACTTAGCCACATGCCCACATTAAATTAGTCAAGGGTCCTCACGACTGGTTTAACACACAGCTTTACCCTGTCTTGCAACAGGTTGGGTATCCATAGATGACCCGCTAAGCAGATGGGAATCATTCAATATCATTTGCTCCTTAATCCTGGATAGGTTCGTGGTGGATATACCGATTACTGTTGAGGTGCGAGTCAGATCTGGCGTGAACATGGCACACTTGTAAAAAGTAGTTAGTTCCAATCCACTTTGTGAGTCACCTATGGCAGCTATTGGATATCTCCGACCACATTTCCCACAGGTGGCATTATTTTGAACATTTAAACCTCTTACAAAGACAATTTAATAAACTAATGCAACTGCTGACGAAAAACTGACTGAATTTTAAATCGACATTTGCAGTGGTATTACAACAGTCACCAATATACGGATTTCAGATAGACAGTAACTTTCTACGCGGATGTCACAGTTGCCTCAAATGTATTGTATCTAAATATACATTATATAAACTGGGATATTCTCCAAAATTATGGAAACCAATTAATCAAGGTCTCCATAAACTTTTACTACAATTAGACACAGTAATGAATCCAAAGAAAATCAAAGGGCTGCAGTTGTTGCCCACGAATCAGACACTGTTCTTGAGCAGCAAAATTGCACTGCTGCAGCACATCAACTCAAAAAACAAAGTATCCTCAACCTAAAGGTACAGGGAGTCCATGCTTAACGGCAAATCGATCAACATTGTTCTGCTATACTGTTTGTCAATAAGGAACCTATTCCAAAAACATCACGAGGAACGCTTTTACAACACTGCTCGCAACAGGAACTACTTTGTGGGGTGGAGTGCGGTAGCAGTGTGCATCACGTGGGACGGTCCCAGCATCCTTTGCGCCGCTACGCCATATTAATGTTGTGAAACGACTTTCTGAGAACGTTTTATCGTATTTTAGTGACAATCTTTCTGAACCACGAGTTAAAAACTCCCAGCAAATGGTGTTGGTGTATTTACCCTCTCCTCCTCCCAGTAACTTCCACTATGGCCACCCACACGCTTCACGTCCATCGTTGGTGTTATCTGATTAAAAATATATTTATTAGAATTTATAATTGTTTTGTTTTATTTGTATTTCAACGTATAATGGTGTTTTTTCTTGTATAAAAATTGTACATTGGAATGTAATGTCTGACTACTTTATTTCGTTTTGCTTAGTCGCACTTGATATTAAGCTTGGACTCCCCGTATTTATTTCTCGAGAGCTTTGCATCTCAGCACGAGACATGCTTTTTGTAGTATGTAAGATGACTCGTCTATGAAAGTATAGACTCGATGTTAAGATTGGAGTTTGCATTTTCAGTCCCGCTGGTTCCACGCTATCGGTGGGCTTTGCCAACGGGGCGTCACACTCTGCAGGCAGAGCTGCAGCGCAACTCCTCAGGAGGAGGGCGATAGAGCTGTCCCGTCACAACGCCCATGTTCACGTGCTCAGCCTGCCGCTTGGCACTTCTGTGAACGCAGCGCGTGTCCAGGAACACCACCACCCTCGGCGCCTGTCTTTCGAGACAGGCGTTTACCTGCAAAATAAAAGCGTATAAAAATCTGACACAGTACCTCTCGTAATTAGCGCTATGGCGAAGAGGGACAGTGGTTAAGGCAGCGGTAGTCAATATCTGTATCGTAATGTCACGGCGGATTGCGCATCTCAGGACAAATATGAATGAACAATAACACGAGCATAAAACAATGTCTGTTATGGTTGATGGCAAATAAAATGTCCGACTAAGAATTCTAAAGTAAAAAAGCAATAACTTGGACCAATAGATGGTACTAGTACTTGTATATTATATTATATTACCTGGTTAAAACCAGGTAACTGTTGGCGAGTTTTCTAATGGTGTATTGGCCACTGCTGGGATAGGTAATGGTGGCTTGAAATCGAATGGTATGCACAATCGTATCAGGTATCTACTTGGCCATTCATCCCTCGATCTACACAATGAGTGCCACCTTGTGGTAATGTGGACAAGAGTCGTTCCAACAATAGGAACGTGGAAAATCCACCACTGGTTGATAGCTGCACAAGGAGCGCTTCCACACGTTCGTATTTTCCCCAAATATCACACGAACTTTAATATTCTCATGCGAACAATCGACGGCCGATTTGTTCCTATGTTAACATTTCTTCACTTGAAAGCATTCAGCATTTTTAGCAACACGTTCCATACAGATTTCCACATCTGATCGTGCGGTAATGATATCGGAAGAAGAGATATGACCTTCCTCATCCGCCCCCTGCCATTGGCGGTGCACCGGGCCCGCTGCGGTGGTTTATCCCGCCCATCCGTCTCTGGGGGCCTCCTGGAGGCGGCCTGCAATACAAAACAATTACCTTGGGAGTTGGCAGCGATCAAGTAAGCGGACAGAGTTTGCCGATGCAACACGCGATTGCTAATATGTCTTTTCGTTTAACGACTCAATCTTGGCACTATCAAACCACTAAACAGTACCTGAAAAGATCATGGTGATTTCATAAGGACAGAGTGTGATGGTGCACAAATGTACATGTGTATACATTAAAACATGAATTGCGTCGTGCTGTGCAAGTTGCGTTATTGCAGTATAGTTAGAAAACAATGCATTCATATAGGGTTGTCTTGAAATATAAACAAGATTTTAACATTATGTGAAACATGTTTCAAAGATCACCAAACTTTCTTTAGTGTTATAAACCTTGCTCTACACGTTTAACAGGCTTTGTCAGATAGACCTCTGCTTTGGGTGGCATTTATTAACGTAACCAAAAATCTACCTACTGATCTGCCCAAACATTTAATAAGCATCCAACAAAGTAAGGAAGCATCACAATTCTAAATAAAACTGTAAACGCCCAATGGAATCACTCCTAAAACTACCATACAGCTTCTCAATTCAAATGGCCAGATCTGTATAGTTTAGGGGCAGGATTTGAAATAAAATACTTTCATTTTTTATTGTATTTGGGATCAGCTAGGCTGTGGAATATTAATTATTCACCGGTTTATATCTCAATGGTAGTACACACTACATTAAAATCAAATGGTGGCCCCATCTTGTAATCTATTTAAATCAGCAATCGTAGTGTTCAATGACATGTATTCATTTAATCGGGAATTCAGTGACCTTTTGAAACTGGATTAAAAATATATACCGTCATACATATATAATTCCAACTCACAATTTTGTATAATTACTTACGAATAAAGAACGTTATATCGCCTTCATCTTTCTCATCATTACCATTCCGAAAATGATTCTAGGGATGGATGAACTCACGGATGGCCAACAATATAAACAAGTTAACCTTTCTGCTCCTGGATCAGAGGCCCCCACACTGACTGCCAATAACATATTTACGTGGAAATGATTGCAGACTGAACGTGTGCATTCTTGTGCATCCCAATTCAGCAGTTACATAAACTCACCCTCTCCCATCCTGTGCTGGACTGTAGTTTGATGTGTATCCACGACCCCTTCTTGTCAGATCTGGCTGGAACATTGTCTGAAAGCTGTAGAAAAAGGATGAATATAGATTAATCTAATAATTTGAAATATATTTATTTAAATGTCAAATAGCCAAAAACCATTCTCATTTTAGAAAGATCACACTACTCATTACGCAACAGCTACTCCGGCGTATAATGGATAGAATATTGGACTTTCAATCCAGCAATTTTCAAAAACACATGGCACATATTCACGTTTTGTTTTCTGCAATAAATGTTTTTCGCGTTATAATACTGTTATTATGTTTTACTCTCTCTTGCAGTAAATGCATTTCCAGTATTTCTTGCAGTAAATACATTTTAAACCCCAGTGCAATTACTGGGCTAGATATATGTAATCGTATAGATGCACAACCTGTTGTTACTCACAAAAGTCCTATGAAGTTAACGACGCTCCAAAACATTTCTGGTATCGCTGACAGCCGCCACAGCGACTGCTGTCGACTTTCCATGACGCGTCCTAAAGGGATCGGGATAATTCAGACAATAACGGAAAATCATTCAGCGTTATGCTGTTACATATTACTGTGGTGTTAACAAAAAATATATCTAAATTTAGTTTCATGCCACTCTTGCATATAAAAAAAACACACAAATACTCACCCATGTTGCGCATATGACACATCGGCCTGCCATAAAAGTTAATGCAGCGATTAAGAGGAAATTAGGACGTTCTTTTGTGGACACAAAAATCAGTAGATGATATGTAATGGTATATTATGCTTTGCACCTCGTGCTGTTGTACCTCACACATTTAGCTGCTCATCCTATAATGATTTTGAAGATATTTCGAAATAAGTAAAAATATAGTTGTTGTTGTTGGCCAGTGAAATGGCCGAGCAGTAGCGTGTTCACCAATTGTTACAGAGGTTGATGGGTCAAATCCAGCGGCCAACCTGATGACTGCGGCTGTAATAGCCACTGTTCCAAATGACAAAAAAATATTGACTACACTCATCAATAGGACTGCCTTAAAAGAAACTGCATTTATAAAATCGATGAAGATTCAGGAAATGGCCCGTCTTCATTCTGGTCTCTTGAGCGGTTAAACAAAAAAAAAACTTGACGTGAAGGCCAAATAACCCCGATGTAAAACACTCGAAACGACAGGTCCCAGCAGCTCCACATTAAGCAGCCATTGTGTCAGATGGAATAGTGCAGAAGGGGGTTCTGAGAATCAATGAGTACAATCAGGACAGCTTCCAGATTTGACCATTATTATATGAAACGCACGATCCGTGTCAGGTGAATAAAATCACGTCAAATTGGAAGCACAATAAGCATAAATATAACTTTGGATATAGTTGAAAATCAGTGAATGTCAGGAGAGAAGATAGCAACATTTTCTGTAATAAAGGGAGAGGAAGTCTGCACAGGGGTCAACAACTTTTAAAATTAAAACAATTATTCAGATAGTGTAGCCCCAAACTATATAATAAACGGAGCCAAAGCTAGATGGAGTGTAATTGAAAGGTTGAAGAGCGTGAATAAAAGGCCCATAACCAATGTATCTCAAGAACGTTTTCAATCAGTGCATTCTGGCATCCTGCACCACATCAAATACATTGACATGAAGAAATGAAAGACATTAGAAGGAACACATGGGTCAGAGAACACACACTATCGACAATTACATAAATGGGACATATCGTTAGAAGGGATGATGGCTGATAGACGAAGCTGGTTATGGGATGGCAGCCAAAGGAGATGTGATAGAATAACTGCAGTGGAGATTGTGTGATGAGATCTGATCATGTACAGATGCATGGTAGCAACATTGGCTCGTGAAGGATGGTGCCAGCGCTGATGCCGACCGCTCATGTATTTTAATTCACTTTGTAGAAGACAAAATTAATTAAAATACATTACGCCTAGTTTTTGGAGATTATAAAACGGCTTTTGAATAATTGGAAATTGATGTAGTCGTGTTAACCCTCACAAAAGGACCTCACATGGAAATTATCAAAACTATTTTTTTAACATAAAACACTGAGATTGCATGAAATAACATACTACAAACCACGAGGGTGGAAATTAAATTAAGTCTATTCACAAAAGATATAGTCCGGAAATTGGTTTAAAAGAAAAATGACACTAACATAAATGAATAAAGTATTAATCATCTCAGATTCAATGGCACTACTGTAGGCATCGTGACAACTGACCTCAACAAAGTGACAGCAAAGTTGGCCTCAATATTAATAATCAATCCAAAAATCACGAACTAAAGTAAATACATGCGGGAAGGACAAAACTGAAAAAAGTATGTTTACAAACTGCAAAAGTTAAGCAATAACTAATCCCGGATGTGATGTACAGTATAAGTGAACTTGCATTCGTCATGAGCATGGAAGGAGGAATATAGCCGAAGACGTAAATAACTATACGAATAATGTGCTACATTTTGTAAGATAATCGCAGAGTAAATCAATGTTTAATAGTGATGTCAAATATTTAAGAAATACTGTGAGCTGGGGCGATTAGTCGCGCCCAGCATGACGCGGCTCATAATCCGTCATCAGCTTTATTTTGAAGATGAAAAAACGCGTCTTTATTAAATACTATGTTATTACCGACATTACAAAACTGAAATATGCCTAAAGAAGGTTGTGGTTTGTGCTTTAAGTGACAATGCGAAACATAAAGAGGAACACACAGGTTTGAGAACATGTCATAGTTCTATACTGATGTGGTTTGATGTATGAAAATTGCTCTTAACAACTCCTCTTTTGGAACGGCCGTTTATGAAAATGCCTCCAACTTTGGAGGCGAAACGTCGCAAAGGAGAGAGTAGGAACGCTCGAACACGGCTATCCCGAAACAACAGCTCTGAAGAGCAACCATCATGAATGGAGCCTTGAAAACCTACATCAGTACGCAGATAGATGTTTACTATTATGCGCGCGTTAAAATATATTATTATGTATTATTACAGCGAGAGCATCTACCGGGCAGATGAAACGATGTTTGCTGTATCATTACATCGTAGACGTGGCAGCGGCTTAGGGAGACCTTCACCCAACAGCGAACTGACTACTACTACTGCTGATAATGACCGAGCCCCCCAAAAAGAAGCCCCGGCCACGGGTAACATTCTAAGCAAGGCCGAGGCCTGACTTATGCCACCAGGCCGCAACTTCGGGCAAGGCCGGGCTGCGATGAACATCAGTTCTCTAAACGAGCCAGCGCTCCCTCAACCCCTCTGTCTCTACAAAATATCAACTATGTGGTCGGGATTAATCGCGGCGCGCCAAGACCGCCGCGCTCGCGTTAATCAGAAACGAAAGAAAGTAGTTTAAACCCAGAAAACGCCACTCACCATTCACCACGTACACCATGACCACGGCCGCTGACGTCACCCTACAAGAGTTCGGTAGGACGCGTCACTCACCAGGCGCCAGAGGCAGGATGTTTATTTATTACGGCAGAAAAAATACCCAGTGAGCTTGCAAGCTCTTTACGGGACTCCTACGAAACAACAAATATGCTAGATCCATCCATCCATTATCAGAAACCGCTTAATCCTATACAAGGACGCGGTGAGCCGGAGCCTATCCCGGTAGACACAGGGCGCAAGGTAGGGCTATACCCATAATAATAATATAATAATATCAATTTATATAGCGCCTTTCACCCGAGGGTCACAAAGCGCTGCACAAGGGCCGCGAAGTGAACGACATGTCAACAATGAAAGACAAAAACAACCAATAAAAACCAAAGCAACAAAAAATAAATAATTAAGAATGGGACGCCAGTCCATCACAGGGCATCGGGGGAAATTTAGTCAACATACGAGTTGCTGACAAAAATGTAAAATATATACAAGATTACAAATAACCAAAAAAAAGTTAACGCAACCAAAAAAACATTTACACATAGCCTTGCACGCAATTTTTCAAATTAAAAAAGTCCAAAATACATGGAATCACTAACCCGATCAGTCCTCTTAGGGCGCAGAGAGGCGGAGGAGGCAGCCAGACGGTTTGGCGGCGCCAACATATTGCCACACACTGCGTCTTACTTATTATGATGTTATCGGCCAATTCATTAATGAGTTTATTTTCAAGTTGTGGGAGGAAACCTGGAGAACCCGGGGGAAACCCACGCAGAACAAGGGGAGAACACAGAAAAGCCACACCGAAAGGGCACACAGAAAGGCGCCCGAGGTGGGAATCGAAAAGCCTCGGAGCGGTCTCGGGCAAGACCATTCTTTCTGTGAGGTCCAGATTTTACCACTGCGCCACCCTGCCGCCACTCAGCATACAGACAATTCCACGATAGTTTCCCATTCGATTAGTCATGCGTACGAAGAATATGCGTTTACTGCCTGGTGCCCCGTTAACACACATTTATTAAATGTATGATTAAAATTTAAGTCCATTATCGCTATTATAATATGGAGAGTTTTGTGCTTTTCAATCAGTTTCGGGGAGGAGGTAATCTTTTAATTTGCCTGGGTCCCCAGGATTACTCAGGCCGTCCCTGGCGGACCCACACTCGAAACACAAGCCGTGAAAACATCATTGTGTTCTGTCCCAAAACCGACGCGCCTTGTCGGTTATCAGACATTAAAGTTAAATGGATAGTATTTCAAAAGGATGCATTGGTCTCTTTTAATGAACATTCTTACATACCACAAAGGTTTTAAAATAAGCCAGGAATCGCACATTTCACTTGTGACAGCATTCATTTGTACAAGGTCATCCGAAATATTGAAAACATTTCAAAGTGGTGCATCGATCAATGTCTTAACGAGCATTTATTACATGCCGCTAAGGCTGAGTGCTGTAATATTACAAATATGTTGACAGCCTTCAGAAAATTTAGTTTGTACTCACACGTACTCCACATTCAAAGCTGCGTTTAATAAGAAACACAAAGCACAGTACACGTGTCCAAAGCTCACAGTCACACTTGTGGTGAATTACAACACATTTAGCCGGTGATTAATTTGTAACAGTTCAGAACCTGCTTCAGGGATTCTGGCGCGCCACATCAAACTGGCGTTGTTTTTGTCCATGTAAATGTTCTCGTGTTTAAAGGATTATACAATATATGGTAGAATAATACAGTATGGAGTTAGTATGGATCGCGATACCTTGAAGTTCCAGCCTAGCAGCATTCTGCAAATTATCCAGTCAGAGAAAATAAGCCCTGCGTTTGGGCCACCTAAAAAAATTAAATATTGTGCCAGGGTGCATTGTAGTTGCGCAACAAAAACACAGACGTTTCGTTTTGCTCGGTGTGTACAAAAATAAACACTCCCAAGTGACTCTACTCCAGTAATAGTTATTATTTACTTCATATAGAGACGTCAAATATCTGCAACAGTTTATTGAGGAAATGGGCAACTGCTAGACATCAATTATCGAAGACAATACAGCATAACCATGTGTTGCATTCATATGCAGACATGTCATCATCACTCACTACGTCTTGTGAAAAATATTAACATCTCACAAGCACATGACAATGAAACACTGTTAATTAAATTATCTCAAGCGGAATAATAATTTTCCCACAACATTCATAGCCTTGTTAGTGAAATGCCCTCAGTTGTGTAACAAGGGGTGGTGATGTAGATGCGTTTGGAGCTTTTCAGATTGCAATAAGTACGAAAAAAACACACTTGTTTTTGTTCAAGGTCACTGACAAAAGCTTTCTTTTCTAACAAACTAAAGGGCCAAAAATAATGTGCTCCACAGCCAATCACTAAAAATGTAGACTTTTCACGAAGGCTAAATCTGCATGCATGCCTGTAACTAATAACCGAGGTGAAATACGTGTGCATTGTAATGCAGTGCTTTAATACATCTAACATCGTCCACATGATAATGACGTTACTGTACTTAGCATATGTGGCAGAGTGGTGGCAAAGTGGCTAGCAAAGTGTGCTATGACCCCGCCAACCTGAGTTTGCTTTCCAGCCATGGCTATCATCAGTGGCGAGTGATATCCAAACCTGTCCTGGGTTTCCCCTCTTCATGAACCTACACTGACCATCAGGGCAACATACAGGTCAAACCACCATCCATGACCGAATCATCTTGGGGACAGGGACGTGCGGTCAGGGGAGGCAGGGGAGGCAGAGCCTCACCTGTCATACTCCAATGAAAATAGCTCTTACGAAAAGTAAAGCAAATAAAACAAATATTAAGATTTCTCCACTGATCTGTGTTATAAACGTAATTTCTGTATGATTCCAATAATTTGTTATCATCAAAATCGCCAAATTTACGGAGCTCCGCTGCAAATACAGGGGGAGACGAGAGGTGAGGCAGCGACGAGCTCAGCCTCCCCTCAGAAACTGGATGGAGCGCGGGCAATAAATAAGCACGTGCCTGTTACTAGCTCTCTGTATGTCACCGATGTAATGTTTGCAGACCACTTCATTACATGTCCTCGCCTTCGATAGATTCAGGAAACGTATTTCACGTATGTGTACAAGATATTTAGGCTCGCTGGTCTCGTCATGAAACTGCAATGAAAGAGCACCAGGGGAGGCAGCCATCACATCTGCCTCACCGAGCGGGGGGCATGTCTTGAGGCCGCTCTCCCTCCAGTGCCTCCCCAGCCACTGACCTCACCGCACTTCACCGCTTGGGGAGCCATTCATCCGGCGACGGTGTGACGAAAGGCTGTGTTACATCTGAATCTCAGTATATGTGGATGTGGTTTTAACATCAATCCCTTGGGGGGTAAAAATTAAAAACCAATTTCTTCATCCCATCCGTCCTGAGCGATCGTGGTGACTTTAAGCGGGCTGTAACCTCTGCATCGTGTTCTCTTCGGGAGTTATTCTGCTGCTTTGGTTGCGTTGGCCACAGCACATTCGTGAGATGTGCTCCCGGAACTAAAGCACAGGAGGACAAACACCCACGGCCAATCTACGATTTCAAGAAGTCAATAAAGTAACTTATTTCTACCACATGCTCTGTGTTTTTAAGACGCTCCTGAAAGTAGGACTCAAAGCCTACTTTGGGTAAAAGCAAAGATTAACGGAACTCGATTCTACTGATGTCGGGTTTCACGGCTCGATTCATGACGGTTGCTCTTCAGAGCTGTTATTTCGGGAAAGCCGTGTCAAGCATTCCCCCTCTCTTGACACGGATATCCGGAAAGAACAGCTTTGAAAAGCAATTGTCATGCATCGAGCCGTAAAAACCCTTCATCAGAACGATGAAGCACGCAGCTTCAGTGAAGTGGCATGTTAAATTTAACACGAAGGCTTTCGTGACCAATGTTACCCATAGTAGAGCTCTTTTTATGAGTTAGGTCACGTAAAAATAAGTGTCGTAAACCCACTTCCACCCGACACAGCCAATTAGTAAAGGATTGTCACCTGAACAAAACGTGCACAATTCGTTACTACTTCAGCACACCGGTATGTTGGAGAGCGAACCCACAACATTCACAATGAAGGTACGACGTTTCTCTGATACTTGCAATCAGCTTCATCAGAAACAAAGGATCTGGCAGTGTTTCCTCCGCTAGTAATAATAATAACTAATAATAATAATGATTTTACATTTATAACGCGCACATATTCATTCACTGTCGAAGGTACTCATTCGACGAGAGAACGACTCAGAGGCGTAGCGAGGAAAGCGCAGCGAGGCGGAGGAGGCAACCAGGCGGTGTTGCCGGCGCCATATTGCCACACACTGCTTCCTATATATTATGATGTTATCGGCCAAATAATTAATGAGGGTTTTTTTCTTAAGTTGTGGGAGGAAACCGGAGAACCCGGAGGAAACCCACGCCGAACAGGGGGAGAACACACAAACTCCACACAGAAAGGCGCCCGAGCCGAGATTCGAACGCGGGATCTTCTTGCTGTGAGGCGCAGATGTTACCACTGCGCCAACCTGCGTTCCAGTATGTTTTCAAGTTAATCAAGGCGTTACCTGTCTATGCATGAAGATGTATATGATGGGGTTGTAAGCACTACTTGACTTGGCCATGTAAACCGGAATAGAAGCGGTGAGAGGCGACACCTGGATGTTTCACAGAAAACACACATTCGGCATCAGTGGCAATTGCTTTTGATTAAGCGCTGTGAAAATAACACAGCGTGTACAGTTTGAAGCAACAGCGACATGCGACAAATGTACACGCAGAACCGCTTTCAATTAATAACAATAATAATAGCATTTATAGAGCGCCTTTCACCCGAGGGTCACAAAGCGCTTCACAAGGCTGTGGAGAGAACGGCATGTCAGTAACATCAAGACAGATAGAGAGAGAGAGTGATATACATCCATCGATTCATTGTCAGAAACCGCTTAATTCCTGTACGGGCTAGCGACGAGCCGGAGCCTATCCCGGCAGACACAGGGCGCAAGGCAGGGCTATACCTTTGATGGAACGCAATTAAACCGCAGGTACACTTTGGTATTCACGCCCTTCGTATAGCGCATCGCTATATTATCAAGTAAGTAAGTCAGTCAGTTTTTATTCAAACTGGAAGGAACCGTTGGGATATGTAGCTCTTTTTAACAGTTGTCCAGCGGGGAGGGGTAAGCAGACAAAAGGCGCAAGGTAGGGTTATATACGGGATAGAACGCCAGTCCATCGCAGGGCACCAGGGGCAATTTACTCAGCAGGCAAATTAACCTGGGCAACACCGGCATGTTTTTGGACTGTGGGAGGAAACCGAAGTGCCCTGCGAAACCGCACGCGGACGCGGGGAGAACATGCAAACTCCACACAGAAATTAACTCGAGGGCTTTCATCACCAATGTTATTCATAATGAGGTTCCGTTTGTGAGTTTAGGTCATGTGAAGGTGTGTAAGTGAAGTGCACCCGTCGATATACCGGAGCAAACGAAAGAGCACAAGAGTCACTTACCTCAAAAGATGGCTCCGACGTTTCGCTGGCATTACAGCCAACATCATCCACACAGAAAGGCACCCGAGCCGGGATTCGAACCCGGGGGGGCCTTCTTGCTTGTGAGTCGGCAGCGCTACTCACCGTTACGCCCCCGTGAAACAGGGTCATGCGAAGCGCGACTAATTTGGTCATGGGAGCCAAGAACAAACAGCAGTTGTGGGTCCCATCGCTCGGCGGGAGGCTCCGGACCGGGAATGCAGCGCGTCGAATGTGTAGCGAGCCATTGTTAAAATCCACAAACCTTCAGGTCTGGCTTGATGACGGTGGCAATGGCCAGCGCGGCGTAAGGCAGCCAGCAGAGGAAGAAGGCAAAAATCATCACCACCACCATCATTCCGACTTTCCTCTCGGCCGTGTCGTTGGCGCTCAAGCCGAGTTTCGATACCTGTTGCAGCACAGAGCGGCGATTATACAATCGGATGCTGCGAGAGTCACACTTTTGGCGACGCATCACCTCCCGCTTTGGAGGCAAGATCGGGCGGTTCTGGTGATGGCTCCAACGTGGGAGGCGAAACGTCGCGAGGGAGAGATAGAGGGAGATCGCTCAGTGACACGGCTATCCCAAAAGAACATCGCTGAAGCGCAACCATTATCTGCGCCTTGTTATTGTCCCCCTCGACCCCCAGCTTAGCTTAACTTATAAACATTAAAAACATTTAAGTATATATTTTTTAATAGTATTTTTAAACCGTTGCTGTTGTGTTCCAGTCCATGCAGATGCCAACACCGGGGTCTGAGAGAAACGGCATTTCAATTGAGTTGAAATTGAATTCTGAATCTAGCCCGTGAAAAGCTACATCAGTCTACATCCTCCTTGAACGACCGACGGACAGACGCGAATCATCACGGCAGAAAAAAACACCAAAACACCCAGCGAGCTCGCAAGCGACCAAGAAGAAAAAAAACCACGCGACAAACACGGCCTGTCGACAACCTTGTGTATGGCCCTCATCAGCTTGGTGTAGCAGAACACGATGATCAGCATGGGCAGCGTGAAGCAGAAGGTGAAGTAGGCGGTCATGTAGCTGCGGCCCGAGGTGCTACTG
Organism: Geotria australis; assembly: GCA_036362915.1. Lineage (NCBI taxonomy): Eukaryota > Metazoa > Chordata > Hyperoartia > Petromyzontiformes > Geotriidae > Geotria > Geotria australis. Next base: position 2,110,057 of record JAZEWU010000043.1, on the reverse strand, counting down.
TCGGACCAGTCCGGAGCGCACGACGTGCCCACGCCCTCGAAGTGATAGCGGCCCCATCCGAAGAGCGGCGGCATGCTCCACAGGAGGGCCCAGGCCCACGAGAAGGCCACGCCGCAGACGCCGTGCTGCGTGTTGAAGTGCACGCCGCCCAGAGGCTTGCACACCACCACGTAGCGCTCCACGGCCAGCACGCACACCGTGATCAGCGCCGTCATGCCTGTGTGCGTGTGCGCCCAAAGCACAGCAAGTTAATCATCATAATAATAGCAGTTATAGAGCGCTTTTCACCCGTGGGTCAAGGTAGAAGCGTTCACGTCGCGATCCCTGTCAGGTACTACTTGGTATTGCCTGCGAATTCTACCAAACGCTTCGAGGCCCAGGAGCTGAAAGACAACGATGTCCAGAGGCTGACCATCGTGCTTCGAAGAATCGCAAAGAAGAAGAAGACCCGAGGGTTACAAAGCGCTGCACAGGGCTGCGGAGAGAACGACATGTCAACAACGACAGAGAACGGAAAATTAGCAACACATTTTTTGGCATGGTAGGGAGCTCAGGTGGTGCATCTGCCAGTCATCTCAGTCAGGCAGCCCGTGACACACCCTGGGTCTGTCCCGTGACCTCCTGTCGACGAGCCTTCGACACTTCACGTGGCCTCAAGGTGCATATGGCCTGGCACAGGCGATGTGGTGACGTCTCCGCCACTTAGTGGCGAAAAGCGGTGGTTGTTGTTGCGTGGGGAAGCGGTAGCCCGGTGGTTAGCGCGACGGGCTACAAATCTGGAGACCCGGGTTCGAATCCCGCTCACGCCCACCAACACCGGTGGCGATTTTCTGAACCGCTCCTGGACCTCCCCTAGGTCGACTCAGCCTCAAATGAGTACCCAGTGCGGTGTGTAAAACATTGCTACTAGGGAGACAAAGGCGGCCGGGCGTGGTGCTGGTTACCCACCCCCCTCGTGTGCCGTGTCGGCCTTCATAGGTGCTCGCTAACGGCTATCGCTTGACTCTCAGTTTTCTGTCTCCCCGTTATTGTTGTACCGTTCTCTCCACAGCTCGGATTAAAAAAAAAAACCCAAAAAAAATTGTTGCTGATTTTCCGCGCTCTGTCGTTGTTGACATGTTCTCTCTGCAGCTTTGTGCAGCGCTTTGTGACCCTCGGGTGAAAGGCGCTATATAAATGCTATTATTATTACAGCGGGGAGAACATGCAAACTCCACACAGAAAGGCACCCGAGTCGGGATTCGAACCCGGGTCATTCTTGCTGTGAGGCGGCAGCACCACTCACCGTGCCACCGTGCCGCCCTTTGCACAACCTCAGTCGTACACAAATGTACACTTGCAAGCGCACTAAGTTGCAGCTATAATGTTTGACAGACAATGTTTAAACATTTTAAAATGTGAAAGCAGGGACGTTGAGAATTCCGCTCTATAATCACCCAATGATATATCGGCCTAGGATTGGAATCTAAAATGTTCTGAAAAGCTTCAATTATGCCCTGAGAGAAGTACATAGTTCACCATTTACAAGCATGTGACATTAACAAGGGATTTGCGAGGCTGATGGCGTGATATGGCTAAATCTTCTCCAAAGGCTTCACGAGAATTGGATGCGAAACTCATAAAAAGGGTAATCTGTAGAAGTCTCGTTTGACAGCAGTAGTAGTTCTACGGCTTGCCGATGTGTTTTTGGTTCTACTGTATATAGGACAGGGCGGAACGGTGGTTGTGCGGTGAGTAGCGCTGTCGCCTCACAGCAAGAAGTCCCCGGGTTCGAATCCCGACCCTGGGGCCTTTCTGTGTGGCGTTTTCATGTTCTCCCCGTGTCCGCGTGGGTTTTCGCCGGGCACTCGGGTTTCCTCACACAGTCCAAACACATGCTGCATAGGTTAATTGGTCTGCTGACTAAATTGCACCCCGGTGTCCTGTAATGGACTGAGGTCCCATCCTGGGTATAGCCCTGCCTTGCGCCATGTATCTGCCGGGATAGGGTCCGGCTCACTGCAACCCTGTACAGGATTAAGCGGTTTCTGACAACGAATGAATGAATATTTATAGGTCAACGTTTCGCTTAACGTGTTGGAAATGGCGTGAGGTCCTTCATCTAGCAGTGGAAAGAACAAGGCTGATGTTGGAGACGATGAAAGCACTATTAGCCATTGGCATTCGACAACCATTATTTGAGGTTTGCACAAAACAGTACACTGTATTCCACAATAAAAAAAAAAGATTAACTTTTTCACCTCAATATTTCAACAGGAAATTGCTCTCTCTCCAAAACTAGAAAAACATCTCACGCGGAATAACTTGTATGCCGGAGACCTGAAAGCAGTTTCACTTTTCTCATCGTATAGCATTTGTGAAAATGACAAAGTGTTTCGTTCAACAAATATCTAACAATTGTCACACGTGGGTCATGTCACTGACCTGCTTGTGTGGAGCTCGTGAACCATTGACAATAGGAATGTGCCCCGAACAGAGAGATGTCCAATTTGATTTCACATCAAGGTGCAGTAGTTGAAAATGTGTGCGAACAGGGGGGGGGATGAACGGGAACGTTCTTCCTAGAGTGAATTGAACCCAGGAGCTTCTCGCCTCACAACCCGGGTTCGATTCCCGGCTCGGGTGCCTTTCTGTGTGGAGTTTGCATAATCTAAATTGTCTCAGGCGCCCTGAGACGTTGTAACTTGCTTACCTCTTCCCGCTGGATAACTGTTAAAACGAGCTGCATAGCTCAACGGTTTCTTCCAGCGAGAATAAAAAAAAACCGACTTATCAGATTTCCGAAATGTCTTATATCCTAACGATGGCAATTCTTGACTATATATTCTGTGCATACCATACCACAAAACCATGGAATTTATAATTGATTTTAAATCTATATGTAAGTAATAGATCAGACATCATATGGCAAATGTTGTTTCTGTACATCCTCCTTAATAAAATCGCCTTGAACATTTCTTTAAAACGTTCTCTTGGACCCTTATGGATAAAATAGGTGGTTATATCAGGCTCCCGTGGTCTTAAATTGGTTATTTAACTGTACCTCTCAGATCGCGGAGCCGGCTGAGTTCCCAGAAGATTTTTTTTTTGTTAAAATTCCACCCGTGGCGCGAATATCTATGTATTTTTTTTGTACCTGTACAGTCAAGTGCCCGGGTACACAAGGGGTAACCTGTAGTCAATTTGTCACTGGATGATTCGGAGTGGGGTTCAACGTGTGTATGGCTTTGTCATTACTATCATCACCAGAAACCGCTTAATCCTGTACAGGGTTGCGGTGAGCCGGAGCCTATCAGAGCAACCATCAGACAGACAGCTGTTTATTAATACAGCAGAAAATAGCCTGCGAGCTGGCAAGCTCTTGGCGGGATTCCTGCAGCACAACAGACACATCCCAGTATGAGAGACAGTGAGTAAGTATACTGCAGGGCCGCACCTTTACACACCACGTAACAATGTAAGAAGCGTTCACGTCGCGATCCCTGTCAGGTAATACTTGGCGTTGCCTGCGAATTCTAGCAAACACTTCGAAGCCGAGCTGAAAGACAACGATGTCCAGAAACCGACCATCGTGCTTCGAAGAATCGCAAAGAAGAACAATGTTTTCTACGCTCGATGCGTGTATCATTCCCTGCTATCATCACATACACAATG
>JAZEWU010000043.1:2095050-2106206 GCA_036362915.1 Geotria australis | reverse complement strand
CAAGGCAGGGCTATACCCAGGCTCGGACGCCAGTCCATTACAGGTCGCTGGGGGGGGAAATTTAGTCCGCAGGCCAATTAACCTATGCAGCAGTAGCAGCATGTCTTTGGACACATTCAATAATAGTTCAACGTATAATGCGCGAGAGTCCACGACTGGTCATGGATGACACATTGATACGGGGATGAGTGAGAAAACCGCAGAGAGGCAGGAGGAAGGCATCCAAGCAGTCAGCCGGCGCCAACATTTTCCAGACACCTCCGTCTTATTTATTATGATATTATAGGCCAATTAATGAGTGGGGTTTTTTGGTTTAGTTGTGAGAGGAAACCGCAGAAGCAGGAGGAAACCCACGCAGAGACAGGGGGAGAGAACACATAAACTCCATACAGAAAGGCGTCCGAGGCGGGTATCATACCGCCTCGGGCAAGACTTTCTTTGAGTGAGGAGCGGATGTTACCATTGCAACCACCCGCGTCTCAGACGCATCCCAATGTCTGAGAGAGGGAGAAAACGTTCAACTCCTGCAGGACGACTCTGTGTCGAAGATCACTCTGGGGGGGGGGGGAGATAAATATTTCACACTGTGAATCATCTTTTGTTAAATAACAATGAAAAAAACAAGAGCAGTTGTGAAACACCGCAGTGCGTTGCGACCCGTGGAGACGAGGAATTTTTATTTTTTTGCCTGGGATAATGCCCTGACATGTGATGTTCTTGGCAGTAAATCCACATTAATATTTGAAACAATCTACACCATGAATTATTTGAAAATCTTTCATAATGAATTGTCTGCCCGGCCGAGGCTTGGTGTCTGGACATTATGTATAGGGCTTGACTCGAGTCTACGTGTTCTTTTATAGACACATAAGTCCTCGCGAGTGACTGGCATCCAATATATTGAACCAACAGACCGGAAAATGTTATGTTCACGGGGGGTATTTAAATGGGTTGTGGCCACATTGTGTATTGGTGTTGATATACGGCGATAAGATACGCTTAACTCTCACTCTGAATATGATTATAGTTTGACAGCCATAATAATCATAGATTCACAAAACCCCATTTCCTTTAAACAAATAATCTCCTCGTGCTAAATGATTTTATCACAGTGGGCTCTAATCTGTTTAAAGGAATGGACAAACAAATAATAATGAAAGTACAGTACATGTTGGCTTCTTTCATACCTATCTATGTTTAGGACAAAAGGCGAAAAGGTGCAACCCTGAAATTTCTCTCTGACCATTACTGGTGAAATTGCCTCCACTGCAGGAAGCTCTAGAGCAGTGGTTCGCAACCATTACTGCAGTTTGCCTCCCTTTGGTTCTGAAAATGTGTTCTCGCACCGCTTATAAATATATACAAATATAACGCAATATATATAATACGATACTTTCTTTGTCAGAAACCGCTTCATCCTGGACAGGGTCGCGGTGAGCCGGCGCCTATCCCGGCAGACACAGGGCGCAAGGCAGGGATATCCCATTCACGGGACGTCAGTTCTTCACAGGGCACCGGGGGCAATTTAGTCAGCAGGCCAATTAACCAATGCAGCAGCATGTCTTTGGACTGTGGGAGGAAACCGGAGTGCCGGGTGAAAACCCATGCGGACACGGGGAGAACATGCAAACTCTACACAGAAAGGCACCCTAGTCGGGATTCGAACCCTGGTCCTTCTTGCTGTGAGGCGGCAGCGCTACTCACCGCGTCACCATGCCGTCCACTATCAAGTCAGTGCAGATAAATAGCGTTACTAATTCTGAGGAACAAAAAAAAACCAGGACATATCGTGGGGACAAACGGAATAACAGAGGGAGGACTGTACGTGTAACTGACAGAAACCCAGATTCTGAATAATGACTTGTTCCGTGAAAAACTTACAGATTTCCCAGAACGGCTGCCTCCTCAACAGGAGGATGGGCCTGGGAAAAAAGACAGGACAGGCGGTTTTGAAGTATATTCAAACAAGGCCCCACAAACAGCAAGTTGCGAGGAGGCTTGAACCCAGCAAGGGGTTTTATGCAGGGTTGAACGTGCCGTGTTGAGTTCTGTTCTGTTTCATGTAAACACTCTGATGAAACTGTTGCTATTAAATAATTGCCTGCATCACTCTGGCATAAGCTCAGCTTTCGCGTCACTTCACAGGAAGCGAATTACTGCCTTCACTGATAATGAAGGTTAAACATTTCATCACGAAACTTCTAAAAGCAATTTACATTTGTAGGCCGACCCTGTCGTATTATGAGTGAGATACTCATTAACTTCAAAGCTGTGAGGTTTTTCCCGGGCATGGTCTATATTTGTAAAGGTAATGACCCTGGATATTTCTACGCAAAGCATACGCAAAGTAATTAATGCTCGCCGTGCCAACTTTCACATGTCTACCCGTTACGGAATAAAATTCGAACGCATGCCAGGCGGTGACCCAGCCGAGGTGCTATTGGACGTATAGGGGGAGTGATGGCGCAGTGGTTAGCGAGCACACTGCGCTCCAGACCAGAGACCGGAGTTCGATACTCGGACCAGGGGCGAGTGATAACGGAATCAGACGTTGGCCCCCCCTCCACATCCACCGCTTCGCTTCACCGTCTCTTTACTGACCATCCCTGAGACTGCTCATGATGATCGATAACTTACTTATGATAGTTGATGGATGAAGGTCATTATATTTGTTTAATATTATTATTAGTAATTAACTACTTTTGATTTAAAAAAAAACATCTACCCGTTTGCAAGTATTAGGATGATAATTCGTCTCGACAGCTGCTCTTTCTGGACTATTGCCGCACCCTGAATTATTAGATTATCGATGTTTCTCTACCTGTGGCAAGTAAACCGAAGAGCCCGGAGGAAACCCACAAATCCCACCGCCCAGAAATGCGCCCGAGGCGGGCATCAAACCGCCTCGGGCAGGGACCCGCATCCCGTGGCGCGCAGATGTTACCACCGCACAGCAGCCGTGCGCGCCTTGTCTGCTGCTCTACTACCCGACCTCTGCAGCTCAAAAAGACCTTGCAGAGTTCAGTAACGATGCAAAGAACCGTGTAAAGAAATGGGGAAACTGTTATATAAACTATTACGCTTCGAAGAATCGAACAGAAGAAGAATCCGCCGCGCGCCCGATTCGACACACACAGACACACACACACCCGACGAGCGACAATAAGCAGCCCGCCGTGAGGTGGTGAAGCGGCGCTCGAGTGTGGCGGAGGAGACCCCTTACCGAAAACCGCAACGAGGAACCCGTCCGCGACGCACACGGCTCGTCCCAGGTCAAATCTCCCCCTGGCGTTGCTGACCGTCGTGATGATGCCGCCGCTCAGCGAGATGCCCAGGTCGGCGCAGGCCAGGTTGACGAGCGCGTAGTTGAGCGGCTGCCGCAGCAGCTTGGACCGCAGCGTGACCGCGATCACCAGCCCGTTGAGAACGATGGACAGGACCGACGTGATGCCCATGAGCGCCGACAGCGCGTGGAAGTTCACGCCGGCGTGACCTTCCGAGGCAGCGAGGCCGCCGCCGCCGCAGCTGGCTTCTGCGTCCGGGACGCGGGTCATCGGGGTCAGGGCTCCGCTCACGTTCGCGACCCCGTGCAGATGCGCCACGTCCGAGGTGTTGGACGCCAGTATGGACATGGCACAGAGTGTCGACCAACCCCCCCCCCTCGCTCTATCTATCTCTCAACTCTCTCAATCTCTCTCTCTCTCTATATATATCTCTCTCTCTGTGTCTGGTCTCTCCGCCAGTCGTGAGCACTGGGAGGTGATGCGTTGCAGCGCCGCGGCTTTTAAGTTGAGCCCGCAGCCCGAGCGAGGCGTGGGTGGGTGGGCGCTCGTTAGCCAGTGCGGGCGTGTGGTGCGTGTGTGTGTGTGTGTTGATAACGGCGCTTGCCCCCAATAGGCCGTGTTAGGTTACACGGGTGAGCTTTGGCTGTGCGTGTGTTCGTGTCTTCGTCTTTGTTTGTCGATGTATGGACGTGTGCGCGCGTGTGGTTGTGCGTGTGTGCGTGGGCAGCGGTGGCTCAGTGGTTAGCGCGCCGGGCTACAAGCCTGGCGACCGGAGTTCGAATCCCGCTCGCGGCCAACACCAGTGGTGATTTTTCTGAAACGCTCCTGGGTCTCCCCTAGGTCGACTGAGCCTCGAATGAGTACCTAGTGCGGTGTGTAAACATTGCCAGTCAGGGAGACAAATGCGACCGGGCGTGGTGCTGGCCACCCACCCCCCTCGTGTGCCGTGTCGGCCTTCACAGGTGCTCGCTAACCGCACTTGACCCTACGGGGGATCTTTGTCTTTGGTGCAGCGGTTAGCGCGCTGCACTACGAACCCGGCGGCCCGAGTTCGATTCCCTCTCACGGGCACCAATGACGATATTCTAAACCGGTCCTAGGCCTCCCCTAGTTCGACTCAGCCTTAAATGAGAATCTGGTGTGGTATGTCTACAACATCAGCACTTTCGAGACAAACCGGTGGCCGAACGCTAACCGCACTTGCCCCGGCAGTCTGCTAGAGGCTATACGGAGTCTCTTGGTCTTTGTTTTGTGTGTAGGCGTGAGTGTGGGAGCTTTTGGCTGCACGTGTTTCAGTCCTGTACACACCGACCATCGAGAATCCCTGTCTGGCACAAAAAAGCACGTGAATGAATACGTGCATAACAAAACAAATCAAGTACAACGTCAACAAATAAAGTACGCAGTTCCGCGAATGGCAAGAGTATTTTCTATTTGCTTATACACAGTCGCATTCGTTGCATTGTGTGCAACAAAACACACGTAATTTAAAGTGCTGTTAACAGAAAAAAAAAACACTAAAGGCCAACATAAAAATAATAGCATTTTATAGAGCGCCTTTCACCCCAGGGCCAGAAAGCGCTGCACAAGGGCCGCGGAGAGAACGGCATGTCAACAACGCCAGGAAAAAAAAACAACCAATAAAAACCAAAGCAACAATAATTAAATGATCAAGGATGCTTCGAATACACTGAAAGGTCTTGAAACATGGAAGGGCCCACTCAACCGAGGGCCTTTCTCTTCTAACAGAGGCCCATCCGCAGGGTGGCTGTGCAGTGGTAACGTCTGCGCCTCACAGAGAGAAGGTCATGCCCGAGAGGCAGTTCAATTCCCGCCTCGGGCGCCTTTCTGTGCGGAGTTTCTGTGTTATCCCTGTGTTCTACGTGGCTTTCCACCGAGTTCGGCAGTTTCCTACGACAATTACATTTTTTAAAAATGAATTGCACAGAGTGGTCCAGATATCTTGTGACCACCCCGCCCCACCTAATTACGCTCTAACATTTTTTTCAAAATTTTGCTCATTCATTTCTGTTTGAAATAAACCTCATTTATTTTCAGACGACTGATACGAGTGCATATACTATTTATGTTGCTTCTTCTTCGCGATTCTTCGAAGCACGATGGTCAGCCTCTGGACATGTTACTTACATTACATTACAAGCCCATTGGTATACACAAACATTACGATTTAGAGAATTAAACGAGGATCACAATACATATGGACCCCCCATATCCGGGCAGGCACAGACAGCAAGGCAGGGCTATACCAAGGGTGCGACGCCAGTCCATCACATGGGACCGGGGAGAATTTAGTCAGCAGGCAAATCAGCCTATGCAGCAGGATGTTTTTGGACTGTGGAACGAAACCGGAGTTGCCCGGCGAAAACCCACGCGGACACGGGGAGAACATGCAAACTCCACACAGAAATGCACCCGAGCCGGGATTCGAACCCTGGGCCTTCTTGCTGTGAGGCGGCCGCGCTACTCACCACTACGCCACCGTGCCGCTCGCTTCTCAGATATAAGTAAAGTCTATTCCTCGAGACGTCGCATATTTCAAGTTTAGTTTTCCGTTTAGGGCAACGTTATTGACAGACACGTGTGATTAATTTGTTTTCAACGCACCCCTGCTGACGCCGCCTGACAAAATAAATCAGCAAAAACGAGGCGCCGCTTCTGTGATACGCTGCTTTGCGATCACGTTCACGTCCACGGCAATTACTACCGCGAGTAGGAGGATAACGGGAGCTTCAGCTAACACAACGTGAACACGCGACGCCAACGCTCTCAACGCTGTGGCGTGTGGCAGGCAGCCTATTAGGTGCTCCGAGTCTCGCTCGAGTGAGATGCTTGTCGATTCAAGTCATGAGGTCAGTGCACAAGTAATCTGCCGGCAGCCAAGAGCGGAATGCAATTGTCTCCCTCTTCACTGGCCTTCGCTGAATAACGAGCCTCAGAGGAGTTTCACGAACGCCGTGGTCAGCCCGTTAGTTGAGCGTAATCCGAAATCTAGAACGCGTACGGCGTTCTAGATTTCCATCCATCCATTTTCAGAAACCGCTTAATCCTGTACAGGGTCGCGGTGAGCCGGAGCCTATCCCGGCAGACACAGTGCGTAAGGCAGGGATATGCCCAGCTTGGGACGCCAGTCCATCGCAGGGCGCCTGGGGCAATTTACTCAGTAGGCCAATTAACCTGGCAGCATGTCTTTGGACGGTGGGAGGAAACCGGAGTGCCCGGCGAAAACACACGCGGACACGGAGAGAACATGCAAACTCCACACAGAAAGGCCACCGAGCCGAGATTCGAACCCGGGGCCTTCTTGCTGTGAGGCGGCAGCGCTACCCACTACGCCACCGTGCCGCCTTTGCGTTCTAGATTTCGAGATGTTATTTGAAGCCACGGTAAGGGTGCAGCCCTTCAATAGAGAAACACAATTCCAACGATTTATGACGGGCACGTATTCGTTCAATCGTGAACGTATTCAATCGAAGAAGGAACGACTTCAATGTTAAATCCTCCCATAGACTTCAATGTTAAATCCTCCCATCGACTTCAATGTTAAATCCTCCCATCGACTTCAATGTTAAATCCTCCCATAGACTTCAATGTTAAATCCTCCCATAGACTTCAATGTTAACTCCTCCCATAGACTTCAATGTCAAATGCTCCCATAGACTTCAGTATTAAATCCTCCCACACACTTGAATGTCAAAGTCTCCCAGACCATGTGGTTCTCAACCTTTTGCACCTCGAGGCCCATATGGGGCTGGTCTTATAGCTCCCCGCTGGACAACTGTTAAAAAGAGATACATAGCTCAACGGTTCCTTCCAGCTTACATAAACACAGACTGACTGATACCTCTTGCAAAGACACTTAGTGCATTCCACTCACCACCAACCTGCCCTGAATGTCCTTCAACATTTGCCTAATTTACATTCTTTAAATAACCCTGGGAATGTGTTGCATTGCTAAGTTTTTCATTACGTAATGACCGTCCATCCATCAATTTTCTAAACCGCTTGTCCTGGTGAGGGTCGCGGTGGCAGCAGTCCAAGGATAGTGGACCAAACATCCCTTTCCTCCGCAACAGATTCCAGCTCTTCCTGGGGGATTCCCAGGCGTTCCCAGGTCAGCAGAAGGATATAATCCCTCCAGTTATATTTGCACTATATTTGTTATAATATTTTTTTTGTTTTAGATCTGTTCCTTGTTATTGCCCCCAGCTTAGCTTAACCTGTAAATATTAAAACATTGTCAGTATTTTGATTTTATCCTAGTATTTTTAAACCTTTGTTGTTGTGTTCCAGTCCATGTATATGCCAACACCGGGGTCTGAGAGAAACGGAATTTCGATCCTCTATATGTCCCGAAAATATGGCAGAATTGACAATAAAGTTGAATTTTATTGAATGATGCCGCCAACGTGGGAGGTGAAACGTCGCGAAGGAGAGAGGGGGAGCACTCAGTGACACGGCTATCCCGAAAGAACAGCTTTGGAGAGCAATTCTCATGCAACGAGCCGTTTCAGACCTACTTATGCGCAGACAAACGTTAATTAAGTCCCTTGTTTAGTTTGAAAGTCAGGTATTTCTGTAGAAGTCTTTGAATTGTCTTCAGAGGTTCCTTGTGTGTGTACGATAATACGAGTGCTGATTGTGAATGGCAATTTTCCCTGGTGGAAAATGCGAATGAATAATTGGACAAGATTAAAAACAAACAGGCTGTTGGACACAGACTGGATAATACAATGCAAATGCTCACATTTTGACGGTGGATTTAGTTTAACGAAAGTACACAATGCCTTCTAATAAACGGAACAAAAAATAATGTTTGTAATCAACAAGAAATGTGACAATAGATTGTATAGGTTATCACAGCTCGATTCACGATGGTTGCTCCTCAGAGCTGTTCTTTCGGGATAGCCGTGTCGAGCGATCCCCCCTCGCGAAGTTTCACCTCCCACGTTGGAATCATAACGATGCTTACTATGATCATTTATCATATGTACTGATGTAGGTTTTCACGGCTCGATGTTGCTTCCAAAATGGGAGGCGAAACGTCGCGAGGGAGAGAGGAATATCGCTCGACACGGCTATCCCGAAAGAACAGCTCTGAAGAGCAACCATCATTTATCAAACGGCTGTTCAAAGTTCAGTTTTAGTCAACGTTTTGCAGCAATGCATTTCCCTCTGAAATGTGATGAAAAGATCGTTGAAATATGTTCAAGGCATGGTGCTCTCTGGTTTGCTTTGTGACCCTCGGGTGAAAGGCGCTATATAAATGCTATTATTATTATTATGAGATATACAGCCAACGGGGAAGTCTGGAACGCTGTCACAGGAATTGTTTTGGCAATGCCACATCCACCTCACATTGTTTGGCCTTCATAATAATAATATCATTTTATATAGCGCCATTCACCCGAGGGTCACAAAGCGCTTCATACGGCAGTGCCGTGTGCAGTGGTGTGAAAACAATGCGCGTGAATCAGGTAGTGCCCATATTTATCCATCCATTATCAGAACTCGCTTAATCCTGCACAGGGTCGCGATGAGCCGGAACCTATCCCCGCAGACACAGGGCGCGAGGCAGGGTTATGCCCAGGATGCGACGCCAGTCCATCACAGGGCACCGGCGGCAATTTAGTTAGCAGGCCACTTAACCTATGGAGCAGCATGTCTTTGGACTGTGGGAGGAAACCGGAGTGCCCGGCGAAAACCCACGCGGACACGGGGAGAGAGCATGCAAACCCCACACAGAAAGGCACCCGAGCCGGGATACGAACCAGGCTCCTTCTTGCTGTGAGGCAGCAGCGCTACTCACCTCGCCACCGTGCCGTCCATTATATAAATTGTATAATATAAAACACATTTATATATGAGTGTGGTTGTGTGTGTGTATGCATGACACTTCACGTGGCCACAATGTGCATATGGCCTGGTACAAGCGCCGTTGTGACGTCACCGCCACTTAGTGGCGAATGGCGGTTGTTGTTGTGTATGTCAAGGTGTGCGTGACAGGCAAGGTACCCGGCACACCACTCACACCGTCTACCGTGCCGACCTCCAAACGTTAGTTTTCGCTTACAGCACATGCTCAAAACAATCTGTTTGTCTATTTTGGGAATCTTTGTGTTTGCGAGTGGGGGCAGTGGTGGCACCGCGATTCCAAACTGAGCGGTCAATATTTGTAGACTTAATATTATTAGCACATTTAAAAGCCTCAATGCCCTTGCAGTGATCTTGAAGTGGTTATGTAATCGCTGCTATGTGTGCCCTTGCTTGGGTATGCTAATGACGATGGGCATATTTAGAACAATGGGTTGCTTGCAAGTCGTACAACTGTGATGTTTCAAACACTCGCAACGCATGTTTATTGATGTCTTCGCGAGAAAAGCGTGTGCGATAATGAATGCACGCGTCAAACTCCAGGATTCGAACTGTGTCCTCCGGATTATAAGACCCACCGGAGAGCAAGATGCGCTCCATACTTGCGCCAGCGGCCAATGACGTTAAGAAAATCCGGTTTCTCCATCCATTATCAGAACTCGCTTAATCCTGCACAGGGTCGCGGTGAGCCGGAGCCTATCCCGGCAGACACAGGGCCCAAGGCAGGGCTATATCCAGGATGTGACGCCAGTTCATCACAGGGCACCCGGGGACAATTTAGTCCGCAGGCCAATTAACCTGTGCAGCAGCATGCCTTTGGACTGTGGGAGGAAACCGGAGTGCCCGGCGAAAACCCACGCGGACACGGGGGGAGAACATGCAAACTCCACACAGAAAGGCAAATCGGCCAATCTGTTTCCTCTCACACAGATACTGTGTTATAAGATGCACACCCAGCTTACTTTGAAAAACAGAGGGAAAACACGTGCGTTTTATAATCCGGAGAACACGGTATTATTATTAAAAACCCAATAACCCTGAAGCAATAACATCACCGTAATCTAATAATATTTCAATATTAATACTGTATTGTACAATTTAATACATTAGATCATTCAAACATGTTATCGGTTACGTGAACATTGCACTTTATACGTAGAATAGTTTAAATCCTTCGCTTTAAAAAATATAATAACATCACTTTGCAGCTGAAAACAAGCGATTCATATTTTGGCGTAAAGACTGTCAAAGTTGTATTTTCCGAGCGATATATTTCTTTATGTAATCATAACAAGAGGACTCTTATACTAACCGCATGGAATAAAACATCTCGTGTAATACGCACTCGTAGCATGCTGTGCAAGCCACTGACAACACCAATGGTAAAAGTTACGGAATCAGCACCCTGTCTTATTTTTAAAAGAATAATTTCTTGGACGGAAACCTGTTTTCTCCGAGTCAAGGCTAAATCAGGAAAATTAGTCTACTCCATATGAGTGTATTTGCACAAGGATCACGTTTATGCCGACCGCGCAAATAATTTCACACGATATTCAGATATTAGTTGAAAGTGTGTCAACAAATGCTTATTGACTAAAACTTACTATTTACTTTATGATTATGGCTGATGTTTTAATCCTTGCACAATTTAATCCTGTATATCCGTTGTATTGCCTTCTGATTTCAAACCTTGTTTTTATATTGGTTAGTTTGTACGTTTGTTGTATCGCGGGAATCTCGCTTCCAGAGCTTGCAAGGTCACTGGGTATTTGTTTTGCTGCCGTAATAAACATCTATCTGTCTATCTAAAACGTGGATTTGCAAACATTTACCCCAGCGAGCATATAATGATGTATCAATTCACCTCAGCCCTAGATGAGCTGCACCTCTACTATGAGCGCAACCACCTACATGCCAACCCAACGAAGACTCAAGTCTGCTCTTTCCATCTCAGGAATCGTGAAGCCAACCGACCTCTTA
>JAZEWU010000043.1:2083571-2093866 GCA_036362915.1 Geotria australis | reverse complement strand
TGATTTAACATTGACGTCTATGGGATGATTTAACACTGAAGTCTATGAGAGGATTTAGCATCGCAGTCTATGGGGAGTGGGCAGCACGGTGGCGTACAGGTGAGTTGCGCTGCCGCCCCGCCTCTTGTGAATAATTAACGCGGTAGCACCGCCCACATATGTCGGTTGACCCAATGGAGAAGTCGTGTCGGTTAGTTTTTAAATCTTAGGCCAGCGCCCACTACGGGTTGATTGACCAATCAGGAGGCGAGGCTGGCTCGCAACCTTTGTTTTGATCACGTGACGCGGGGTGACACGTGGGGAGAGACACAAGACACGGAGACCTGGGAAGAGACGGGGACACGGGGAGAGACACTGGGAGGGACACGGGTAGAGACACTGGACACGGGGTGAGACACGGGGAGAGACGCTGGACACGGGGAGAGACACGTCGACACGGGGTGAGGCAGTAAGAACACACAGGTTCGATTCCTGCCTCAGGTGCCTTTCTGTGTTTACATGTTATCTCCAGGTAATCTGCGTTGCTCTCGCAGTCCAAACACATGCTGCCTAGGGGTAATTGCCCTTGCTGACTAAATTTCTCCCGGTGCCATGGGTTATTGTAACTTGCTTACCCCTCCGCGGCTGGAGAACTTATAAAATGAGCTACGTAGCTCAACGGTTCCTTCCAGCTTGAATACACACTGACTGACCGTCCTTGGGTTTACCGCGTATATTGTATCCTGCCGTGCTCCGTTTTTTGGAAGCCCATCGATGGCTCTAAAGCGGGACGTCGTACACGACAGTTGGAAAGCTCGCCACGGCTATCCGGAACGGAGCATCTCTTAAGCGCAATCCTCAAACACGCAGAAAATTCCTAGTATATACAGCTCTTTTTTTACGGGTTAGGTCACGTGAAAAATATAAGTGTCGTAAACAAGCCTCCACCCCACGCAGCCAATCAAGTAAGGTGTGTCACGCGAACCAAAACGTGACAATTCTTTACTACTTCAGCACGCCGGTGCGTTGGACAGCGCACCCACAACATCCACCCATCCATTTTCAGAAACCACTTAATCGTGTATATGGTCGCGGTGAGCCGGAGGCTATCCCGGAAGACACAGGGCGCAAGGCGGGGTATATCCATGATGGGGCGCCAGTCCATCACAGGGCACCGGGGGCAATTTAGTCCGCAGGCCAATTAACCTATGCAGCAGCATGTTTTTGGACTGTGGGAGGAAACCGGAGCGCCCGGCGAAAACCCACGCGGACACGGGGAGAACACGCGAACTCCACACAGAAAGGCACCCGAGCCGAGATTCGAATTCGGGACCCGTCTTGCTGTGAGGCGGGCAGCGCTACCCACCGTGCCGCCGTGCCGCCCGGAGCCCCACAACAATTCACAACTAAGCGCTTCACAACTGAAACGCTTCACCTTCCATCATCAGCGGTCGATGACCAAAGATCGCGACATTCAAACCGGAGCGCGTAAGGGGGGGGNNGGGGGGGTCACGCCGGGGACGGGTTCAACGGCTCCTTGGCGTATTCCTCGGACACCTCTTCGGAGGCCTCCATCGCGAGCGACTGCCTCTCCCGCGCCTCGTCACAACCGCCGCCCGCGGCGCCGCCGCGCACCCTGGCCATCATCGCCGCGTACAGGCACCCGTATACGGCGGCGACGAGCATCATGAGCGACGTGACGCTGCACACGACCCCAGCCACGGCCAGCGTGCCGACCGCGCGACGGACGTTCACGGGCGGCTGCTTGGGCCGCGGCGTGCAGAAGGGTGGGTCGGCCGGGCCGCCGGGGGACCCTCCGTCTTCACCGTCGCGGCCGTCGGGCTCGGGCGGCCGCTGCGGCCCGGCGTCGCCCGGGCCGTCGCGGAGCGGCGCGCCGCACTCCGAGAAGACGCGGGCCGGCAGCGAGGAGAGGCTTCGGTCGCGCAGGCTCCTCGGGAAGGAGCAGGTGACCTCGTCGACGGAGCCGCCTGGTCACGCCACGGTAGGGCGGGAAGGGGGTCCGCGGCGGGACGCGGTCGTGAACGCGTCGGTACGTTGTGAATGCAACTCGCCGACGCGCGGAACGTCCATCCTTCCATACGTTTTCAGAAACCGCTTGATCATATAGAGAGGGTGCCTGTCCCGGCAGACACAGCGCGCAAGGCAGGGGAACTCCGAGTATGGGACGCCAGTCCGTCACAGGGCATCTGGGGCAATTTACTCAGTAGGCCAATTAACCTGGCAGCGTGTCTTTGGACGGTGGGAGGAAACCGGAGTGCCCGGCGAAAACCCACGCGGACAAGAGGAGAGAACATGCAAACTCCACGCAGAAAGGCCCCCGAGCCGAGATTCGAACCCGGGACCTTCTTGCTGCGAGGCGGCCGCGCTATCCACTATGCCACCGTGCCGCCCCACGCGCGGAACGTATCCGATAGATTCCGAAGTTTGTTCGTTCGAAGAGAGAGTGGCGCAGACTGATAGATAGATGTTTAGAATTACAGCAGAAAAACACCCAGTGTGCTTGCAAGCTCTTTACGGGACTCCTGCAGAGGCGTGAGAAAGCCTGATGTTACCCGTGCCACCCTGTCGCCCCTGTGCCACCTTGCCAGCTCTTCGCTACCCTGCCACAACGGAGTTTGGTTCATTATTCACGGCAGTGCACGCGACGTTATCGCTTGTCCTGGGATCCTGTTTGTTGTGATGGAGGTTCATGCGTGACACTCTCCCTGTCTGCGTGCAATTCTCGGTTCGTTCGTGCTTTCCGAATTAATCTGTCGGTTCGCCGGGGTTCGTTTCACACTCTGGGGGGGGGGAAGGCACGCTATCGCTCGATAATGAGTGACGATAATGAGCGACGATTAAAAAGCAAGGCGGCACATTTTAAGAGACAAAAGGCGCCAATGCAAGCAGCGGGGTGTAACGTGAAACCGCACGGATATTTGGGCGACAGTTCCTTAACGGAGGATATTTAAAGTCCTGACTCACTTCGATGAATAAATTACACGTGTTTACCCGCGACTGTATACAGTATTTATACGTTCGTGACTAACGACGCGTGCCCAAATATGCGCGTCGAGGAAACGAAATTCCCATCGGCGGCGCTGGGCCAGCGACAGAAACGCACCGTCGCTTTGCCAGCAGTCGATATATCCACGGGACCAAAACGCTGTAGGCGGTCGACCCAAATGTCACCGGTATTTTACGACGCGCTAAATCGACAACGCGACGGCGTTGTCATGAACACGCTGGCGACGGCAACGATTTGGACGGAAATCGGAGAACAAGCAAGAAGGACCTGGGTTCGAATCCCGGCTCGGGTGCATTTCTGTGTGGAATTAACTCGTAGGCTTTCATGACCAATGTTATCCATGGTGAAGCTCTGTTTGTGAGTTTTCTGTGTGGAGTTTGCGTGTTCTCCACGTGTCCGCGTGGGGTTTCGACGGGCACTCCCGTGAGTTATCACACTTTGGGAACCACCGTCGTAAAGATAGATAGATGTGTATTATTGCAGTTGAAAAATACCCAGTGAGCTTGCAAGCTCTTTACGGGACTCCTGCGACACAACAAACATGCGAATTGCTGACAGTAATTAAAATATATACATGACCAAATTTAAATCAACCACCAACAAAAACAAACATACACGTAGAATCAACTCGTAGGCTTTCATGACCAATGTTATCCATAGTGAAGCTGTGCTTGTGAGTTTTCTGTGTGGAGTTTGCGTGTTCTCCCCGTGCACTTACCTTTCCAAGCCCTGATGAAGCTGAGTGGAAGTATCAGTGAAACGTCGGTACAATCTTTCAAGGTAAGTGCTGTATGTGCTCGCTCGTTTGCTCCAACATATCGACGGGTACACTACACTTACACACTTTTTCACACGACCTAAACTCACAAACAGAGCTTCACCGTGGATCTAACACGTAGCACTGCGCACATTTTTCAAATGTGAAACAAACTTTCCGCCCGACTACGACGTGAGACGACAGGAAATACCTCGGTAGGCGTACCACTCCAGCCAGCTGCGCATCTCCGCCAGGTAGCAGTCGCACTCCCAGGGATTTCCCGCCAGCGACAGGGCCCGCAGGCCCACCAGGGGCTCCACCACGTCGCGCTCCAGGCTCGCCAGGCCGTTGCCGGCCAGCCGGAGCCGGCTGAGATTCCGCAGGCCGTAGAAGAGACCCACGGGCAGCGCCGCGAGCGAGTTTCCTTCCAAGTCGAGGCCGCCGAGTCGCGGCGAGTGGCGCAGCGTCTCCCCGTCGAGCCCCCGGAGCCGGTTGCGGCTCAGGTTCAGCCGCGAGAGCTCGGCCAAGCCGAGGAACGCGCCGGGCTCGATCGTCCGGATCGAGTTGCCCGAGAGGTCCAGCGCCCTGAGCGCCGCGACGCCGGCGAAGCTGCCCGACGGCACCTCGGTGATGTTGTTGTCGCGCAGGCGCAGGGTCACCGTGTCCGCGGGCAGGTCGCCCGGAACGACGGACAGCCCCAGCGCGCTGCAGTCGACGGAGCGCGAGTCGGACAGGCAGGAGCAGCCGGCGGGGCAGCCGCGGGCGACGGCGCAGAAAGCGCACGCCGCCAGAAGGCACCGCAGCAGGGCCCAGCGGCCTGCGAACGAACGAGAGTCGATCCGGTCGGCCTGAGTCGGAGGTTCGTCAAGCCGTCTCGAGGCAGGGCCGGCGCCAGACTATTTTGCGCCCAAAGCAAGGCCAGCTCACGTACACCCCCCCCGCCACCCACAATTATTTTTTTGTCAACTTCAATTAAAATAAACATATGTTTTGTAAAAAAAAAAATTGTTTTGCTGATTTTCCATTTTCTATCGTTGTTGGCGTGCCGTTCTCTCCGCAGCCCTGTGCAGCGCATTGTGACCCTCGGGTGAAAGGCCGCTCTATAAAATGCTATTATTTGTAGAGAAATAGTTATGCTGTCAACAAAAACACAAAATGACATCTGCATGAATAAGAAAATCCGAAATATAATTCAAAGTCCCTGAAACTTTTTTGATGTATACATTTTTTTTATTGCGCCCTAGGCGTTTTCCTAGTTGGCCTAATAGCAGCGCCGGCCCTGCGTCGAGGGAGTTGTGGGCTGCGACGTGGGTGCCGGGCCGGAGAAAGTTGCGTCGGTGTCTCGTGGAATGAGAGCGCAAGGCAAAAGCAGACTCACGAACGTGCTGAAATAAACGTCTAACTAATTGCGATGTCTGACGCAACACACAAGCTGGAAAAGCCTCCCCGCTGCAGCTTCGTCAGACCGCCACAGCGTCGGCGTTCAAACGACTACTTAAACAACATCTCTGTCGTGAGGCTTTCTTGGAACCGAGCTCGGCTTTGCGCCTCAGTATTTGCCTCTCGTCCCTGAACCGGCGTGACATTTGCCCGCGTTATACATTGTATAATAATAATAATAATGTAACATTTATAACGCGCAAATATTCATTCACTGTAGAAGGTACTCATTCGACAAGAGAACGACTCAGAGGCGTGGCGAGGAAAGCACAAAGAGGCGGAGGAGGCAACCAGGCGGTTTGCCGGCGCCATATTGCCACACACTGCTTCCTATATATTAGGATGTTATCGGTCAAATAATTAATGAGTATTTTTTTTAAGTTGTGGGAGGAAACCGGAGAGCCCGGAGGAAACCCACGCAGAACAGGTGGAGAACACACAAAGTCCACACAGGAAGGCGCCCAAGGCCGGGATCGAACCTGCTCGGACAAGACCATTCTTTCTGTGATGTTACCACTGTGCCACCCTTACCATTTAGCACACAAAACACGAATACAGAACATAGCACGGGGTTGCCTTACGAGCGGCATCTTGGCCTTGACTCGTTGTGCTGGAGGTGTCAAACCCAACCGGTTGAGTGCCAGTGATGTAAACAGAGAATTGCTCTCAAGAGCTAATGTTTCGTGATAGCCGTATCTCGCCTTCGCGATGAAAGCCTGCCACGCTGATGGCGCCTTCATCGTGGGAGGCGAAGCGTCATGAGAGGAGAGAGGAGGAACGCCCGACACGGCTATCCTCAACAAGCAGCTCTTGAGAGCAATTCTCATACGTCGAGTTGCGAAGACCCACCCCATTGCAATGATGTGCTGATTGAACAGCACATTGATTGGATGATTATGCTCTGTAAAATAAATACACACAGCGTACAAATGAAAATTGGTCTGCGGACTAAATTGCCCTCTGGTGAGGTGTGATGGACTGGCGTCCCATTCTGGGTATAACCCTGCCTTGCCTACTATTTCTGCTGGGATAGGCTCCAGCTCCCCGCGACCCTGTGCCGGATTAAGCGGTTTCTGACAATGGATGGATGGACGGACGTTCAATATAACCGCATTCAAATTGCTTATTTAAAATATACCATCGGAGTAAATAAAAAGCATATTGTCTGTGCATGTCTAAGGTAATCCGGGTGCATTTAGGATAATTTTAGCGGAATTATATTCCGTGCAAATAGACCTGTAATATATTTTAAATTAACGTGGCATTCTTCAAAGGAAGTATCGCAGCAGAACATCACACAGCATGCCTGTGGCACGGCAGATATCTTTGCTCACCCTCTTTCAGATGTTATTCAATGACCAAATATGCGGGCCTGGTCAATAGACGTTATCAAGGCCTTCTGCAATGAGGGATTTGGGAACCGAAATGCCAGGATTTTAAAAGGTCAACCGGAATGTAAGTGGAATTGAAATTTAAGTCTTCTTCTTCTTCTTTGCGATTCTTTGAAGCACGATGGTCAGCTTCTGGACATCGTTGTCTTTCAGCTCGGCCTCGAAGTGTTTGGTAGAATTCGCAGGCGATACCAAGTACTACCTGAGAGGGATCGCGACGTGAACGCTTCTACCTTGACCCCCAGGCAACTGCTGAAAAGAGACATCTCAACGGCTGCTTCCAACTTGAATGCAAACTGATTGACTGCGTCCACACAAAAAGAAAGCAACATGACTCCCAATGTGTGTGTGTTCGGGGTAATTACAGCTGTCAGAAGTAAATGATTGTGTGATTAAGACGACTGTCACATTCAGAGGAGGTGGGTAAAGTGCTTTCCTCTAGCGCGTCAACCAGAAGCCACACGCGTACGGATCTCAGACGTAACTCCATTAATCGTGCTGTTCTCTAACACGAATGTCGGCACTGATCTGGGGCCAGGTCAAACAAATTCAATAAACTACTTACAAGAACAACGTGGTGCAAAAGTGTAACAGTGGGATGGGAATATGCTTAATAAGCTTGTTGAGAATAGAATGAAAAAGCAGACGCCGGCCTTAAAACCGCATAAAGTGGACAAACACTTACCGCTGCTTTTCATGGCTGTTGTTGTTTTGCCCGGGTCATTCAAAGGGGAAGCGGCCACGGTTAAAGCCTGCAGTCCAATTTTCAGAGTGGACGAGCACTGAATGGGCCAGTGCACCGCACTCCGTCAAGCCATCCTCACACCTGCTGAAAGACAACGATGTCCAGAGGCTGACCATCGTGCTTCGAAGAATCGCAAAGAAGAAGACCTGCCGCGTCAAAACATCAACGCACGCGGTGAGGTCAAATTTCAGTATTGAGAATTGCTTTGCAAAAGCTGCTTTTTCGGCATAGCTGTGTCACTGAACGCTCCACATCTCTCCTTCGCGACGTTTCGCCTCCGACGTTGGAGGCATCATCAGGCGTTGTGAGACTGTCTCAGAACGACTACGAGAGAGACGACAAAGATCCCACCTATAGACTTAACAGACTGCAGGGTCAAGTGCTGTTAGCGAGCACCTATGAAGGTCGGACACGGCACACGAGGAGGTGACTGGCCAGCACCACACCACACAAGCACACACGCGCGATCGAACACGCACAGCAGTTAGGTGTATAAGTAAACACGTAATATACGGTCATTAAAAAAACAC
This sequence comes from Geotria australis, assembly GCA_036362915.1. Classification (NCBI taxonomy): domain Eukaryota; kingdom Metazoa; phylum Chordata; class Hyperoartia; order Petromyzontiformes; family Geotriidae; genus Geotria; species Geotria australis. Next base: position 2,085,996 of record JAZEWU010000043.1, on the reverse strand, counting down.
CCCAACTAAAACTTACCCGTTCGCAACATATAGGTGGCGAAGCTAAGGATTCCAAACGCTCCGCGGTTGAGTGTGCTAGGTTAACCGACTGAGCTGCCTTATATACGTTGCCCCAGCGTAGATGGCTTGTTTGCCAGATAGAATAAAGTGCCAATGAGTAGTGGATGCATCGGATAGGACGTCAGATAAGGGAACTATTTACTGTCCATTTGCCACGCAGTTTTTGGTAAAATCCAAAGCAGGCACACATAGACACACTGTGCACGAATTAAGACAAAGCTCCCCCGTATAGCCTGAACATACTGTAAGGACAAGTGCTGTTAGTGAGTGGCATCCACAAACTCTGACACAAAGACAAAGATCCCCCGTATGACCTCTAACAGACTGTCGGGTCAAGTGCTCTTGGCGACTTGTACCTATAAAGGCCGACACGGCACACGAGCAGGTGGGTGGCCGGCACCGCGCCCGGCCGCCTCTGCCTCCCGAGTGGAGATGTTTACTAGACACCGCACCAGGTTCTTATTTGAGGCATAGTCGACCTAGGACAGGTCTAGGACCGGTTCCGAAAATCGTCACAGGTGTTGGTGGCAGTGAGCGGAAATCGAACTCGGGTCAGAGCCGGGTTCGTAGCCCAGCGTCGCGCTAACTGCTGTGCCACCGCTCCCTGCAACTGACACGTATGCATTGCGACTCGCGTTGCTTGAGTTTTGCTCTATGGCTTATGACACAAATATCACGTTGCCCTTTGAGATGGTAATTCAAATTTCTGTCCACATTTCTCAGTGAAGATATCAGAGCAAATTCATAACATACTGGTACTCCGGATTAGGGAGACCTTTAAATTATTGTCCGTACGTGTCTCGAGTATTAACACAACTCTAGAATAAGTGCATGTGAATGTTTTGACACAGAATGTCAATTTCATATGTCTTACGCGCCCGATAATTGTGTGACATTTGAATACACGTGATAATTAAATAAGTGCGTTTCATTTAGAGGCCTTTGTCAATCCGCTGCCGTATGAACGTTCTGGGTTATAAACACAGTCTTAAATGAGTTATTGTTGAATTTCAAATTGCACGAGTGCAACAATCAGCCTACAAAAACGGTGACATTTTTTGTGTGAACTTAAAACTCTTTTGAACAATGATTCATTCATCCATCATCACTGGAATCAGTGTCTTGCAGGGCCCACAGTCCCTCAATGTGTACAAAACACTGCTAAATGCAACTCCAAGGAACACAATAGCTGCAATCCAACAACAAATCCCAAACATCTGGGTCTTCCCGTGCCTCTAATCGTGCAGCTTTCTCTAGCTCTCTCTCTCCTCTTGCGTATAATTTACGCCAGCTCTTTTGCTCATTGTGTTAGAAATCGGTCCAATTTTCAATCACGAAATAACTTCAGCAGCACGTGACATTTGAACATGTCATGGCTGTTCCCCGAGGTTGCATTTGTCTTTGACCGTGGGTGCGCGCTTATGAGATCGAGAATTTAATCTTTTGCACTGAATGTTTTATGATTTTTTTCTCTCTCTCTCGGTAAGCGCCGCCTGATAAAACCCACATCTCACGGTTAAAGCAATCAAGCAAGCGATGAACAATTCTGCTGTGGAACGGAATTAAAAGGCCATCCCACGCATGAGACCTTTTGAGGAGAGAACTTTGAAAAAAAAATCCTCAAATAATCCCGTTGTTGTGCTGGGTACCACGGGGCACATAGCACAAGTTCAAAAACGCCAAACTATCACCGCCTAAGGTTGCCACTTGTCCCGGCTTTGCAGGGATTATTGTACTTTTGAGGCTACTGTCCTGGAAAGTCTTTGATTTTTAACATAAGTGAATGAGCAAAGGAGGCGGCACGGTGGTGCGGTGAGTATCGCTTCCGCCTCACAGTAAGAAGACCCCGGGTTCGAATCCCGGCACGGGTGCGTTTCTGTGTGGAGTTTACATGTTCGCCCCGTGTCCGCCTGAGTTTTCGCCGGGGACTCCGGCTTCCTCCCACAGTCCAAAGACACGCAGCTGTATTGGTTAATTGGCCTGCTGACTAAATTGCCCCCGGTGCCCTGTGATGGACTGGCGTCCAATCCTGGGTATAGCCCTGCCTTGAGCCCTGTGTCCGCCTGGATAGGATCCAGCTCACCGCGACCCTGTACAGGATTAAGCGGTTTCTCGCAATGAATGAATGAGCAAATGAAACAAATGTTAGGAGGGGGTCGCTTAATTGGGGGTCACAAGACATCCGGACCGCCTTTGAGATAGGAATCACTGCTGCTTCCTATCAAAAGTGCAACATTTGACAGTTTCACATTGGGTTCGTCACAGTACTACTACGAGGGTGTTTATTTTTTCACGAAATCACTCAGAACACCCGAGGATGCCTCCAACGTGGGAGGAGAGAGACACAGCACTCAGTGACACGGCT
>JAZEWU010000043.1:2071193-2083298 GCA_036362915.1 Geotria australis | reverse complement strand
ACGGACGCATAAGCGAAAGACGACGTGACGCTCAGACGTGACGCTCAGACGTGACGCTCAGACGCAGTGTCGTGCAGCGGTTTGGTGATGCCCGTGGCTAACTCCGACTCCTTGATTGTATGCCCCCCCCCCCAAGACTCAAGTGTAGGGCCTAGTACTGAGAAATGTGAGAAAGGAAGACATATTAAATATATAAAAACAGATGAAATTAACGTTTTAATTCATTCCGAAAATGAGTTGTAAGGCAGTGCTATAACGTGCCGATCGGCGTCGACAGGGCACTGAAAGAGTTAATCAGCATTACGCACAGTATTTACGTGTAACAGGTTCTCTACTCTGGTCTCGCTTATTAAAACACGGATCCACATTCACACCAGATTGTGGGACTGTTTAATTTCACTCTTTGATTGGATGCCCCCCCCCCCGAAATGGATGCCCGGAGCCGTCACCCCCTCCGCCCCCCTCTCTGCACGCCACTGCTCAGACGTGACGCACAGACGTGACACAGGGATGCACCAGGTTAATCCTGTACAGGGTCAGGGGTCCATTTTCAGAACTGCTTATTGCTATACAGCGTTGCGGTGAGCCGGAGCCCATCCCGGCAGACACAGGGCGCAAGGCAGGGCTATACCCATCACAGGACACCGTGGGGGGGGAAATTTTGTCCGCAGGCCAATTAACCGATGCAGCAGCATGTATTTGGACTGCAGGAGGAAACCGGAGTGCCCGGCGAAAACCCACGCGGACACGGGGAGAGAACATGCAAACTCCACACAGAAAGTCACCCGAGCCGGGATTCAAACTCGGGACCTTACTTTTTTTTTTACAGCAATTCAAGCCGGGCACAAAATAATTGAGCCCTCGGAGTGTATCCGCCGTCCACAGATCAAATCAATGGCAAATTCATTAACATCGATGACACAACACAATTGCAATTCAGAACGCGTCCTTTATAATGTTAAATAATGACCAAAAACCCAGCTACAATTACCTGCAAGTTATCATCAGTGGTTTGTGAATAGATGTTATTAATAATAACAATAATAATAATTTTACATTTATAACGCGCACATATTCATTGAATGTCGAAAGCATTAATTCGACGAGAGAACGACTCAGAGGCGTAGCGAGGAAAGCGCAGAGAGGCGGAGGAGGCAGCTCGGCGGTTTTGCCGGCGCCATATTGCCACACACTGATTCCTATATATTATGATGTTATCGGCCAAATAATTAATGAGTGTTTTATTTTACTTGTGGGAGGAAACCGGAGAACCCGGAGGAAACCCACGCGGAACAGGGGGAGAACACACATAAACTCCACACAGAAAAGCGCCCGAGCCGAGATTCGAACCCGGGACATCTTGCTGTGCCACCCTGCCGCACTAAGTGTGTTTTGTGCTAGCTTACATTTTTTTTTGGAAGTTACCGTGACGACTGCAACAAAAAAAAACCCACGTATAACACAAAACATCTGCCCGTACAGAGCGTGTTGTTTTGTCACAATTACATTACACACCGGTGTTATTTACGTACCTGTATTACATTTCTCGGAATCGCTGGAGCGACTTAATCGCAACGAAAAAAAGAACCCCCAACGTAAAAAACGACAGCTTTTACCGGGATTACACAACAATGGCCCATATCACAAAGACAAGGATCTCCCGTAAAGCCTTAACAGACTGTGTGGTCAAGTGCCGCTATCCAGTAGCACTTATGAAGGTCGACGCGACACACGAGGAGGTGGGTGACCAGCACCACACCCGGCCGCCTTACATCTCACCACGTGGCACAAGCATCGCGAACGATTTCCATCCATCCATTGTCATAAACCGCTTAATCCTTGTACAGGGTCGCGGTGAGCCAGATCCTATCCCGGCAGATACAGGGCGCACACGGCAGGGCTACTACCTAGGACGGGACGCCAGGGTGCAAAACGAGACGCGAAACGTCCGTACTTACAATCGCCGTCCAGCCCGGAATTCATTCCCACCGCGAATGCTTGAAAGGCGGTATCCCGCGTACAGAAATTGGCAAACTCCACCGACTATTCTCCGCTGTGATAACACACATCTATCCAGCATCTATCTGTCTCTCTCTGTGGTCTATCTGTCTGTCTACTCCGCGGCTTACCCTAGTGTGGCATTGAAGTCCACTGCCGGGTCGCGCCTTTGAGTCGGCGGCATTAGCACATCAATAGGCTGTTCCCCCCCCCTCCCGTGTTCTTCAATAATACATGTCCAGACACATTGTTTGAACTTGCTTTTCCCGCCCGCCGAGCCGGCCTGCCATCTCAGCTTCACGCCACCAGATCGGGTTTCTCGACGGGTAACAGTGCCCACTTTAAAGCGGGCATATCGTTTGCCTTGGAACGCGCGCGCACGCGGGGGGCAACGATTGGGCCTAAGTGCGGCGTGTCTTTGGACTGCAGGAGGGAAAGCGGAGTGCCCGGCGAAAACCCCACGCGGGGCACGGAGAGAACATGCAGAGACCGCACAGAAAGGCACCCGAGCCGGGATAAGAACTCGGGCGCCTCGTTGCTGTGAGGCGGCACCCATCAGGAATACCGTTCTGGGAATATTATTTCGTCTTTAAGAGATGACAGGAGGGAGCTATGTAGTGGCTCTCCCGGTGGGTCTCAGTGGACAGGTTAATGCCATAAGTTTTGTATTGATGTAGGTTTGTTACGGTCCGATGTGTGTGATGAGAATTGCCAGCCCGTAGGTTGCCTTATTAAGTACTTTTCAGGGCTACTGTTTGCGCTGATATCCGACTCAGGGTACAGGATAAACAGAGCATTTCGCCACAGCTCCCCGGATGCATAATTGCCGGCCAATTGTAATCGTGCTCGCTCGAATTTTTACAAACTATTACTTCTGTGCGCTGGTTGTGGTCGCGGTGAATGGGTTCGCTTTAAACAAAGCGTACAATGGAAACGCTGGTGTGGGCTTTTCCTGTCAATTGTAAATCGGAATTACTCTTTTATGTCAAACATCGGGCCTATTTGCTTTTGCGTCAATTGCTCATTAGGTTCAAATAAAGTGTAAACTATTTAATGGTAATTTAATAAAGTGTTATGGTTTGTTGGGCCACTGTGGCGCGGCACCCACAACCTGGGACAGCCTGTAGCCACGTCTACTACGCCAAACACACAGTCCCCCGCAAACCTTCAAAAAACTACTAAAATAACACCCCTTCACCGACTCGCAACAAACCCACTGAGCCAGGCTCCGCGGCTCTAAATCGACGGACGTGATGCGCCCGGGGAATATGCGCGCGTTAGAAATGTATTATTGTTATTGAGAAGGACACTTGGTTCGAATCCCGGCTCGGGTGCGTTTCTGTGTGGAGTTTGTGTGTTCTCCCCCTGTTCAGCGTGGGTTTCCTCCGGGTTCTCCGGTTTCTCCCCATAATAACAAAAAAAAACCGCTTATGAATTAATTGGCCGATAATATAGTTTTTAGGACGCCGTGTCTAGCTATTGTTGGCGCCGGCTAACCGCGTGGCTGGCTTTCCCCCTACCCTGCTTTTCTGCGGATTCCTCGCGCCTCGCCTCAAACGAATACTTTCTAAATTGAATGAATATCTGCGCGTTATAAATTGTATGTATTTCTTGTATTATAAGACGATCTCTTTCCTGTTTAACGGAGCGCGAGACAACCTTGCTGCGACTGTAATGGATACATCAATCAATGGGTAAGGAAGGCGGTGCAGTGCAGATATCACAAAACGGTTTCGTAACGTTTTGCCCGTGTGCTCTGGCTATTGAAGAATAATCACTGCCTTTGTTATGATAAGCCTTTCTGAGCAATATAAAAACGTTTCTTTTTTTAAACTCGCAACTAACAAGGAGCGCCCTGGAAGACTCGACGCTATTAAGTGGCGACACAATGGCTGGCAATCCAGAGGTCACTTGTTTGATTCGAGTAGCGCTGCCGCATCACAGCAAGTAGGTCCTGGGTTCGTATCCCGGCTCGGGTGCATTTCCGTGTGGAGTTTGCATGTTCTACTCGTGTCTGCGTGAGTTCTCGCCGGGCACTCCGGTTTCCTCCCACAGTCCAAAGACATGCTGCTGCATAGGTTATTTGGTCTGCGGACTAAATTGCCCCTGGTGCCCGTGATGGACTGGCGTCCTATCCAGGGTATAGCCCTGCCTTGCGCCCTGTGTCTGCCGGGATAGGCTGTGGCTCATAGCAACCCTGTACAGGATTAAGCGGGTTCTGACAATTAATGAATGATACAAGAGGATCTGCGTAGCCATTTATGTCTATATCTGTGTTCCTCATGGAAATGCCACTGGACATTTCAAAGATTACTCGATTGTGTTTAAGCGGTCAATGTAATAATAATAGCGTTTTATATAGCGCTGAACAAGGGCCGCAAAGAGAACGGCATGTCAACAATGAGAAAAAAAAAACAAAGGACCAAAAAAAATTAAATGATTAAGGCTGCTTCGAATATACTGAAAGGTCGTGAAACTGGCAATCTTAAGAGCGGCAAAAATCTGCCAGCGTCCCCTAAGATGGCCGTCACTTCCTTAAAGACAAACACGGAGGGAGACAGGGAGGGAGGGGTAGACATAGGGACACAGAATTGTATCGCTACAATGCAGACACTGCGTACATCTTGTAAATGTAATACTGAACGTTAGATTGCTTAATCCGCACAGCTAATGCGTTAGCAAATAAATACATTATTTCTTGAAAGGGATATTATTTTAAAAATACGTACACTATTTTCGGGTAGTACTTTTTTTTTAATGGAGCGTAATTTTACAAATGTACCGTCTAATGCCGCAGTCACATTTTCCAAATTACAGTGAACGCCCTCATTAAATAATCATTAAAGGGTGGAAACCTTCAGGTGTATCCTGTTTAATGTTATGAATCATTCATGCGCTACCAACAGACCCGTATTGTACACAGAGCCTATTTTAATTAGTGTACAATTGGGCTGAAAGCACTCTAAAAAAACACACATCCAAATTTGACTTTGCGTGTTCACCGCACAGTGACTTAGAGCGTTGAGGACAGCACTTGCCCCGGCAGCCTGTTGAAGCTATACGGGGGAGCTTTGTCCTTGGGGGTATCTAACAAACAGCTGACGGACGGACGCGGATAGCCTTGTAGGTGAAGGATTTCCTCTCTCAAGCTCCCGATTTGCTGCGGGTTGCGTCGGGAGTTGAATGGCAGCACGGTGGCATAGCGGTGAGTAGCGCCACCGCCTCACAACAACAAAAACCCGGTTCGATTCCCGGCTCGGGATATTTTCTGTCTGTGTGGAGTTTGCGTGTTCTCTCTCCCCTTGTTCCGCGTGGGTTTTTGCCCGGAACTCCCACAGTCAAAAGAAAACCCTGGCTCGGTTAATCCATCCATCCATCCATTGTCAGAAACCGCTTAATCCTGTACAGGGTCGCGGTCAGCCGGAGCCTATCCCGGCAGACACAGGGCGCAAGGCAGGGCTATGCCCAGGATGGGACGCCAGTCCATCACAGAGAACTGGGGGGCAATTTAGTCAGCAGGCCAATTAAGCTATGCAGCAACATGTCTTTGGACTGTGGGAGGAAACCGGCGTGCCCGGCGAAAACCCACGCGGACACGGGGAGAACTTGCAAACGCCACACAGAAAGGCACTGACTTGTGAAAATACATTCGTGAGCAAACGCAGGCAAGGAATTTGCGGATGAGGTTATATTCCTACTGGCGTCCCATCCTGGGTATAGCTCTGCCTTGCGCCCTGTGTCTGCCGGGATGGGCTCCGGCTCATGGGGACCCTGTCTGTACAGGATTAAGCGCTTTCTGAGAATGGATGGATATAGGGTATTTCTGAGTTGCTTTTCGCAACTCTGCCCGATAGGTGGTGGCAAACCACAGTGAACGTTGCATTATTGCGCTGCTAAGTTGGCGTGCTCGCAAGATCTCAGGACATTGAGCAATATCGACACACGCAGCTTTGACTCATAACCACCGGGAGCGTAGGCTGCATTTTTTTTTCTCACAATCATAACACGCGAACGCTGTTGAGTCACACACACACTCCGTCATGAGCTCAGACAACTGACAAATGTAGGCGGTTTCGCGCCGGTTTCCTTTCAGAGGTAAAATAAAGCCATAAATCTAACGAGATTTGAAATTCCTGTTCACAGCCAGAAAGTGCCTGGGTTCGATTCCCGGCTCATTTCTCCGTGGAGTTGTGCACGTCCCCCGTGTTCCCGTGTGGGGTTTTTTGCCGAGTGCTCCGGTTTCCTCCCACAGTCCGAAGACACCCTGCTGCTGTTTCTGTCTAGGTTAACGCGCCTGCTGACTAAATTACCCCACCCCGGTGCCCTGCGATAGAATGGCGTCCTATCCTAGGTATAGCGCTGCCTTGCGCCCTGTATAGGGTGCTCCAGATGTCTTGTAACCTCCATTTAATTGATTCCTAACATTTTGTACACATGTAGGTTTTCACGGCTCGATTCATGAGCGTTGCTCTTCAGTGCTGTTCTTTCGGGATAGCCTTGTCGAGCAGTCTTCCTCTCTCGCTGCTCTCGATGTTTCGCCTCCCATAATTATGCTTCCAATGGAGAGAGGGAGAGCGCTCGACACGGCTATCCCGAAAGAACGGCTCTGAAGAGCAACCATCCCGAACATGTTTTCCCCTTTGCACATTCATATATCTCTTAAATATTAACCCTTATTTATTGTAAATGGCTGACACGAGTTCATATACTATTGAAGGACGGCATGTACCGAAGAGCGTATGAAATAAAAATAACAGTACAATTTATAACGCTCGCAAATTTCACGCAAATACTGAGCTCATGAAAGATCACAACTCAGCACAAACGACAGTATTATATATGGGGCTCACAAGACACATGGACTACCCTGTACATGAGCTGGTGGGTATTGATAATGATGCCTGTATCCAATTCAACTTTATTGTCAATCCTACCATATGTACAATACATATCGAGGATCGAAATTTCGATTCCCTCAGACCCCGGTGTTGGCACATACATTGAAACAACAAAGCTTGAAAAATACTAGGGTAAAAAAAATAAAGCCATAACTCGCCCAACGTCACCAACCGGCCCCAAAAGTTGTGACGCCACCCGGTTCCCGACGCAAACCGGACGCAATGCCCCCCAAAAAATGCCCCAAAATGAGGACGAACACCGCAAAACACCATAAACACCATAGAATGAAATATGAAAGTGACCTCTAGTACATCCGCGTGAAAAAGATGCTTCACGCGGCCGAGTGCCGCGTGGTGGGGAGATGTTCTCACAGTCACAAGTCCAGATCAACTCTTGCCAAGTTGCGTGTGATGTTTCAAACTTAGATATCCGAGGCAGGACCCTGGGAGTATTCGTTCTCGGCATCCCATTGCCACGGGTGAGTGACTGAGTGTCGCCCGTTTCTGCAGATTTCTGCCGTTTTGAATGAAGTTTCGATAGAGGAATTACAAGTCATCTGCGTCTCCCTAGTCGCGTTTGAAGTGCCTGGGAGACCAATTGTGCCGGCGAGTCGCGGTTTGGTCCTAGCCCAAGGCACGGCTATGCACAGGGCGCTGGCGGAATTGTAGTCAGCGGGCCAATTAAACCTAGACAGCAGCAGGAGCAGCATGTCCTTGGACTGTGGGAAAAAACTGGAGAACGTAACAAGCAAACTCCACATCTTGTTTTCGTTGCTAAAACCAAACGTAGACGCTCACTTCACGTAAGTGACAACGGTCCGCAGACACGCTGCCTAGGTTAATTGCCCTGACTAAATTGCCCCCGATGCCCTGAGATGTTGTAACTTGCTTACCCCTGCCTGCTGGACAGCTGTTAAAAAGAGCTTCACAGCTTAATAGCTTAAATACAAACTGATTGACTTGTCCAGTGTGTTGGGGTTTTTTTTTTCCACCCCAGAATCGTTCTCCTTTTTGAGGAGGCAGCTGTTCTGGGAAGTTTGTAATATTTCACGGTCCAAGTCATTATTCAAAGTCTGGGTTTTTTCCCGATTACACAGTCAGTCAGTCAGTTTTTACTTAAGCTGGAAGGAACCGTTGAGCTGTGTAGCTCTTTTTACAAGTTGTCCAGCGAGGCGGAGTAAGCCAACATATTGCCACACACTGCGTCCTATATATTATGATGTTATCAGCCAATTAATTAACGTAGGGGCAGCAGCAAGAAGGTCCCGGGTTCGAATCTCGGCTCGGACGCCTTTCTGTGCGAAGTTTGTGTGTTCTCCCCCCTGTTCTGCGTGGGTTTCCTCCGGGTTCTCCGGTTTCCTCCCACAAGTAAAAAAAAAAGCCACTCATTAATTATTTGGCCGATAACATCATAATATATAGGAAGCAGTGTGTGGCAATCTGGCGCCGGCAAACCGCCTAGCTGCCTTCCTCCGCCTCTCTGCGCTTTCCTCGCTACGCCTCTGAGTCGTTCTCTCGTCGATGAATACCTCCGACATTGAATGAATATGTGCGCGTTATAAATGTAAAATTATTATTATTATTATGAAGTTGTGGCAGGAAACGGATAAACCCGGAGTGAAACCCAAGCAGAACTGTGGGTGGAATACTCCTGATTTTCACGCAAACCCAGGTGGAAATCCTAACTCCCGCCCTGAAGGCGGCTGTTGGCCAGTGGCGATAGCGCTGGTTTAAAATGCACGGGTGTGGCCCTTGTATCCTGTAACATTTCTCGAGTCTCCGTTTACGCGGATGGAATTCGCTCTCAAGTGGGAAATTGCACGACGCGGCGGCGTTTCACACCGGTATCACGAAAATCTAAAGAGACCCCGGTGGGAAGTGTTTCAAATTGTCTTTGATGAGTGGAATGCTAGGAATGGGTGCCACTTAATGTTGGCTCCCAAATCCGCTGTTCTTTGAAACTTGAAAATGCGGTACATTTTGCAATGGCAGGAAAACAAAGCAGTGACCGCACGTTGGCAACGAATCAATCACTTATATTGGGTGTTCTCAAATTTAGTCGTAATAATTAGATGGATTCATGCGGTAGAACCTCGATTTAACGGACCTCATAATATATAGGTTGTTATTACTCTGTATATAAGATCGTCATATAAACATCGAATTTAACGGACTTCTGTACACTCATTCCCCCTTATTAGTCCAGTAAATCGAGGTTTTACTGTATTACAATTAAAAACGCGCGCAGTATTTGTTCAATGTCGAAGGTGTTCATTCGAAGAGAGAACGACTCAGAGGAAACCGCAGTTAGCCGGTGCCAACATTTGCCAGACAGTGCGTGCTATATATGATGATGTTAGCGGCCAATTAATGAGTGCTGTTTAGTTATGGGAGGAAACCCACAGAGAGAAAGGCACCCGAGGCGAGAATGTAACTGCCCCGGACAGGACCTTCTTTCTGTTTGGTGCAGATGTTATCACCATGACCCACACGGTGTGGGAAGGCCTTCTTCCAGCAGTGGATAGACCACGGCTGATGATGAGTCAGATGATACAAGATTAATTATTGACTTGTGGGTCTGGCCAAGTTTGGTGCCATTAAGACCCGTATTGCCTGTGAAAACCTCCGTGTTATAATAATAATAGCATTTATAGAGCGCCTTTCACCCGAGGGTCACAAAGCGCTGCACAAAGCTGTGGAGAGAACGGCACTATACACAGCCCACACTCATGATAATGCGTGCATATTTTACGCACAAATTAAATATAAATGTTATCGTCTTCAACCATAAAACTGTAAGATGAGTCGTTCTCTCGTCGTATGTGTACCTTCGACAGTGAATTAATTATGTGCGCATTATAAATGTAACAATTATTACTTATTGTCTCGCCGTTATTGACTTGCCGTTCTCTCCACAGGTCGGATTATAAAAAAAAAAACCAAATTTTTTTTGGGGTTTTTTCCGTTCTCAGTCGTTGTTGACATGTCGTTCTCTCCGCAGCCCTGTGCAGCGCTGTGTGACCCTCGGGTGAAAGGCGCTATATAAATGCTATTATTATTATTTGGGTCAAGGTAGAAGCGTTCACGTCGCGATCCCTGTCAGGTAATACTTGGTATTGCCTGCGAATTCTACCAAACACTTCTAGGCCGAGCTGAAAGACAACGAAGTCCAGAGGCTGACCATCGTGCTTCGAAGAACCGCAAAGAAGAAGAAGACGTCCGATGAAAAAACCATCTCGGTTCTAATGGCGGGATCGGCGCTTGATCGGAACCACATGTGAGAGGGGGGGCCTCGCAGTTATAGTTCCGTCACTGCTCTACATCATATCGTAGGCTGTTAAAACGAGAGTGGGGCTTCAAGTCGTGACCTTCCGCGAGCACACTTCTGGGCTCAAGGAGGCTCGTAAAGAAGGCGTTTGCAGATGTTTGTCTGCGCTACCATTCCGCCCTTGACATTAATGATGACATTGGCATTTTTTGTCACAGAGTGGAGCCCCACATATCGAGTTTCTCCCATTGAGGAATAATGTATGTGGCGTGTACGCATGGGTGAGACTGCGTGCGAGGTTAAAGCGCAGTGAGCAGTTGGGTTATGTAACGTAAGTGGGATTTGGCAGGACACATTGTTTGGGAGACTGGCCACTCTTAAGGTGGCCTGTGGGCGCCTAGACCAAGATCTGTGCTGACCACTAAATGGCGATGATGCCATCAGCTCCGAGCCGGAGGGCGCAAACACAGGGCTATACCCACGATAGGACGCTAGTCCATCACAGGGCACCGGGGGACAATTTAGTCAGCAGGACAATTTAACCTATGCAGCAGCATGTCTCTGGACTGTCGGACGTAAACCAAAATTCCCCTGCAAAAAACCCACGTGCAAACAGCACACAGAGAGGCACCCGAGCCGGCATACGAACCCGGGGCCTTCTTGCTGTGAGGCGGCAGCACTACACCACCGTGCCGCCCTAATATTATTATTTTTATTATTTTAAACACACGGCGGAGAGAGAATTCGCTGAGAATCGTGGGGTGTGTGGGGGGGGGCACAAAGCAAGTTCAGAAGGCCAGCGACGATCACTCGGCACACAGTGTTTTGGGGTCAGAGGGTACCGAGCCGCTTTGCGGCCGAGGCAGCGTGTTGCTGGATGCATTGACAGAGGTGAGGACTCCCATTCAACGTGGGGAATGCCTCCGGTCTGCGGGGTTATTTTGCAAATAATCAGTTTTGCGCTCGGCAAACAATACGGCTGCCTGTTGTCCTTCGCTCGTACGACGTTGCGGCCTTCGTGTTTGGCGGTTGTGTTTGCGCGTGTTGTGTAATGATGTTTACATTATTGCGGGTGAGGCGTGATTTTGCGTTCTACAGGTGATGACCTGCAGGTCACAAAACCTCGTCCACTAACTGAAAAGCGGAAAGTTACAAGGATGCTAAAGGGTGGCAATGGTAAATTGGTTTTCACGGCTCGATTCATGAACTGGAAAACGTAAGGTACCACGCGAACACAGGACATATAACTCAACTCACTCAGCCGCGCACTCAACGCCTGAAGGTGCCTCCAACGTGGGAGGCGAAACGCAGCGAGGGAGAGAGGGAGAGCGCTCGACACGGCTGTCCCGAAAGAACAGCTCCGAAAAGCAACCATTAAAAAAAATAAAAAGTTATTTTATGTAATAACATTTCGTTGATAGAAAACACAATCCGGGAGCCTTAGATATTTCTAAGGACTCGGCACGTTAATCGAAAGACTGCCTTGAAAGAGATTTTTATTATTTTATAAATTATTGACGTGCAAGAAAGAAGTGCTATTGGCAAATCGTCGCCTGTTATAGATTTCCTTCCAAGGCCACCAAGTCATTGCCCAGCGTGTCGAGTTGTGACGATAATCGTGCTTATGCACCGCTGCTTAACCCAGCAGAAGCTTTGTGACCCTCGGGTGAAAGGCGCTATATAAATGCTATTATTATTATTATTAACATCATCACCAATCGATCGTTCGGCGATTTCCAACCTCTGTGTTTCCCGCCTCGGGTGACTTTCTGCGTGTAGTTTGTACGTTAACCCCCTGGTCTGCATGTGTTTCCTCTAAATTCTCCCAAGTTCCTCCTCCAACAACAAAAACGTGTTGTTTAATTAATCGGTGGATAGGGCGGAACGGTGGCGCGGTGAGTAGCGCTGCCGCCTCGCAGCAAGAAGGCCCCCGGGTTCGAA
>JAZEWU010000043.1:2035685-2055890 GCA_036362915.1 Geotria australis | reverse complement strand
AAAAACATGCTGTTACAATTTAAATGTACGTTTTAAAAGCTAAAGTTTATTTTGACTTAAGCTGCTGCAACTGTTAAAGTCTAGAGTTTCGCGGGTTAGAATTATTGCCTGGTTCTCCCTTAGCTCTGTGTAAAAAATAATAATAATTTTAAATTGGAGCAAAATTGAGTCTCGGCTCGTTCTGTTACTTGGATATTTTGTATACACGCGGGCATTCTGGTTTCTCCGCAGATTTATTTGACTGTTTTTCAAAAGTAATATTTCAAACGAACGTTTTTGAATAACAATAACATTGCGGTCTGCACTTACAATTACGGTAACCTATTAAACTACGTGCAGTATGATACAAAGCAGTGGTAACTTCTAAAGAAGCAAACACGTCTATGGCAACAGCAATCATACCCTGCTTTTGTTCTTAAACTAAATAAATGTTGCATCGTCTGTCGCAATGTCACGACGTGGAACGACTGCAGAGCGGTTCATCGATCCGTTAAGGAATAACCCGCGGAAGCAGATATCACGGAACTACTTCTGACGTCTCTTCAACGCCCGATGACGCTTCCAACGTGGGAGGCGAAACGTCACGAGGGAGCGAGTGAGATCGCTCGACACGGATATCCCGAAAGAACAGCTCTGAAGGGCAACCAACATGAACAAAAATCGTTCACTTTCAAGTTCAACTCTCCGTTCGTAACGGTATACTTGCCTGCCGGGATAGTATGTGTAACTAGCACGTACGTGTAACAGCCCTCGGCCACTCCACTGCTGGATTGGGGCATACCCACACCAGGTTGGCAATGGGGGTGATTTTACCATACTTCACCACCCTTGTCAGCGTGGGCTGGTGAAGGCGGGGAGCGTAGACACGGGGGGTATAGTACAGTACAACAATTGATGTTGCTGCGCTACCCTCCTGCCTATCACTAGTGCCTCGCAGCCTATAGCAACCTGTTATGCGTGGTGGTCGCCAACCCTGCTGAGCTTTCGGTCTTAGTGATTGCGGGGCACCAGGCAGAATTAAATGATGTCCCCAGGCACACTGATTAAAAAGCACTGACATCATTCGTCACTCGACCAAACGGACGATCATTTAATTAAACGATAACATTATTTTCCTTTGCACATTCATTTCTGTTCTCAATAACCCTTAATTGTATAGTTTACAGTAATAAAGTTAATATATTCGTCACGTTTGATGTGCACACATTCATTTAGACTTTAGAGAATGACACGGGGGTCACAAGACATCTGGACCACGCCGTGCTCATTGACTGAGCGTGGGCAGCAGGCGGCAGTATGCAATGAGGCTTTCACGTTTCCTCGCTCACACACACGCGTACGTATCTACCGGATTATAAGACGCACCTACCGGATTATAAGACGCACCTACCGGATTATAAGACAAACCCCACCTTTATTTTGACGTATACGGTGGGGAAGTGAGTCTTAGGATGTGAAGAATGTTATTGTAAGACCAAGACAGCAATGCGCGCGTGCTACTAAATGTCCTGTGACCCCCATTTAATTATCTTAAACGTAATACTCCTGCATACGAACGCGTGCGACGGTCACATGACATCTGGACCACTCCGAATATCGAAGAAAACAATATCTCAAGCAATTGTGTACGAGATGAAATGTCGCAGAAATGTCTCCGTAATTGGCGAGAGACGGCGGCGGCTTCGAGAGATGCCTTCATCCAGCAGTGAATTTGATCAAGATGATGTTGATGATGATGGAAAACTCATGCACGTTAACTCCTCATTAGTTTAGGTAAAGAGACCACAGGTGACTTATGGCTTCATGGTACATAATCGAGTATTCCACACCCTCTCCATGTGCCACAAATTGACAACGGTTGCAGCGCACGAGTGGTATACACTTCAACAAACAACACAAAATAAACGAGCCGATGTTAATACATACCTCGCGCCGATAAAGGCCACTGCAATCAAGCTGTTTTGGGTTCGGCGTATTTGATTAAAACAAAAAGTTGGAGCAGATCAATTTGTAATTGATTAAACAGGTCCCGAGCGGAGAATTCCTCTATCAAGGTCACCAGGTCAGGCTCGCGAGCTGATTTCATTAAGCCGGTACAGCCAGCTGGGGTTCATCATTAATTAATTAGTCAATTACTGAGTAAGCTGCGACATTCACCGAGTTAATTTCATCCCCCCCCCTCCCGTGCAAGCTCAGCAAGCGAGATGCAACCAATCCCGCTGTTCTCAACCGGTGGGTCGCGACCCATCAGTGGGCCGCGAGCCCCACCTAGTGGCCCGTGGAGAGCAGACCACAAGTGAGCCTTGAGGTGCAAAAGGTTGAGAAACCACTGCATTAACCAACACCGCCACGGCTGTATGAACAAATAACGACACGTGTTACTATCATGGAAATGTAACGAGGCTACATCACTTAACTCACACTGAATTACAGGCACTTAAACGGCGAGCTGAGTTCGATCTCTGGCTACGGCGAATAATAGTGGCACGTTATATTCTGACCTGCGGTTCTGTGTGCACGATCCTAAAGCAACTCGCGCCGACCAGCGTGGTGAAGTATGGTCAGAAAACCACCCACACCCGACAGGGCGCGGAGAGGGCATTGATCCGGCAGTAAATTAACAGAGATCTAAGCCTGTCATGTATTGCGAGATTATAGCATAAGCAGCGAATATAATATATGTATCCATCCATTGTCAGAAACCGCTTAATCCTGTACAGGGTCGCGGTGAGCCGGAGCCTATCCCGGCAGACACAGGGCGCAAGACAGGGCTGTACCTAGTATAGGACGCCAGTCCATCACAGGGCACCGGGAGCAATATAGTATATAAATCATGGGAATTAAACAACGCAACACTTCACTATTACAAAAAGTAAACAAAACAGGATAAGGGTTCACAGAATCAATCTAAATAACTTTTTGAGCAGACCGAGAAATATGCATAATTCTTATCATGAAGTATTTTTGTTTTAAAGTTAACACGAGCAATCTTCATCGAGCAGCAATGTGTCCGTAGCGCAAACGCAAAGATGGATCATTAACCTTTCTGTAGAGAATACCATTCATTGTACGTATACCCTACATGCGGCGCACAGGCACACTTAACGCAACAAAAACGTAACGCGATCGTCCACATCTGTCCCATTAAAAGGGATCATCGTCCGAAACGTCGCCTATAACCGGTACATCGCGGTCCCGTTTCAAGGCACCACATCACACAACAAAGTACACAGTTCCGAGCACGTGTATCGCACTCTAGCACAGCTCGCAGCGTCACGAGGGTTCAGAGACAGACAGACTCCTCGGAAGATGTAAACGTACCGAAAGGTTTGGCTAAACTTTAATTCCTCTATCCCTAAACAAATTTGTCGCCTCCCAGGATTATCCCTTTTAAGTGGGATTAACCAGTTGCAAACAAACATCGCTTTGGAACACAAACCACTCTGGCGCGCGCGACAGCCCGCCTCGCCTTATCGCGCGATTGTTTACGGGACTTTGCGAAACCGGTCCCACCTAGTGAATCAGAGCCAGGGTTATCATCAGGCACCACAAACGTATATAGCAGGATAGGCTACGGACCGAAAGACGATGTAGGGGGGAAAGTGCTGTTCGCGAGCACCTATTAAGGACGGAATAATTGTGGCGCCCACGATGTCAGCACACCGCGCCTGCCTGCCTGCCGCCCCAGCCGCTGCTCATTCAAAGGATGAATCGACCCGAGGCTGAGAGTCGAATCGGTTCGGAGAACCCCACACGCCGCTGATGTTCGCCGTGGAATGGAATCGAGCTAAGCTCAGCCGGGGATTCTCAGCGCAGTGCGCTAATCGTTGCGCCGCCGCTCTCCATATAACGCACGCAAGCTATGCAGTATGACGCACGCAACATTAGACATGCAGAGGCTGACCATCGTGCTTCGAAGAATCGCAAAGAAGAAGAGGACATGCACGCGGGTACTCGAGCACGCGTTAAAGGGTTTAATGTGTCTTACCTTTAAAAAGGGGGGAAGCGTACGTCCCGCAAAGTACAGATTTAAGGTCGGGCGCTTCCAAACTTTGTATCACAGGCACGTCAAGTAATCTTCGCCTTCTTTTCGTCTCTCGACTTGCATCGGGGAGACAACGGTCACCTCTCTGCACCGATGTCGGTTTGTACAGTCTCACGACGCCTGAGGATGCCTCCGACGCTGGAGGCGAAACGTCGCGAAGGAGCGAGAGGATGAGGGAGGGAGGGAGGGAGGTGGAAGCGCTCGACACGGCTATCCCGAAACGGGTCACTTGCCCGTATAACGCCACTCCAGTAATGGCATCGCTCACTTAACGCGACGCGAGTCAAGCGAAGGGGGCGAGCGAGTAGCTCCTTTCGGAATAGTCCAGCTTGCGTGCCGGGGGTGGGGGGGGGTGGTGGTGTTGGCGCGCTCCGGTTGCTCTCTTGGTCTAACGCTCAGCTCAGCGGCCAGTCGGTCCGTTTGGAAGATGCCAGTCGAAGATGCCAGCCGCCCCACACGTAAACTTGGTCCGCCTTCGAAACTCTCAGCCCGCGTCTGCAAAGTACTCTCCCGCTGTAACGACAGCAGACGCTGGCTATTATTAATGTTCCACGATAGCGCGCCGGCTTTCGTTCGCTCCTCTTCCAAAGTCCGATGCGGCGGTTCCTTCCCTCCAATCGCTCCGAAATCCTGCTCAGACAAGAGTCCGCCCCTGCTGACTGCTGGACACAACCCCCGCAACACCACCACCACCCACCCCCACCTCTACCAACCACCACAACCACCACCCCTACCACCACCCCCACACAGCACTTATATAAATAAATATATGAGCTGGCTTCCACGATGAAAACTCACTCCCCCAACCCACCCACCCACCGCTCTCTCCTTTCTTATTAGCGTCTTACACGGCGGCGGCTGCAAACTCCCCACCGAGATAAAGACAAAGATCCCCCGTGTAGCCCTAACAGACTGGAGGGTCAAGTGCAGTTTGCTTAGTAGCACCTATGAAAGTCGACATGGCACACGAGGAGGTGGGTGACCGGCACCAGGCCCGGCCGCCTTTGTCTCCCGAGTGGAGGTTTTTTACACACCGCGATAGTTACTCGTTTGAGGTTGAGTCGACCTAGGCGAGGCCCAGGAGCGGTTCGGAAAATCGTCACCGGTGTTAGCTGTGAGCGGGATTCGAACTCGGTTGGACAGGTTTGTAGCCGAGCGCGCTAACCACTGAGCCACCGCTCCTCACTCCCCACCACCACCGCTCGCTCACTCACTCGCGCAGACGCCCCCTAAGGATGCTGTAACTCACAACTATGCAGGCGCCTGCGGTTTGCAAGAGGTTTTGTTATTGTGGTTGCTGATGTAGTCCACGAGAAGAACGGTGTTTTTTCTGTGGTGATGTGTGCGGATGTCGGGGGCACAAGCTGTGTCGAGCTCGTTATCTGCGCGTTTTCAACTCGTCAGATTAAAATTTTCGCGGATAATAGGAAGGCTTTTTTGTTTTTGTTTAAACCACACAGGATATGAGCAAAAAAAATGCCACGGGTAATTCACAGCTGTCCGTGTGAAGTTTCGCAGAGAGCGATGTTCAAGTACAACCCTGCCTTGAGTACAACCCTACCTAGTTAAACAATTTTAAAGTGTTTTATAATGACGATTTATTCTTTGTTTCACGCGAATGTTTGTTTGTAAATCCTGTACGTGGAATTCCCATTCCGTAAAGAACCAACCACAACAATGGGAACTGGAATTAACCCCGTTGGCCCCGCGATGCTTCAGAGCGATAGAGAACCCAATATTGGCAATAATAATAATATCAATTTATATAGCGCCTTTCACCCGAGGGCCACAAAGCGCTGCACAATGGCCGCGAAGAGAACGGCATGTCAACAACGAAATAAAAAAACAACCAATAAAAAAAAACAAAGGAACAAAAATGTAATGATTAAATTATTACAAGCATAGGCAAACCAAGCAAAGGTTGAGAGCCGCAAGTAACCCAAGGAGCCCAGTTTTTTTTTACCGTTACTAGAACCTGCATCTCTTTGGTTCTCTAAATATGTTGTCGCAACCATACAAAAAAAATACATATGTAATAAAATATAAATGATGCATCCATCCATTGTCAGAAACCGCTTAATCCTATACAGGGTCGCGGTGAGCCGGAGCCTATCCCGGCAGGCACAGGGCGCAAGGCCGGACAATACCCAGGATGGGTTACCCATCAAAGCATTATCCAGGTCTTACGCCTGCTTGGCTTAGATTCTGAGATCGGGTGCGTCTCTGACAGATGTGTGTGTGTGTGATTCGGCCCACGATCCTGATACGAATAATCTTAATGGGAACACTTGTGATTATCATCCAGAATGCTCACCCCCCCCCCAACATCGTTCGCCGACGGTTTTTTTTTTAAACAAATCAGTTAATTCAATTATCACTCTCTCGCTTTAAGCGTTATTATTCCCAGCGGGCTGGTCAGGCTAACGGGTAAATGCAGTTTACATAGAACGCATTAGTAAAGTCAACGCAGCCGACACTTAAACGTTAAGTGACCGACGCACCACTCACTTTGTACACGAACGTCGCTCGTCGTTATAAACATCGCTGCGTGCACCCCTAATTGAATTTACAACTCTCACGAAAGTATACGTTTAAAGTGAGTGCGTGTGTGTGTTGGAGTGGGGGGATGGAAGTATTGTAGAGTTGGAACTTCTGATACAACAACAAAACAATACCTCGGGGCATATCTTGGAGAGAAGAATCCTTCACGGGTGAGTAGCGCTGCCGCCTCACGGCAAGAAGACTCCGGGTTCGATTCCCGGCTCGGGTGGCCTTTCTCTGTGGAGTTTGCATGTTCTCCCCGTGTCCGCCTAGGTTTTCACCGGTTTCCTCCTACAGTCCAAAGACATGCTGCTGCGGCTGTCTAGATTAATTGACCTGACTAAATTGGTCACCGGTACCCTGTGCTTGACTGGCGTCCCATCGTGGGTATAGACCTGCCGAGAAAGGCTATTTAAGATTAAGTGGCGACCGATAATGAATGAAGCTCATCTCACAACATCGTGCTTCGAAGAATCGCAAAGAAGAAGATCTCACAACACCACAAGACTGGAGAAACTCGTGTAAACGATTGAACAGTCTTAACACTGGCATATTAAAACTGGCATTTTTTCACCTGGAAGTAGTCTTAAAGTTAAGACACATCTATATAACAAATAATAGTTGTAAATGTCTTGCTGCTCTCTCCTTCGCGACGTTTCGCCTCCCACGTTAGAAAAGCCTGACGATGCCTCCAGCCTGGGAGGCGAGACGTCGTGAGGAAGACAAAGAGCACTCGACACGGCTATCCCGAATGAGCAACTATGAAGAGCAATTCGCACTCAGGTTTGTACAAGAGCAAGCACATCTGGGCGCCATGGTGATGGGCGGTGTCGGTTTCTAAGCTTTACTCTGCAGAATTAAGGTCTGAAAAAGAGCACAAGATGTTTCACGAACACAAAACAATGAGCGTGTTTTAAGGTGCTAACACGGCGGCTCACAGACATGAACTTCCCTGCACTGAAACAGCATATTGACAGAAGAAAAATCCGACGCGTTGATCCTGCCTTATTGTCTTTTTTTTATTCCATTGTAAAAAAAAAAAAGGAATCAAATAAATCCACTGGCCATCAAAAATAAAACAGGAAGAAAGAAAACACCACCGTGATCGACGCTACAATTCAAAGCTTAGTTTTCACCCGAGGCACTTCACGGAGTGCCAAAGTCCGACTTAATCCGCTCATATTTCCCATGATATCATCTTTGAGCGTTGCCCATTGTCAACACGCACCACTGACACAATATTGCACGGCTAAGTGAGCCTGCCACCGGTGGCCGGGCCAGACCTCCATCCTTGCAAAAACACTTGGAAGCGCTTGTGCAAAAAAAAAAAAACTTGAGCTATTTACAACTATGCCACAGCCTGTTAAATGATCTGGAACTGCACTGGCCAGAGAGAGAGAAAGAGAGCTGTGTTGTGGAGGTCGCAGTGTTGGGTGTGAACGGAGATGTAACCTGGTCCGAAAGCTTAAATATCTTCCTCGATATTTGGCAGATCGCTGCTAGGCTCGCCTGAACTACGTGTTGTCGGCATAAGGAACTAGCACGAGAGTACCACGTACGCCTATCCATAACAGTCCTAAACTATTTTCACAGTATACTGCTACAATCTTACGGACAGGTTCATTACGAAAATATTCATCCAAAGATTAAAACAAAAATAACAATCGGATGGATGGACAAACGGATTCCTTGAACAGCTTTTGTGCTTCCTACACATCACAATTATCCAGCTTTGATGAAAGATTGTTGGACGAAATGTTGACAAACTCGTATTTTCCTTACCATCAACCTTTTCTCACCCCCCCCAAAATGGAATGTTATAAGCTTTACCTCTGTTGGGATATTATCATTTTAGCGAAGAAGCCCCCTCGAAAGAAAGGGCGAGAGAGGGTGGGAAAAAAAAGAGACAAATTTGAACTATGTGGTGTATCAGGCATGCATTTGCTCTCACGTAGACTCCTATGCATGGGTAATGGGCCGTTTAAAGTCACACTGGCGCCTTGCATGGCAGCAAACAGAACAGCTGAACTGATATCTTTAAATTACCTGTTCTCTTTTTTTTCCTCAAACAAATGGGCAACGTACGCGTTTGCAACATTTTTCTGGCACACACGTGTGCGTCCGTCCATCTATTGTCAGATACCGCTTAATCCTGTACAGGGTCGCGGTGAGACGGAGCCTATCCCGGCAGGCACAGGGCGCAAGGCAGGAATATACACAGGATTTTTAGATTAGATTAGATGTTTGTTATTCTAGCGGATAAATACCCAGTGAGCTTGTAAGCTCTTTACAGGATTCCTGCGACACAACAAACACGCAAATTTCCCCCAAAAAAATAAGAAAATTAATTAACCAAACAAAAAAAACCTCGTGACTCAGTACAAGCGTTACACGTTGGTCTTAAGACAGAGAGACGAAACTGCATAAGTGTCGATTTCAGAGACGCCTCGTTGTTGGGAACTTACCAATTTGTGTCAAGTGCTATTTTGAGCGCCACTTTCAGTGGCAAGCAGTACAAAGGGATGGATGTTACAGAAATATTAGACACACACAAAGCAGCTGCACTTTCCACAGCAATCACCGTCGTTCTTTATTCGAGGTGAGAGGTTCAGCAGCCAGAGACGGAGCTTAACGTGACAGACAATGGAAATACATCTCCGAAGTTCAAATGTTTGGGTGATAGAAAAGCCACGATGGATTTCATACGGGCCAATATTTCCCAACTGTTTACACTCCAGGGTAAAAACGCAGCTTATTCCACACAGAAGTGAAAGAAACCATAATACGTTTCATATTAACAAAATAAAAATTACTTTTTTTTTGGGGGGGGGGGCAGAATTACGGTCTCACTGTCTGTCACGATTCTTCCGCCAAACATCACTTTGCCGGATTAGCGCCGCGTTCAGATTGTGCCAAGGAATGTTAAACGTAAGCATTGCATCGGATGGGGGCTTGCACGTGCGAACGGAACTCGGCACTCGGAAGACGCATCATTAACGAAACACCCAGAACACTCATCAACAACCCTGCCTGCCTTTAAATAAAATAACGTTACATTTGGCGAGATTTTGGACAGTAGCCCTTCTGCATCACGCGCTCATGTCTCGGCTCGTTGCATCCTGACGCTGGCGCGACCCTCAGAGACAAACGTACACGGCATTTTGTTTGTCCGGGATAGTTGAGGTAAAATTAACGCTACTGACTGCACCACCGTGCCGCAGCCGCCTCATACCAAGAAGGTCCCGGGTTCGATTCCCGGCTCCGGTGCCTTTCTGTGTGGACTTTACATGTCCTCCGCGTGTCCGCGTGGGATTTCGCTGGGTGCTCCAGTTTCCACCCACAGTCCAAAGTCATGCCGCTTCAGTTAATTTTCCTCCCCCCCCCCAGTGCCCTGAGATGTTGTAACTTGCTTACCCCTCCCCGCCGGACAACTGTTAAAAATAGCTACAACACTCGAGGGTACTTTCCAGCTTAAATACAAGCTGACTGACTTGCCCACAGTGTTGCTCATTTTATCACCTTGGAAGGGGGGGCGGGTGATCGGCTGAATCAAGCCTCAACCAGAACTTTGTGCCGGCATCCTTCCGAGCCGTTTTGCTCCGCACGGAGCCAGCCGGATAGACGCATCCCCATCAGAGCGTCGAGTGAGACCCTTGCCGGCGTGGGCAGACCGTCACATTTCATCCGAGCGCGCCGCTCGCTGACCCTGTTGACCTTCCTTATGGCCCGGGCTTAAGTTTGGCAAGAGTCTCCGCTCTGTGGCCTGGGCTGAGGCCTGGCGCGGAGACCAGAGATGGGCACTTGCGGGGAGCAGACGCCTCGGCCACCCTGACAGCGGGGGTGGAGGGGGGTCGACGCGCCGTGCCTGCTCACCCGCTCGTACGGGCGCCTCTCACAGGCGGGTCGCAGCCGCGGGTGTTGCAAGAAAAAGTGGGGGGGATGGAATCGCGTTTCTTTGAAAGTGCGGGTGTCTCAACGTATGATATAAGAATACTTCAGAAAAAAGTGTGGGGGCGGGGATGGAATCATGTTTCTGTGTGTGAAGGTGCGGGTGTCGCAACACCCGCAACACCCGCGGCTGCGACGCGCCTGGCCTCTCCGCGTCCTTGTGCCCCCCGCCTGCCAGCTCTCAGCTGTGGCGGTAATTCGAGTTAAAAGGCCACCGTGCCTCACCGACCAACAGCTGAGGAAAATGTCCTTCACAGTGGTTAGCGCGCTGGGCTACCAACCTGGCGACCCGAGTTCGAATCCTGCTCACGGCGATTTTTTTTTAAACCGGTCCAGGGCCTCGCCTAGGTCGACGCAGCCTCAAATGAGTACCTGGTGCGCTGTGTAAAGATTGTCGCTAGGGAAACAAAGGCGGCCGGGCGTGGTGTTGGTCACCGACCTCTTCGCGTGCCGTGTCGACCTTCATAGGTGCTCGCTAACAGCACTTGACCAGACAGTCTGTTAAGACTATACGGCGGATCTTTGTGTATTTAAGCTGGAAGGAATCGTCGAGCTATGGAGCTCTTTTTAACAGTTGTCCAACTGGGAGGGGTAAGCAAGTTGCAACACCTGAGGGCCCCGTGGAGCAATTTGGTCAGATCAGTTAACCTAGGCAGCATGTCTTTAGACTGTGAAAGAAAACCGGGGAAGCCGGAGGAAACCCACACAGAACGTGGGGAGAACACACAAACTCCACGCAGAAAGGCGCCCGAGGTACCACAGTACCACCGTGCCACCCTGCCGCTAAAGGGCTCACAACTGGTCACGCCACCCCGCCGCTCATTCGTCTGGTCAGGGGAGTGACCGGCGCGGCTAGTCCACTTCAGCAGCTGTCCTACGTGGCCACGTGTCTTGTTAAAAACCGGGACCCATTAATGTCATTAGCAGATCGGCGTGTGTGGATGAGAATTCTAAGAAAGCCGTAAAAACGCTGGGCGGCTGCGGTGGGGGTGGGGTGGTTTCTTTTAAGAGGCTAAAATATCTGGCCTCGCTCGGAATAACTGCTTCAAAAGCAATGAGTGATTCGAGCGCGGAAATGTAACAGAGTACAGCAACAACAGTACGTCAAATAACACCGTGCGACTGTTTATACAATTCTTTATTGGAGTTCGTATAACCCTGGCAGGCCTCTCTCTCTGTGTGTGTGTGTGGCATACGCGAGCGCATTTGTCCGTGGAATGTGACACTCTGATCAATGAAAACATTAAGGACGCGAGGTCTGATGGCGAAATTATTATCCGACCACCTAATTGCTTGAAACCTGCGTGGCAGCCTACGTGTAATCAAAGAGCTCTTCGTGGCTTCTTGACCTCATCTCTGTAATCTTTGGCCTTGGCCAGTCACCCGATGAAAGTGAAGTATTTTTCCAACGCATTTAAATGAACATAATAAAAGGGGTATTTCCTTTGAAAGCATTCTTATCTAATGGTAAAGTAAGGCCTGTCCAGAGCCGAAAATCTTTGAGAGGCATTTCCCCCTGCTTATAATGTTTTGCTTAGGCCGCAATTAAAGGGTCGAATGTATTTTGTAAACGTAAACAAAATTAATAAATATCACGTATCAAGTAACGAATATCCAGTTTCTTGTCTCGTTTGAAAAAATGTTGACTTTCCCGCACGACTAATTCGCAGCAGATAAAAATTAAACGTCAGACAATTTTGTTGGGGGGAGAATGCGCAACATCTTTTGAAACTATGTTCCCCTCCGTAATTAGGCCACTTTACCAAAACATGTCATAGAGGGGGGTCGTGTTATTGATGCGCAGTTTACCACGAACACCGATGGAACAAAGATATTCGAATTGAGTTCGCAATGTGCTGGGTCGCGCCTTGATCCGGACAGAACTGAACGAGGCCACTTACTTTTGGTCACTTGATTGTTAACAGACTCACTGTGCTGCACTGATCCATGCCGCTACGTTCAGCCTAATTTCTAAACAAAAACACACATTAATGCCCGTCAAAGAAAAACATTATTATCCCGCAGAATGTACTTAGAGTAATTTTTTTTTGCCCCATCGTTTTTTGACTTCTGACACTCAGGTGGCCTCCCGACACTTAAGAAAGCCTATCGTCAAACATCCGAAGCGGTTGTCTT
This sequence comes from Geotria australis, assembly GCA_036362915.1. Taxonomy (NCBI): domain Eukaryota; kingdom Metazoa; phylum Chordata; class Hyperoartia; order Petromyzontiformes; family Geotriidae; genus Geotria; species Geotria australis. The sequence goes on along the minus strand of JAZEWU010000043.1, from coordinate 2,043,220 downwards.
CCTGACAGGGAGAGGTGGGTGTGTGGGGGGAGAGACAGTTAAAAGGTCTTGAATCGTTGCTTTTCAGTTGCTTTCTTAAGGCAACGTTTTATTGCTTAAAGTTCATTTCACAATTCCGCTCCGTGACCGGCTGTGCCGCAATTTCGGGGGCTGGATTCTGCTTGTTTGTGTGCCAAGGGAGGGAACGTTTAAATAAACAAATTTCCATGAGGACAATAAGTGTGGCCAGGGAAAGAGAGAAAGAGAGAAAAAAAAACCCAGCCCCGCTCGCCACACACACACACACACCCACCCCGATAAGGGTTTAAACTGCGCATTCCTGCCTTTATGGCACACGGCACAGATGCGTTCTGCTACGCTGTAAAAGTGCGCGGTTATGCGTTTGCCTCCTCCACGTGTCCCCGCTCGAGAGAAGACACAGGCCTGTGGCTGCCGTGGCTGCTTTTCATCATGGATAGTTGTTGTTGTTGTTGTGTTTTTTTTCTCTCTCTCTCTCTCGCTCGCTTTAACGTCTCCTCGTTTCTGTGTTTTCTTGACGTCGCTCTCTTGCCACACTCTGGGTGACAGGCGGGAGTCGCGCCGCGTATCGGAAGAGGTACACGACCGTAGCCGGCAAACGGTGAAACTGTAATAGTAGTACAGTCTCTTTTTAACGAGTTAGGTCACGTATGAACGCATATAAGTGTCGTAAACTTGCTGTTAGCGAGCCCACAACACCTATAACGAAGGCACGACGTTTCGCTGATAGTTGCAATCAGCTTCATCAGGAACAAGGATCTGAGAAGTGTCAATCCGTCCTGTCGCCAGATCCCCTTTATATATGTAGAGGGGAGTGGGGGGGGGTGGAAGCCTTCGTGTTAAATTTGTGATAGTAATAATATTCTTTCCTTCATTCGTTGTGAGAAACTGCTTAATCCTGTACAGGGTGGCGGTGAGCCGGAGCCTATCCCGGCAGACGTAGGACGCAATGCAGGGCTATTCCTCGGATGGGATGTCAGCCCCATCACAGGGCACCGGGATGCAATTTAGTACATTTAACGTAGAGAGAGTAAAACGTCAGATGTTTCTGGCCCATTATTTCGAGGACAGCGTTTGCCATGCTCTCCGCGTCTCGGGCTCTCTCTCTCGCATCACGAAACCCGCAGTGGTCGGCGGTGGTGACATACGGTTCAGATAACCTACGTGACCGCCGCGGCGCCCGGCGGCCTTCATCATCCAGCAGTGGATTGACAAACGGCCCGCGGGCCTGCGTCACGCACCCAGCCGCCCAGACAAAACAACGAGACGCTGAAGTTGCATAGGCAAGGGTTTGAGATTCAGAAAAAGCTACGGCGTTGTGTCGATGAAATGTCGCTGCGTCGTTCCGCCCCCCCGTTGCCCCGGACAAGTCCGCGCCTGAGTTTTGCTCGAAAAGCTTTGCCTGGGAGCGGAGACACTTCTGGAAGTGGATGATAATAATAATAATAATAGCATTTTATATAGCGCCTTTCACCCGAGCGTCACGAAGCGCTGCACAACGACAGAAAAAAACAACTAATAAAAACCAAAGCAACAAAAATTAAATGATTAAGGCTGCTTCGAATACACTGAAAGGTCGTGAAACTGGGAAATCTTAAGAGCGGCAAAAATATGCCAGCGTCCCCTAAGATGGCCGTCCCTTCCTTAAACACACACACGGAGGGAGACAGGTTCCGATTATTTTGTGTTGTTGTCGCTTCGGCCAAACTTTTCTGTTCACCTTACGATGCGATTTTGTTATGTATGTGTTTTATGGTGGACGGCACGGTGGCGTAGCAGTGAGTAGCCGTTGCCGCCTCACAGCAAGAAGGACCCGGGTTCGAATCCCTGCTCGGGTGTCTTTCTGTGTGGAGTTTGCATGTTCTCCCCGGGTCCGCGTGGGTTTTCGCCGGGCACTCCGGTTTCCTCCCACATTCTAAAGACATGCTGCTGCTGCCTTAGGTTAATTGGCCTGCTGCCAAAATGTATTCCGGTGCCCTGAAATGAACTGGCATACCATCCTAGGTATAGTCCTGCCTTGCACCCTGTGTCTGCCGGGATAGGCTCTTGCTCACCGCGACCCTGTATCATTACAAGTGGCAATCTGTTTTAAACAAAAACACACACTCAACACGTTGCACATTGTGTCCAGTCACTATGGCTCGTCACTAAGCCTGGGACACAAACCCTGTTTACGCAGCTGACGATGATAGTAACCATAATAATGACGCCCTTTTATTCAGCAAAACACACTCGAATGTTACAATCAACAGTGCCCATTGTGTTGGGAAAATGTCACCGGCGAGGAGTGACGTGAAGCCATCAGCGACAGATAACGAGTGTTTTCTTTATACGCATTGTGTACCCCGCATGATCGTCATGCACAGCGCTCTGCGATCCCAGGATTACGGGCGAGAATGAAACCGAATTATTGTCGATGTTGTGTTGGTTTAACCATAATCGTCCGATCATCATCATGATGATCATCAGCCACGATCAATCCACTGTTGGATGCAGGCCTCATCAATCCGTCGCGGTGTGGCTCTCCACCGTCCTATTGAATAGCAGCCGGTGTGGAATATGTTAATAAATAAAGGACGGCGCACTGAACATTCGTTCAATCATTCTCAAAAACCGCTTCATCCTGGGTCGCGGTGAGCCGGAGCCTATCCCGGCAGACACAGGGCTATACCCAGGATGGAACGCGAGTCCATCACAGGACACCGGGGGCAATTTAGTCAGCAGGCCGATTAACCTATGTCTTTGGACTGTGGGAGGAAACCAGAGTGGCCGGCTAAAAACCCACGCGGACACGGGGAGAGAACATGCAAACTTCCACACCCGAGCCGGGATTCGAACGCGGTGGTTTTCTTGCTGCGAGGCGGCAGCGCTACTCACCACGGCGCCAGCGCGCCGCCAACGCACTGAACAATGCGTTTAATTGTGCGTGCTTCGTAATCTCATTGAAGGGTTGTACTATCGCTCCACTGCAGTCAACTGTCTGATTAAATCCTCGGTAAATGGATAATTAGGAGAGGCAATTATGTGAAATCTTAAAACAAACGGGGAAGGTGGGTGGAGGGCTCTTTCTCTCGAGCTTGCTCCCAGACTCTCGGTCTGTTTGTGCAGAGTTTTTATTCTCCACGCCTATCTGTGTTTCGCGCGGCAGACCCATCAGATATGGGAAATGAATGACAGCTGACCTCCTCCGTACCCCCGACAGAAGATGCTTATCTACAAGTCCCTCCTTGTTCAAATGTCTATCTCGAGATCGCCGGCACAGATAGGCACTCCAAACGTGCCCTTGTTGGTGGGCAACACCGGCACTGTAATAATTATTACGACAATACTAAATAAACACGTGCAACATAGGTAAACAAGTAAACACATTATTAGTATATGACGTCGATGCTGCAGTTGTTGTTGTCTGCCTGAAACGTCACACTGCCGGGCAATTTGTTGCTAATTTTTTTTTTAATGTGTTTCTTTCCTCTCCACAGTTGTCCGTGTCACGGCCTCCAACCTCGTTCATTTCATCTCCCAGCCATCTCTTCCACTCTCTCTCTCTCTCGCCCCTTGTTTATTTTTGCCCCCTCTCGCGGTATGCACACTTGCCATCAATACAGTCCATCTTGCATAAACACGCAATCACGCATCTTAAATGTCAACAATATTAAACACCAAATGCGTGGCAGCGAGCGGGCGCGGCACCGTGGCGAGGTGGGCAGCGCTGCCGCCTCACGGCAAGATGGTCCCGGGTCCGAATCACGGCTCGGGTGCCTTTCGGCGAAAACACGCGCGCATGGGGAGAACATGCAAACTCCACGCAGAGAGGTACTCCAGCCGGGAATCGAACTCAGGGCCTTTTTTGCTGTGAGGCAGCAGCGCTACTTACTGCGCTACCGTGGCGCCCACTGATTTAAAAACACTTGCAGCGCTTTGTGACCCTCGGGTGAAAGGCGCTCTATAAAATGCTATTATTATTATTATAAATGAACGTCGTTTGGTAAAACGGCCGGGCATCGTCCTGCAATTGCCTGGGTTGCCCCATGCTTAACACCGCTAGTGCATTCATCCAGCAGTGGATTGACCAAAGGGCTGTAAAAACACATAGCCACATATCCAGTGCTCTACCTGACAAACGATATTAAGACCCCCAAAGTCCAGCTGTCAGAACACAAGGAGAGGCGTGTTCTCTCGCTGTTTGGACTCGGTGCATTACGCTCCTTGTTTATACACCGTGTTATGGCCCGAGCTGTAACACAACGAACAGCCTGGCCGCTGGACCACGTATCTATCCGAAAATACCATGAAAAAAAAGGTACAAATGTATCTCATCACGCTATCAGATGGTCCTGAGACACAGGCATGCATTCACGCATTCATTCAGTCGCTCGCTCGCTCGCTCGCTGGAAGGGGGTAACGGCAAAGTATGACCGACGTTCAGTGACGATGTCCGTTCGTTCAGATAACACTGTCGGCCAGCTCTCCTGGCCTCGCATGTGCCGGATCACCCCCACAGCCAAAAATAAACAGCGGTGTTTGTAGAAGGCTTGCGAGTGATGAAATAAGGATCGGGGAAGGCTCTTAGGATTCTACGCACCGCGCAACGGGACAGGAAATGTGCCATAAAATTCAAAGAATCATTTTTTTGTTCCATCCTCCACCCACCCACCCCACTCGCCGTAGCACCCACACGCAGAGGCGTTGGGACATCCCAATGTTCACGACAGCTCCTGAGCTCTGCTCTGCGCCACTGGAATGTTCACGTCACGTGTAAAAAAAAAAATCTGTGTTGACGCAGACTCGGCCGCTCGCTGATGAACAAATTACCGAGAGAAAGTAAGTAAAATATGCGTGCCATTCGCGTAGCGTCGAAAACAAAGCTCCGAAAAATAAACGGTACTCGTGGCGTTCTCAACCGGTGGTGCGCGGAGACCAGAACCAAGCGGGCCTTGAGGTGAAAAAGGCTGACCACCGCTGGTCTTTTTCTTTAAGGAAGCGACGACCATCTTAGGGGACGCTGGCAGATTTTTGCCGCTCTTAAGATTGCCAGTTTCACGACCTTTCAGTATATTCGAAGCAGCCTTGATCATTTATTTGTTGTTGCTTTGAATTATATTAATTGGTTTTTTTTCTGTCGTTGTTGACATGCCGTTCTCTCCGCGGCCCTTGTGCAGCACTTTATGACCCTCGAGTGAAAGGCGCTCTATAAAATGCTATTATTATTGTAGTAAGAACATAAGACTGGTCATATAACGGGAGGCGGTTAGTGAAACCATGCGACTCGAGTTGTACATTTCTGGCCACGAATTAACAACAGCGATGAGTGATATCCGAACCAGTTGGCCGGTAGCCCCCCTTGCCCTCTCGCCAATTCACAGACTCACTGACCAGCAGCGTACGGCTGGTATTGCTTTTGACATAACAGATGCACGGTCTCCACGAGCGAATTCGAATATTTACCAAAAAATCATATCGACGGATGTATCTCCGTTTCAATTGGCCATCGGGGAAACAACAAAACACTCATCACCATCAATCATCATCTGCATGTCAAGCACTTCCATATGAGCTATTGGTCTCGCGGGGATAACCACTGCGTGCCCGTTAATGGCCTTAATGTTTTCTGTGGCTCTCTGTGTGCCGTGGCATTTACACATTCAAACGCGGTGTAAATAAACAAGTAGGTCTATCTGCGGTTCCTTATCTGACCCTAAGTCCTCGCGTGTTCTTTCTCTAACGTCATGCTTTAATGGCTTCATTCATCTCGTCACTGTGTTGCTAGGTTTGTTGCCATACCGAGGAGGCGCGGTACACATTAATGTAGGTTTTCACGGCTCGATGGTGTGATGGGCGATTCGTTCTAGCCAACGCTGTTCTGTTAAGAGCAAATCTGTCGCGACAGCCGTGTCGAGCGTTCCTCCTCTCTCTTTCGCGACGTTTCGCCTCCCACGTTGGAGACGTCGCGAGGCATGTTGCTCGAAACGGCTATGCGGAAAGAACATCTCTGAAGAGCAACCATCAACTTCCAAAAAAACCCCACTTATTAATTATTTGGCCGATAACATCATAATATATAGGAAGCAGTGTGTGGCAATATGGCGCCGGCAAACCGCCTGGCTGCCTCCTCCGCCCGTCTGCGCTTTCCTCGCTACGCCTCTGAGTCGTTCTCTCGTCGAATTAATTACCTTTGACATTGAATGAATATGTGCCACGCGTTATAAATGTAAATTATTATTATTATTATTATTATCATAGTTGACGTTCTTCCATCACGCGATCTCTCTTGGTCTCCACTCTCCATCCCTGGTCTCATCTCATCTCTTAACTCTCGCTTGTGCCGCGTGGCCGCGACGCCCTGGACCACCATCCGCGAGACCAGCCAGCTGGGCCGAGCGTCTCTTTGAAATCGCTCCCTGTGATCCGTGGCTCTCCGGGGGAGCTGAGCTCGCAGCATTGTGTGCCGCAGGTACAAGTGATTATCTTGTTACTGGCTCTTTGTTGCCCGGTCTTCTCCGCGCTAAGCCTTCCCCGTCACCCCACCACCCCACCACCCACCACAGCCGGGGAGAATAATTATCAACTGCTGGCTCTCTTGTGTGGAGTTCGCACGTTGTCTCTTCCCCGTGTCCGCGTGGGTTTTCGCCGGGCACTCCGGTTTCCTCCCACAGTCCCAAAGACATGCTGCTGCATAGGTTAATTGGCCCGCTGACTAAATCGCACCCGGTGCCCCTGTGATGGACTGGCGTCTCATCCTGGGTATAGGCCTGCCTTGTGTCTGCCGGGATAGGCTCCGGCTCGCCGATTCCCTGTTCAGGATTAAGCGGTTTCTGACAATGAATGAATGCAGCAAGCCATCACAAGCCACCGCACACCCACTCCCCCCCATCGGAAACGTTGACTGTTGTCATGCACGTGCTGCTCCGCGTCGCCTTCAGAGATGTATAGAGACTCATACAGATGCGTAGATACTCGTATAGATACGTAGAGCGTTCCACCTCTCTCTCATCAGTGACGCGTCGCCTCCCGCCTGGTAGCATAAACAGAGACGGTCCCAGAACGCCTGAGGATGCCTCCAACTTTGGAGTTGAAACGTCGCGAAGGAGAGAGGAGGAACATTCGACGCGGCTATCCCGAAAGAACGGCGCTGAAAAGCAATTATGAATGCGTACAATGTGTTCCGTGCACATATTCATTCGATTTGCAAGGTATCCATCGGAAGAGAGGACAACTCTCAGAGGTGCGAGGAAACCGCAGAGAAGGGGCGAGTTAAGCGTCACGGTCAGCCGGCGCCAACCCACCAGACGCTGATTCCAATATATATTATAATCTTATCGGTAGATTAATTAATGCGTGGTTTTTGTTTAACCTGTGGGAGGAAATCGCAGAACGCGGAGGAAACCGGAGAACCCGGAGGTTAACCTACGCAGAACGTTGTGGGGGGGGGGCGTAACACACACAAACTCCGCACAGGAAGGGCGAATCGAACCGCCTCGGGCCGGACCTATTTGCTTTGAGGCGCGGATGTCACCACT
>JAZEWU010000043.1:1971048-1988528 GCA_036362915.1 Geotria australis | reverse complement strand
CCCCCCAACAACACAATTCTTGCCAGCTATTTTAATTGCCTCACACGAAGTCAGGAGGACCTTCTGCAGATCAGCTCCACCTGGCACCCCGGGGTTTGAGGAGGTGGGGGGCCGGTGGTGGTGGTGGGTGGTTGGAGAGCTGGGGGCTATAGTGGAAAGACGGGAGGTTCTCTTGGAAGGCCCCCGTTGGGAGGCGAGAAGGCGAGGTGACACCTACGAAACCTCACCCGGGTGAGACTCCCCCCTCCCAGCACACACTCGATGGTAAAACACCCGTCACCTAATGACCACGGACGGCGCCGCTTGCTGTGAACTGACCTCAGCCTGGGGATCGAACCTATGGGCAGTAGTGCTGCCGCCTCACAGCTAGAAGCTCCCGGGTTCGAATCCCATCTCGGGGGCCTTTCTGTGCGGAGTTTGCATGTTCTACCCCGTGTCCGCGTGGGTTTTCGCCGGGCACTCCTGTTTCCTCCCACGGTCCAGATACATGCTGCTGCGTAGGTTATTTGGGCTGCGGGACTAAATTGCCCCCGGTGCCCTGTAATGAACCGGCATCCCATCATGGGTATAACCCTGCCTTGCGCCCTGTGTCCGCCGGGATAGGCTCCGGCTCACCGCGACCCTGTACAGGATTAAGCGGTTTCTGACAATGGACGGACGGACGGACTCTGCGGCAGTACATACGCAGAAGAGAAGGAGGGAAGGAAATGGTTGGGATTGAAGTGGAAAAGCAGAGAGAGGTGGGAACATTTCGGGAGAGTGTTCTTAAAGAAGTTACTAGTCAATGGCAGAGGACAGAAGGAAGGACTTAAGTCTGGGCTTAAGAGGGGCACAGGATCGGTCGCGTGGGTTGTTAATGGCTTTTCCAGTTCATTCACGTCACGTTTAAGTGAGCTCTGTGGGAAAGCGTGGAGCAGAGACACGCAGCGGGAGACTGAGGGGCAGAAGCGTGGATGTACAGCGCGTCACGTGGGGCGACACGGCGGCGTAGCGGTGAGCAGCGTTGCCCGCCTCACAGCAAGAACGTACCCCGGGTTCGAATCCCCTCTCGGGTGCCTTTCTGTGTGGAGTTTGCACGTTCTCCCCCGTGTCCGCGTGGGTTTTCGCCGGGCACTCCGGTTTCCTCTCACAGACAAAAGACATGCTGCTGCATAGGTTAATTGGCCTGCGGACTAAATTTCTCCCGGTGCCATTTGATGGACTGGCGTCCCACCCTGGGGGTATGGCCCTGCCTTGCGCCCCGTGTGCGCCGGGATAGGCTGCGGCTCACCGCGACCCTGTACAGGATTAAGCGGTTTCTGACAATGGATGGACGGATGAATTTAACCCAGATGGGACGCCAGTCCATCGCAAGGCACCGGGGGCAATTTAGTCAGCAGGAAAATTAACCTATTCAGCAGTATATCTTTGGACTGTTGGAGGAAACTGGAGTGAGTGGGTGAGTGGCAGCCGCACTTTTCAATTTGCATGTTTGTTGCATTGCAGGAATCCCGCTTCCAGAGCTTGCAAGCTTTCAGGATATTTTCTGCTGCAATAATAAACATTTATCTATCTATCCAGCAGCGTGTCTTTGGACCGTGGGAGAAAAAGTAGTATGAATATATACACTAACAACTGCAAAGCCACGGCAACAAGTTGACAATATGAGACAAGATGCTCCTATGCTAATAGGCAGTGGCTAGCTGAGTAATGCTACCGTAATAGTTTTTTGGCACAGTTTCAGTTATTAACTTTGGATAAAGTTTATCTATCGTGTTGTTCATCTGTTACTCATCTGCAGTTCGTGCTCGTTACAGGCAGTCGGGGATTACTGTTTAATGACACTGACCAAAAAAATCTGTGCTTGTTTAACAGGGTCCGGTTGTTTATTATGTAAAGAGATACACGGTTTCACCCTTTATGGCAATAATATAAGTATACGATCTTAAAACACCAAATAGACACTTTAACACGAAGACTTTCGTGACCAATGTTATCCATAGTATATCTATTTTTACGGGTTAGGACACGGACAATTTGTAAGGTTTGTTGGAGAGCGAACTCACAGCATTTACAAATATACACCTCTCACAAAGTGTCCAGTTTGCACAACGCCATACATGCTTGTGGCAAAACATGCAAACAAAATTTGCTTTCATAATGTGTGCATTGTCTTTGAAACTGAGTGTTCCACACGAGAGGCGTATTTCTTTAAAGCCTAATCTCAGTCGTATCAGCCGCATTATCAAAGCGTCACACTTTGTATTATTATTCAACATACAATGTCGGAGGCTATCCCCGACAGTTACGTCTGCCCAGCATGGAAGAGTAGACCAAGGATCCTCCAGTGTGGCTCTTTAGAGCTCCCACGAGTCAGGCGTGGCGTTAGCAATCACTTGCAGGGCTGCACCTTTACCTCCTGGCCACTGGTCTTAATCGGGGGCATTGTTTCACGTTTGTTATTTAGTGCTGCGCGTAACTGCCCTGGATAAATAAACGAGCAGCATCTCATAGGTGACCTGGAAAAACACCCATCGCATCGTTCCCAGGGTAGCAATGAAAGGACGTTTTTCACCCAAAGCTATTAAAACGCAGAAGGGTAAAAAAGCAAAAAAGAGCTAAAAGCTATTTTTTTCAGTGCCAAAATCAACACGGGTCACTTCCAAAGTGGCAAGCGTAAGTATTTTATTGCTAATTAAATTTTCCTTTGATGGTTAAGGTCTTTCCTTATTTATATGCCCGCTATAGGGACACATGAAATGTACTCGCGGAATTAAAACAAAACAAGCTGACAAGCCAGTCATTAAGGGAGCCTTAATTCTATTAACGCCACAGTGAGATGCGCAAATAGAAAAATGAAAATGCGCACGGATGCACACGTCTGGCGAAAGACGGAGGTGCCCGGTTTTAGCTCTAACAGACTGTCGGGGCAAAACACTGTACAATGAAAAACAGACTGTATTAAAAAACGCAAGTGGTGTTTGTCTTGCGATTAAGCTATCAGACACTTGCTTGGTTACACTATCTGGCAAAAGTGTGCACAGTGTGCGCCTTCAGGTCAAGTTGTTTGAACTCCCATATGATTAAACGCAGGGTTATCACAAGCTCCAGTGAGGTCAATGTACCGGTAAGCCTTGATTGGACTTAACAACTGCACGATAGGTGCCCGATTGTAGCTCTGGCGGTGCTCTAATCGCTAGCAGTGTTAACCATGCGGAAAACCACGGGGTGGAGCGGCGATAGTCTGGGCCTCCTCTAGGTCGACTCAGCCTCAAATGAGTGACGTTCTTGTCAGTGATTTTTAGCCAGTGTGGGAGGTGGGTAGGTGGGTCTGGGGTACCCCCCTCCATCCCATTTCCTGCATTTCAGATACTATTGATACTTCAGAGAGGTTCCTGTTAGAATGAGATGCATCCATCCATTGTAAGAAACTACTTAATTCTGTAGCGGGTCACGGTGAGCCGGAGGCTATCCCGGCAGACACAGGACGCAAGGCAGGGCTATACCCAGGATGGGACGCCAGTCCATCACAGGGCACCGGGGACAATTTAGCCAGCAGGCCAATTAACCTATGCAGCAGCACCGGAGTGCCCGGTGGCGAAAACCCACGCGGACACGGGAGAGAACATACAAACTGCACACAGAAAGGCACCCGAGCTGGGATACGAACCCGGAGCCTTCTTGCTGTGAGGCGGCAGCGCTACTCACCGCGACGCCAACGTGCCGCCCATAAACAAATTTTTGGTAGCTTATTGAACACCGAGGGGGAACAAGTGCAACACTTGCAACATTTCAAACACAGATCATGGTTTCAATCAAAACGCACCGAGAGCCGCGCGGAACGTTTGTTTACATTCGCAATCATCTTACTTTGCTTCATCGTTTCCTCTAAGAGATCAGTAGAAGGCGCATTTTTCGCTCAAAAAAAAATATATACAAACACTTAATTTTTTGGATGCGTGTGTATTATTTTTCCGCGGTCATATGTTGTGCTTGGACACCAGTTTCACCGTGCTCGTTAAAAAACGTGACTCTCTTTTCCCGTAAGAGCAAACTACCGTCTTAAAAATTCCAACACTCCACTGCGCAAACACAATTTTACAAGGCTTAGGCCCCCTTCTGACGGGAGGAGGGAGGGGGAGATTGTTAAGCTTCATAATAGTCCCCAAACCAGCTGTTACATATATTTTCTACACCCTTAAAACAGGCACACACGCAAAGGCCCACGGGCCCCACATTAGCATCAGAAAAGCAGCTGTTGCTCAAAGCTGCGTTCGTTGTGTTTGGACCACTTGCAAAACGCGGGGCCCAGCGTCTCGCCCGCGGCTCCGAGCCAACGTAATGACACGTCGAGAGACGTTACTCTCCTAACATGCTCCTAAATATGAGTGTTGAAATTCGGATGCCTTATTATTACATGCGCGTGTAATCCTGCCGAGAGTTGGGAGCTGTTAGTTAGAGGGGGTGGGGGATAGGGGGAGGCTGTTACGAAACAGCCACTTGTAAAAATAAATTTGAATACGTTACCAACCGCGCCGTGCCAAGTTTCCAAAAGTATATTACTTGGATATTTAGCGTCCATTACGCTCACACGTGTTGTGTTCACTGGCACGCGTGCACCGACCACGTGACATTAAGTATTGTTTACAAAGTTTTAAAATTTATTTCGCGTTTGCTTCAAGGCAAATCCCACGGTCCAAAGACATGCTGCTGCATCGGATAATTGGCCTGCGACACTTACATTGCCCCCGTTGCCCTGTGAGGGACTGGTGTCCCATCAAGGGTATAATAATAATAATAATAGCATTTTATAGAGCGCCTTTCACCCGAGGGTCACAAAGCGCTGCACAAGGGCCGCGAAGAGAACGGCATGTCAACAATGAAAGAAAAAAACAACCAATAAAAACCAAAGGAACAAAAATTAAATTAGTAAGGCTGCTTCGAATATACCGAAAGGTCGTGAAACTGGCAATCTTAAGAGCTGCAATAATTTGCCAGCGTCCCCTAAGAGCGGCAAAATTCTGCCAGGGTCCCCTAAGATGGCCGTCACTTCCTTGCGTCCTGTGTTTGCCGGGATAGGTTCCGGCTCACCGCGACCCTGTAGAGCAGGGGTGTCCAAAGTTTTTTTTCCTGAGGGCCACATACAGAAAAATATACGAAGGACTGGGCCACTCACAATACAGTTAAGCGCAAATATTATGTGTGGGCCATAGACCATTATATTTTTAGACTTTGATACGTGCCAATTAAATATGGATGGCGGGCCGCAGTTGGCCCGCGGGCCGTAGTTTGGACACCCCTGCTGTAAAGGATTAAGCGGTTTCTGACAATTGGCGGATGGATGGACATATATAGACAGAGAGGATGGGATAAGCCAATATTCTGTACGGTGCTCGAATTTAAAACTGTGGCGGCCGTGGGTCGCAAATGCAAGCTGCTGGAGATAGTGTGCAGCACTCGCACACACTGTGCAGCACTCACGATGCAACACAAGGGTAGATCTTGTGTTGCATTTTTAATCTAAAAGTGATGTTGCGCTTAAAAAGGTTGGAGACCACCGTCAGGCAAGGAATAGTAAGTTGACCACCGAGGAGATGGAGCGACGAAATCCGTTTTGTGTGCAGGTGCCGGATGGAATGTTGCATCGTATTATCGCGAGTGGCGGAGGCGGCTTACGGTCGCCCCCATCCAGCAGTGGATTGAGCGCGGCCGCTGATGACAAAAACCGCTCCGCGCCTTTTTATCTCTCCTACAAAACCAATTCATCAGGCAGCAATAATTCAGCCTGCTTCAGTAAGCAGGCCAGCACCTGCTCTGGGAAGGTCAGAGTTCACCGTGGTGTCTTGACCTTTCCTGTACATATGCCACTTGCCCTGCAACACCCTGTTTCCCTCCCTCACTCCCCCACCCCATTCCCACCCCCCCACCAACCCATTGCTGACAGCCCACTGCATCCAGCTCCCAACTGGGAATGTGATTCCGACGTACGGGGTCAACTCCCGCTGATAATCGTGTGGGGCAGGTCCGGAAGCGGGGTGGAGTAATGTCACAAACATCAGCCCTGATGAAGCCGAGTGTAAGTCTCAGCGAAACGTCGGTACCATCTTTTAAGGTAAGTGATGCATGTGCTTGCTCGTTTGCTCCAACATATCGACGGGTGCACTTCACTTACACACTTTTTTCACATGACCTAAACTCACAAACAGAGCTTCACTATGGATAACATTGGTCATGAAAGCCTACGAGTTGATTTTACAATCGGTTTGCATGCTCACAGCAAGAAGGTCCCGGGTTCGTATCCCGGCTCGGGTGCCTTTCTGCGTGGAGTTTACGCGTTCTCCCCGTGTCCGCGTGGGTTTTCGCCGGGCACTCCGGTTTCCTCCCACCGTCCAAAGACACGCTGCTGCTGCTGCCCACGTTGATTGGCCTACTGAGTAAACTGACTCCCGGTGACGTGCGATGGACTGGCGTTACATTGTGCGGTTATGGAGCCGGGATTCGAAAGCGGGGCCTTTCATGCTGTGAGGCGGGCAGCACTACTCACCGCGCCACCGTGCCGCCCGGCCTGACAACATGTTGAGAAATTTAATTCTAAAGCAGTTTTAAAACCACGTTACACCAGCGCCGTAATAACGAACGGAATAAAGGAAGGCACTAAGCAGACGAGTGAAATTATAATCCACATACAAAGGAATCCCAGGAACGTATACAAGGAAACAATAGCCCTTGCTTCGAATCCCCTGGTGCATTTGCCATATATTACAGGGGTCAAAAAAGGAAAAGTTGATTTGTTATTCAGCCTGCTTAAAGTTCCCCTTGATATTCCTTTGTCAATGAGGGCATTTGACTAATGAGTAACACATGCGCCTGGACATTGTTTATGAAGGGCGCTGTGTGGAAGAGTGCTCTAAATAAGGGGGGCCACGCATCGCAGATGTATTGAGGTCAACTGAGATTTGTCAAATTACTCTACCGGCAAACGTATGCCGGCTCGTTTCCTTACTGGCAAATGTCAGACTCACTCCGATGCTAACCGATTGCCCTGAAACTGCCATACAAGCTGCACTCGACATGCCTTAGTGCAATCTTAGATCCCAATTAGTATTTATTGCCTAGCTGTGGTTGAAAATATTGATTTGTGATGGTTGCTCTTCAGAGCTGCTCTTTTGGGATAGCCGTGTCGAGCCAGCTCAGTCTCTCTTCCTATCGACGTTTCGTCTCCCACGTTGGAAGCATCATCAGGCGTTCCAACGTGAGATAGAGGGAGACCGTGTGTTCGTTGTGTCGCATGAATCCCGTAAAGAGCTTGCAAGCTCACCGGGTATTTTTTTCTCCTGTAATAATAAACATCTATCTATTCTCTAACCGTGTGTCCCAAACGTGCCATATATCGGTTAAATGCCCCTCCATCTAACAATGCCATCGGTGATTGTACATTGACAAATCACAAGGTCACTTTTGTGGCAGCCAAAGGTACAACCCTTTAAAGCTCACAGTCGACACGAGGTGACCTTAGCACTGATAGCTGAGTGGAAACGCTCACTCATTGGAGATGGCATGTTGGCCGCCAACAGGTGTGGGCCATTCGAGGCAAAGGGCGTTTTATGTCAAGGTTCTGGAAAGCCACGTTTTCACGGCGCGTTGTAAAAGGAAACAAACGCAAGCCGCGCTGGACATTCTTACAGAAGCCAGTGCACTTTAAGTCCTGCCCGAGAAGGTTCGATTCCCGCCTCGGGCGCCTTTCTGTGTGGAGTTTTCGTGTGTTCTCCCCCTGTTCTGCGTGGGTTTCCTCCGGGTTCTCCGGTTTTCCACCCACAACTAGTAAATAAATCATTAATTAATTGGTCGATAACATAATAATACAGTATGTAGGATAAAGTGTGTGGCAAAATGTTGGCGCCGGCAAACCGCCTGGCTGCCTTCCCCAGCCTCTTTGCGATTTCCTTGTGCCTCTGAGTCACTGCATTTCAGGGCAACGGGTCTGGGGGAATTTTATAGACTTGACTTGAACGTGACACGACTGTATCCAGGCAGTGCGGTGTTACGCTGATGAAGTCTGCGCTATTATATTTGTGTCAGAAACTGCATCGTTCGTATCCAGACAACGTTGTACTCAGGAGACGCGCAGAACATGCTTCGCTTTTAAAAAAACAACAAATGAAGCAAAGTGTGCGTTGAATTAATTCCACGCGTATATCAATTTTTTTCCAATCCACTTCCAGATTTCATTTGTTTAACTTTAACAATATTGTAACGATCTAGTCGGTGGAATCCAATCGCAAAGGCCGGTCCTGCAGGATATATATTTGTATATTAAAAAAAATGGTGAGGGGTAGCCACGCACAATCGCACAACGGCTTGTTTACAAGAAATAAGAGGTCGTTCTTTTAAAAGGGGGTGATTAATTTGGCCACCCACACGCAAAAGCCTCCACGAGCCCACTGACTGTCACGGGAAGCTTAACGTCCGAGTAGCAGATGGAACAGCCCCGTGACTTATGTTCCCCTGGACGGGACAGAGCTTGTAACGTGACACCGCGTTCATCACGCAGAGGTTATGAGCGGAGTTCAAAGCGTCCCTGAGACTCTCAGGCGCGTCGCAGCCGCGGGTGTTGCGCGTGTTGCGACACCCGCACTTTCACAGAAACATGCTTCCATCCCACCCACTGTTTCCTGAGGTAGTCTCATATCATATGTTGCGACACCCGCACTTTCACAGAAACATGATTCCATCCCCCCCACTTGTTCCTGCAACACCCACGGCTGCGACGCGCCTGCCTGAGACCCACAGACCGTCGTGCTAACCTCGGAGTAACGCGCTGTAACGGGCACAAGGCTCAACAGCGTGCGCAATATTAATAATAATAATAGCATTTATATAGCGTCTTTCACCCGATGGTCACAAAACGTTTCAATTTGCCGTGGAACCCGACTTCGGTTGAAGCGCTCAGCCACGCGTCTGTCAGACAGTCGGTTTGTGCTCAAGCCGGAAGTAACCGTTGAGCTGTGTAGATCTTTGCAACAGTTGTCCAGCGCGGAGGGGGTAAGCAAGTTGCAACCGTCTCAGGGCACCGGCGGCAATTTAGTCAGGACGCCTAACATAGGCAGCGTGTCTTTGGATTGTGGGAGTAAAACCGGAGTGCCCGGAGAAAACCCACGCGGACAAGGGGAGAAAATGCAAACTCCACACAGAAAGGCCCCCGGAGCCGCTACTCACCGCCACACCACCGTGCCAACCATGTAACTTTCCGGGACCGGTTTGTCCCAGCGTCTGTGATAAACAACGTCGAGAGAACTGGGCGAATCTCCGCCGTGTGACTGACAACGGACTGCAACGCAACGTGTGCATTCGCCAGACCGTTTCCCCACCGTCGAGCTTGTAGCCTGCTGCGAAATTAAATTCCCGTTCGACAATCGCAGCCGCGCAATTCCGCCGCAACGTCAAGCCAACATGGAGGGATCGTTCTTGGCTCGAGGTCGATTTAATACGTGCATGAGGCGAGGCCAGATTTTTGTTGCGAAGCCTTTCGTGGCTTCTTACCAACTCGCCGGGGAAACTGGAGTCGTCCCAGTGTCTTCGAGAGCGGCCAACCCAAACGGCCGCGGAGAAAACTTGGAATTGAGCACAACGAGCACGGCGTGGAAAATGTTGCCCCCCCCCACCCAGCTAACAACGCCGCGTGTTTATAAAATGTAGATCAAGTCGGATATTAATTAATGTTTATGTGTTTTTTAAGTATTATTTATGCGCGCGTCCCCCCGCTAGTCCCATAAACGAGAAGTATTTCAGCAGACTTTGTTGTGGATGTGGTACTCTGCTTAATACAGACGTATCGCCCGAACGCTGGCGACACCCGGCTCGCTCGGGAGTAAACACACGGCGGCAGTTAATGTAAAAAAAAAGCAATGTTTTTACTTTGCATCTTTTTCTCACATTGCATATATCGTCAAAGCATTTTACAATGCATTTATTATCTAAGAATTTTGTTTGCATGCTTTTGTAACAAGAATGCGTGGCTTCTTTGCAAACTAGACACTGTGAAAGGTGTCTGATTGGTGTTTTAAGATCTTAACACTTGTCTCATTTCCAGAAAGGGTAAAAAAACCTCGTATATATATATATATATAAAAAATGTACATCAAACTAATCACACCCGGGCATCTCAATCGTGATTTTAACGCAAAAAAAGCTAAAGGCGCTGCCCTGCAATTGCTTTCTCACGCCACTGTGTTTCCAGTCCATGTGTATATACGAACACCGGGCTCTGAGAGAAACAGAATTTCGATCCACTAATATGTCTTGTACATATGGCAGACTTGACAAATAAAGTTGAATTGTAAATTGTAATTGTACTCTTCCCAGATGGCCAGGCAACCTTGGAGAGCAGCGAAAACCCACACTTTACCCCACACACAGGCGACCGATCACCTGTGCTGGACGCGGTTTAACGGGTAGGTCTGTTAGCGCGCTGGGCTACAAATCTGGCGACCAGAGTTCGAATCCCGCTCACGGCCACCAACACCAGTGACGATTTTCTGAACCGGTCCTGGGCCTCCCCTAGGTCGACTCAGCCTCAAATGAGTACCTAGTGCGGCGTGTAAACATTGCCACTAGGGAGACAAAGGCGGCCGGGCGTGGTGCTGGTCACCCACCCCCTCGTGAGTGCTCGCTAACGGCACTTGCCCCTACAGTCTGTCGGGGCTACACGTGGGGGGATCTTTGTCTTTGTTAAGGAATCTGGCGCCGTCGTTTCCACCGCCGCGCCTCGAGGTCGACACGGCGACCTCTGGTTTATAAGTTCAGCACGCTAAACCATTACACCGCGGTTGGTGGCGGCGGCGGCATCCCCCGTGTAATATTTAACTTGATTCATTGGCACGCCGTGTGTCCAGTCACCACCACTGTGGGTGGTCATAGGGGAAGACAGGGCGGAGCGTGGTACCAGGCAGGCCAAGCTGCGGCTGTCCATCATCATGACTGTCAGAAACCGCTTAATCCTGTAAAGTGTACAGGGTCGCGGTGAGCCGGAGCCTATCCCGGCAGACACAGTGCGCAGAGCAAGGCTATACCCTGGATGGAATGCCGGTCCATCACAGGGCACCGGGGGAAATTTTATTAACCTATGCAGCAGCATGCCTTTGGACTGTGGGAGGAAGCCGGAGTGCCCGGCGAAAACACACGCGGACACGGGGAGAACATGGCAGACTCCACACGTGTTAAAAAGAGCCACAAAGCTCAACGGCTCGTTCCAGCTACGGTACAACCTGACTGACGGATTGAGACGTGACCGACTGATTGACACGGTCCAAATTTTCGAAAAATTAAAAATGTACACGCGGAGAATTCGGTTGGGATCACGCGTTGCGGCGTCGCACAATACATTTGCGACGCTACTGCTTGCCGCGTCCAAGTCAGACGCTATTCTGAGTTGCACTTTCCTGCCTGAGCATTACGTACTGGCAGATGAGTCACAGTGAATATGGTACAGATGTATTGCGTATGTGCGTAAGATTTATTGGATAACACCCCTAAAAATTACAAGGCGAAAAAAAACCCAAAGCCAAAATCTGCATCTCCGTCCAATGTAAATCGCACTAATCGGCCGCAAATGTGTTGGTGTCTTAAAATTCTTCATAGTTCTAGACGTCTGTGGGAATAAGAAAAAAAAACGGAACACAGTAACAACAGTCGCTAACCACAGTAAAAATATTTCTTGGCAGTGTAATAATTTATTAACTACGCCACGCATTCGATATGACAAGCGCGTCAGCCTGTGCACGGGGCTCCTACGGCGTGGCCTGCTGTCGGCGAGCCTTCGACACTTCACGTGGTGAACTCAAGGTGTGCACCTGGCCTGGCACAGGAGCCGTGGTGACGTTGCCGCCGTTGTTGGCTCCTTTGAGGAGGTGACGAAGCTTCGTCTGTTCTTTGCTGCTTCTGGATGGGTGGTCATCACTGACCAGGGGTCAGTCAGTCAATCATTCAATCCAATTCAACTTTACTTGTCAATTCTGCCACATGTACGGGACATACAGAGGATCGAAATTCCGTTTCTCTCAGACCTCGGCGTCGGCTTGGCTTGACGTCCGTCCATCCATCCATCCATTGTCAGAAACCGCTTAATCCCGAACAGGGTAGCGGCGAGCCGTAGCCTATCCCGGCGGACACAGGGCGCAAGGCACGGCTATACCCAGAATGGGACGCCAGTCCATCACGAGGAACCGAGGGGGCAATTCAGTCCGTAGGCCAATCAACTTATGCAGCAGCATGCCTTTGGACTGTGGGAAGGAAACCGGAGTGCCCGACGAAAAAAACCCACGCGGCCACGGTGGAGAACATGTAAACTCCACACAGAACGGCACTCCAGCCGGGTGTTCTCTGTTGTGCTATTTATCCTGTACTCTCGTGATTCACGTCCCTCCGACATGAGTGCACAGATCTATCTACGAACGCCGCTCGGCCAAACGGCCGTGGCTGCAATTGCCTAGGTTGCCCGACGGTTCAGAGCCGGGGCAATTGCAGTCCGCTAGTCCACGTACTGGGGAGAGGCGGGCAGGCGGGTGACACACGCATCGGCCCTGCGATAATGCGGCTGGGAGGGCTCGGCTCAGCGGGGAGCAGCGATGGTAGGCTAATGTTTTCTGGACGTGTTTTCACAAAAAGCAGCTTTTCTCACTTACGGGAAAGTCCGATGCCGCCATGGAAAATTGCTCCGTTTCTCACCCTCAGACCCCTGTGGGGGGTGTGGGGGTGTGTGGGGGGGGAGACCCCCCCCAATAAAAATAGACAGGGGGAAAAAGAATTGACCAAGCGATACTCGTTCCAGCGTGCCGCTACGAAAACACAGCGAGGAATGCGAGCGCAGGAGGCGCTACGACACGTCATGTCGCTCGTCCAACATCAATATTGAGGCTTTTCAAAGGATTAATCCACTTGAATAAATATTCTGCGTGGAATGATACACACATTTACTAAAGATCTTCCGTCCCAAGCCTCTTTTGAAAATGACTTAATTTTGTTCGAGAAAAAAAAAAACCTCTCAGAAGAACCCAAGACTCTATTTACATAGGATATACTTAAATATTTATCTTGAACGTGTAAAGTTTGCTTCCCAGAGCTATTATGGCTACAGTGTAACCAGAGCCACCAACACAGTATTGCCAAAGCCTCTTACGATACGGCGTGGTTAGTGTAAAAGAAGCCATAACGGCACAGGTGTTTCTGCGAGATCACTCTGGTTTTGGGGGCCACAAACCCAGACACTTCACATGTATTCCTTAGAACAACACTCGCTCCGTAAGTGGAGCTACTGCCGCGCGAGTAGCCTCTGGCTAAACGCGCGCCCTTGAGTCGAAATGGCCCGGACCTCCCTCGAGCAACCCCGCGGCCCCTCTCCCCTTTATTAATCGCGGAATGATGTCCGCGTGTGTTAAATGCGCGCGCCGTGGACGTTTGCAAGACGGACCACCCGGGAGGCACCGATGCCGAAACGCAGCTGCCTGCCTCCCTGGCACGCGGGTCGCAAATCGAGCGCCGAGTCGTGCCAGAGAGAGAGAGAGAAAGAGAGACGCGCGCGCCCGGGACAAACAGCACACCCACCCCACAGCTCCGTTCTCCTCTGCGCTCCCCACTGCCCGCGCATCGTTTTTTCCACGGTCACTGGGAACCGTGCTGGCTCGGTTCTCATTCGGTGCTGGCACTGGCAGGTTAGCGTTGTGTTCCCATGGTATTCCTGGCCCGGCCAAATCGAACTCAGGTCCCCCGGGCTCAACGGCCCATGGGCCCGCATTTTATCCGTGTGTGGCAATATGGCGCCGGCAACACCGCCTCCTCCGCCTCTCTGCGCTTTCCTCGCGCCTCTGAGTCGTTCTCTCGTCGATGAATACCTTCGAGATTGAATGAATATGTGCGCGTTATAAATGTAAAATTATTATTATTTAACCCTGGGCCAACCCAGGTGCCCGATGGCCTGCCACTTAGCCGAGCGACGTTCGGCATACAGACAATCCCACACTCGTTTCACAATTGATCGGTCACGTATACAGGAGTGGGT
The DNA here is from genome assembly GCA_036362915.1 of Geotria australis. NCBI lineage: Eukaryota > Metazoa > Chordata > Hyperoartia > Petromyzontiformes > Geotriidae > Geotria > Geotria australis. The sequence goes on along the minus strand of JAZEWU010000043.1, from coordinate 1,974,496 downwards.
TGTTGTCAGAAACCGCTTAATCCTGTATAGGCTCGCGATGAGCCAGAGCCTATCCCGGCAGACACAGGGTGAAAGGCAGGTGCTATACCCAGGATGAGACGCCAGTCACCTCTATTAAAGCTACGATTCAAATTAAAATCCATTTTCGCAACATTAATTTGGAGGATTCGGCGGTTTTTAATCAGCTCGGGTCTGGCTTCAGCCTGGCTCAAGCCCGGGTCCAGCACGGCTTCGGCCCGGCTCGCTTCTCATCAGTGGGAAAAAAATAAAATAAAGAGACGTCCTAACCACCGGTCGTGAAACACGAGGCAACCCAGCCAACCCGTGCCGCTCACGGCGCTCCGAGTCGGATCGAGGTTCCGCAGCTCTCCGAGGTTTGTTGTCGGAGAGCCGGGGCGCAGCTGTGAGCACCGATCTTCCTAGGGGGGGCGACTTCTTCCGAGCCGAGCCCGGAGGGGCTCTGGGCCCGAGGCGGAGAGGGACCGAGCGGGGGAGGTTAGCGAGACGGGAGGTGCCCTGGTCAGGAAACACACGCCAGGCTGCGCTGAGTGATGCCAATGACATGCTCGTCAACTCCCCAGCATGCCGGCTGGCGAGCTCACGCGGGGTTGGGTTTTTTTTGGGAGCTTCCTTCATTGTGCAGATTCGTCATATATCCATCTCACCCACTCCCCCGCCCACCCAACTCCCGTCTCGCGTCCAAAGACACGCTGCTGCCTGGGTTAATTGTACTGACTAAAATTGCCCCCGGTGCACTGAGACGTTGTAACTTGCTGGCACCTTCCTGCGTTGGACAACTGTTAAAAAGAGCAGCATAGCTCAACGGTTATTTCCAGCTAAATAACAAACTGACTGGCTCCCATCTCTAACACTGTGACTCCCATCTCTAACACTCACTCCCAACTCTAACACCTACATCCGTACTGATGTAATAATAATAATAGCGTTTAATATAGCGCCTTTCACCCGAGGGTCACAAAGCGCTGCACAAGGGCCTCGAAGAAACGGCATGTCACCAATGAAAAAAATATATAAAAAAACAAAGGAACAAAATGTTTTAAATGATTAAGGCTGCTTCGAATATGTAGGTGTTCACGGCTCGATTCGTGAACGTGCTTCCAACGCGCGAGGCGAAACGTCGCGAGGTAGAGAGGCAGAGCGCTCAGTGACACGGCTATCCCGAGGGAACAGCCTTTGAAGAGCAACCATCACGATTAACATCTATCTCTCTACAGTCATCCACGAACCACGCTTCTGAAGTCATCCGATGACTGGGCCGCAGAGCCACGGAACGGAAATTTAACTTCGTAACTGGCTTGTGAGAGTGTCTCGTTTTGCGGGGTTTTTTTTTACCTGCGAGACGAGCAATGCTGCGCCCGCAGTGATTAAAAACGGTGTCGGTCCCACGGTTTGTTCTTTTTAAAACGTACGGTTTCGAAGAACAGAGAAAGGAAGTGAACAGGCGGGAATGATCGGTGCTGATGTGGCGCTGGTCTCAAGGTCTGTGCAGCGCGCAGGCTGGCTGATCGAGATGGAGATTATAGACGGCGGGTACGGAGGATATCCTGAACATGGCTGTTCGTCCAAAACTCGCGAAATCTGTGCTCTCTCACCCCTGTTCTGTGTCGCAGGAATCCCGCATCCAGAGCCTGCAAAGATCACCATGATCATCTGAAACCGCTTAATCCTGTACAGGGTTGCGGTGAGCCGGAGCCTATCCCGGCAGACACAGGGCGCAAGGCAGGGCTATACCTAGGATGTGACGCCAGTCCATCACAGGGCACCGGGGGCAATTTAGTCCGCAGGCCAATTAACATATGCAGCAACATGTCTTTGGACTGTGGGAGGAAACTGGAGGGCCCGGCGAAAACCCACGTGGACACGGGGGAGAACATGCAAACTCCGCACAGAAAGGCCCCCGAGCAGGGATTCGACCCCGGGACCTTCTTGCTGTGAGGCGGCAGCGCTACACACAGCGCCACCGCTCCACCCATATTTGTTGATAAAATAAGTGATAACATACAGTAATTTATATTAAGAATCTAGGAAAACATGAGTCTCAGGACGTTTGTACAATCATTCTGCATTGGGCCGCTGAGCCAATTCCATTTCAATGAGGGCTTAAGACAGCAGGAAACCACATTGACTTTGAAAGAAAAATAAAACAAGAAGCACAATATTATGGAATAAAATGTATTGTCACTAACGAGGACTGAGAGATTGAATATATTTTAGCTGCCATGCCTCATAAAGACGAACACGGCGATTTCGTTACATTTCATCCAGTTCCAGTGAAGATTTATTTACCCTTTGGATTTCTCCTGGCCACAAAGACCATTAGTTTTAATAAAAATTACCATTATATATACACACAAACGGGCACACGATGTGTAGCACATTGCAAAATTGGAAAGAACAGTCTGCAAAGCAAACAATGCAAATGTTTCATTTAGCAAGCACAATATTTGCGTTGGACCTCGTGTGCTCGCAAAGACAAAGATCCCCCGTATAGCCTCAACAGGCTGTAGGGTCAAGTGCTGTTAGCGAGTAGCACTTATTTAGGTAAGTACGGCCACACGGAGAGGCCCAGAACCGGTTCAGGAAATCGTCACTGGTGTTGGCCGTGAGCGGGAATCGAACTCGGGCTACCGGGTTCGTAGCGCGACGCGTCAACCCGCTACACCACCACAAGGATGTCTGTGTGTATGTGTGTATGTATGTGTGCTCAGCGGTTAACGCGCCGGGCTACAAACTTAGCGACCTCAGTTCAAATCCAGCTAACGGCCAACAAGGGTGTTGATTTTTTGAACCGGTCCCGGGGCCTCCCCTAGGTCGACTCAGCCTCAAATTGGTATCTAGTGCGGTGTGTAAACATTGTCATTGAGTAAATAACAGCGGCAGGGCGTGGTGCTGGCCACCCGCCCCCTCGTGTGCCTCGTCAGCCTTCATCGGCGCTCGCTAACGGCACTTACTCCTACAGTCCGTTAAGGCTATACTCGGGGATAATCTTGCGTTCTTGTGTCTTTGTCACATACGCTCGTGCATGAGTGTGGACTGTCGGCTTTGAACGTGGCATTGCTGAGAATCGGGGGGAGGTCTACCCCTCTCTCTCGCACACTCTCTCTGCAGCCTCTGCGTGTAACATCAGATGAGACGATGGTGCCAGGCTGATGCTGCACAGTCCCTGAAAACAGTTACAGCTGCCGCAAGAGCGCCGGTGAACGGGTCTCCCTTCCCAGCCGCAGTAATTTGTCTGCGTCCTTAGTTATCACACGGGCCATCTCGATAGGTCCTGGCAAATGCCGCCTCACCGGCCGGCGTGATTTATGTGAATTTTAACTTCAAGGGGCTCGAGCTGGGTGGGTGGGTGGCTGGGTGGGTGGGTGGTTAGGCAAGTGGGAAGGTTTTGGGTGGGTAGGGGGAATGGTGGTGGTGGTTGGTTGTGGGC